>JAIGNY010000843.1:477500-590000 GCA_020152595.1 Chiridota heheva
ATCGAATTAATATCCCAGTGCAACAATATCCGATCATCGGTCTTGAATAAATATTGCATAAATTATTTTCAGATTGCAAAATATAATGAAGAATATCGGTCTTTTATCTTCAAATTGTATCACTCAAACACATCAAGAGATTAAGATTCCGGATTTGCGCCGACTACATCGTTAATCTTACATTGGAAATTCCACATATTTTTAAGACAATAGACCTCTCATATTGAGGGGGAAATATAGAATAACTATCTAAGTATTAACTTCTGCGATTAACTTACAATACCATTCAAGTGGACATGGAAAACGTTTATTGATAAATTGATATACATTCAAAACAACATGTTAGATGAACAGGATAAAATAATTTCGAAATATATCAACAAAACTGCTTAAACAGATCTTGCACTTAAAATTGTCCAGAAATCTAAGATATTATTGCCGTCACCTATGGAACCTCCGGGAGTTATTCGTCCAATATGTTACACCTTATCCTGGCTTTGGGAACCTTGTGTACCCCCTTTGATCTCCCAATAAATTACTTTCCCTCCATTATTAATGGAAGTGTAAGTCTTTCTATAACGTTAATTGTGAGGTTTCTACCCTTGTGTTACATGTTATGCATGGTTTAATTTCGCCTGCATTCAATATTCTTAAGAGTGCATGTTGTATACCCTCTGGAATTCAAGGACTGATTTGAATCAAAAATGATGATTGAAACATGCTCGTCGTACAGACATTTATATCCTTAACAGTCTGCATGTTTGCATATATGGCATCACAGAAAACAGTCGCACTTTTTTAAGTGGTAGACGACTTTAATTCAACACTAAAAAAAAACTACCCACAGGAGGAATCTACAGAAATTTATCATCACATGCAAATGCTTTGGAGCAAAGTGAATGATTCTACAATTCAATTTACTGTCCATGCAAACGCTTTGAAGCAAAGTGAATAGTTCTACAATTCAATTTACTGTCTTACGATATAAGGTTTGGAAAACTTCTTGTATAAAAGTCGAAAAACTGTATCTTTTTGCTGCAAAATAAAGCAGCAGATTATATTGCTCATGCATAATCTCTTCCATAATCTCTTCCATGTCTATGTCACTTTACCAGAGGGGTCCTAACTAGTTTTACATAATCAAAGAAAACTGCATTGGTGGCAAGCGTCTTTCTTACTCATGATACACCAACAATTACATTAGTCGATTTTTCATTTTTCAGCCATTCCCAGCATTTCCACGCGCCAATTAAGCAAGTGTTGTGAATTGTAAATAAAAGTTTTCTATTAAATTAAATTTGTAGAGAGTGAGGATCAGATCACAGCGATGATAATGGGTACATTAAAGACAAATTAATTGCAAAGAATAGTTAATTGCATATTATCCCCTGCAAAATATTTGGCAGTATGCACAAGTGATATAACAGGGGTATGTTTTCTTCGGGGTAATTACGTAAACTTCTTCTGTCTTCCTTTCAGGCTTTGATAAATTCTTCAAGACAACCAGAGTCAAGCATCAAAACCTCAAAAGCACAGGAAATTTCACCACGTGTGATTGATATTTTCCTTGTGTTCTAAGGTCATTACATCAAGAGTGATAGATTAAAAATAGGAATTTGTACTGAAATGTTCTCTTATTTTCAATCTTGAATCCTAGTAGGAGCTAAGTTGAGATTTTGTATATTAGTTTAAAAGAATTTTAATGAGCTGCATTGTTACAAAAGCAGCATTACATTTAAATTACTCAACAACATATAATTAAGGAGTGGTGTTATCAGAATAGTATGTTACATCAATCCATATCAGAGAAATTGTAGAAAATAAGATTACGTGTTTTGGTTATTCGATGAATTGAATGACTATCTTTTGTACCCCGCAAGTTTCAGCTAAAACCAACCTTGTGTAATGCATTAATGCGTATTCAACCAATTGAGCATAGTTAAGACGAAATGTTGCATGAAAACATGAAAACTTTCCCCTTTTTTTATCAAAGCGCAAACGTATGAACAAGTAGTCTTCTTATATGTGCAAGTATCCTTGAAGAGAAAGAATTGAAATTATCTCAAATAATACTTTCCTTGAAAGCCCCATTTTTTCTTCCGTTCTTTGATTTATCATGTTCAAGTGTTCATCCTATCATCTATTGCAAAAAGCAAAAAAATTAGATAACAATTTAACAAGGTGTGCTTACAACATGTGTGCTACAACATTTACCCTTTTACTTTTGTTCATGCTGAAAACGTCTTGCTTCATCACAGTTCAGCAATGGACCTGGAAAATTAACGTTAGTTGTAATCTTGTTCTAAAATTCTGGTCAAGTATATCACTCTCCCCTTCATGTAGATCTTTCCGCCTTTTCTTCTTTGAGTCGATGACTTTTCGCTGAATTGTATTTGATTCATTGGCCTTTTGCCTACGTCCTTTTTCATTTACTTCTAAGTGTATCAAATCCGAGTAGAAGTGTTTAATACTTTCGTTGCAAGTACAAATTGCGATAGTGTTGAGGAACACCCGAGGGAAGATGCCTTCCACAAATGCTTCTCCTTTGGATGAGCGCAAACTTTGAAATTGCAATTACTCCCAGAGATAACTGTCTTTTATGGATGGTTTCTTCAGTGGTCAAGTGTCAAACGTTCTAGCTTATTTGCTGATTATGCAACGCAATGCCAAAATGCTTGGCAGCTCTGTCGTATTGCGAGGGCAAATTGTAATGAATAAAGGTGACATTTTAAAGGACTGGTGACATGTAGAAGCAAGTTTGCTTTAAACTGATATTTGACACTCACTGAATACTTAGTAACCCCTATTTCTCCAAAATAGTAGTACTCGGTATGAAAAAAAGTGTAAAAATCACGTTATTTTGAAGTTCAGAAACTTGTAGACCCCCCCGCAGAACTGTCTGTGTAAACGCGTACAAAGTAATTACAGAAATTTCATTCTCTTTTTGTTGCTGAATATTTTTAGTTTAATTGTTATTAAATATTTAATATTTGCACTTTAATTTTAATGCTGAATAAATAATACAAATTTTATTGAAACTTTGTGACATTACAACAAGAATACATGTACATATGAATTTCCCTATGTAAACTTATTGTGTTTCAGTCTTTTACTAAGATTACTTGAATTAGAGCAGTTTGATATGACCAAGATGTTTTAAAGCTCGATCATTCCCCTTAATCATGTTTTAATATTTTTAGTCACTGAAATTAAAGATAGAAATTTAAAGAATTTCATTAAAGATTTTAGCTGTATTTTCTTCTAATGGCAGTAACTTTACTTTTATCATGTATCTGTATATAGAGCTAATTCTTTTCAGTGCACGTTTGATGGGTTTGCTTTGTTAAAGACGATCGTTGCATTCGAGAACAATAAACTAAATTATATCCAGAAGTGTAGTAACCCTCTTTGCGTCTTTCATCTATTTTATACCTCTCTTAAAATAAAAACTTATTAGTAAGTAAGAGTTTTTTCTTTGAAGAAATTTAAAATAGGACAATATTTTGATTTTTCATTTGTACGAGAAAAGTTAACAATGTAAGTTGATTGCTACTGATTCTGCTTAAAGCATTATATTTTTACCGTTCCCACCAGCGCTTAGCCTCATTATTAAATCATTAAAAAACAGACATATTTTGTGTTGACTGTATATTATATGCTATCGAGTAGAAATACGTATTGAAGGATTGTCGTTAGATTTGTGAGTAATTGTTCCCAAAAATTACATGATTTTTTCTCTCAACGGTGTATTACCCTGAATCCCATTGGGTACATTTCTTCTCTATCAATCATATACTAACAACTTATCGTCTCATCTATAATTTTAGATTGTGGATACTTCTAACAAATATAAGAAAAACATTGCTCGAATTCAATAGATTTATGATGCGTAAATCAATAAGTAATTGATTTACTATGTCTACAGGATTTTTATCAGAACAATATTTAGTGTATTTAAATATATGCCGATCAAATAATTGTAACGCACCGATCAAACATTTGAAGTTCAATAAAACAAGATAAGCTATAATTCATCATTTGCTATGACCTTTATTGACAGGATAAAATACCAGTATCTTGTTGACTGTTTTAAAGATGTCTTTGGTATTGAAATATAGAGGCCGGTTGAGACGACATGAGAAGAAATTTAAAAAGTATATCATTGGGTATAATGCAGTATGGGCAAACGTACAGCCTGCTGCAATACCGAAAATATGACACCCTTTAGAAATTTAAGAAATGTGTTAATATCCATACAGTGTTGTAGATTAGTCTTTAAATAAACGTGACAACAAATATATTTCAACATAATTGACCAAACTTCAAGAAGTTTTCTATTTCAGCATAATGATATTATTTAGAATTGTTAAATGGCCACATCACATGCAAGCCAATTCTTGTACAATAAGTATTATGTACAGATTAAAGTATCATTTAGACTTTTAATCAAATAGGACTTAGCATAAGGTGTATTGATGAAGAATGTCCTATTGAACCAAAAACCAGATTTAAATGGCATTTGCAGCTCATATTACCTTGTCTTCACCGAAACAGATGAGCAAAATATGAATAAATTAAAATTTAAAAGGAAATATCACTTAAGCTTGCTATATTCTTTTCCCCACTGAAAAATATTCAATCGTGTTCTCTATCTAATTTGCAACATGTGTTGGCATCTCCCAGAGTTGTAAAACAGAAACTTGAACTGTTATTCATTACAGTTTAGCTTACTTACGCTGATTTCATGCACACAGTCAAAAAAGCTACAGAGGAATAAACTCAAAATCGTCACCATACGAACGTTTCTAACCCTATTTAATTGAACCTGAAACCTTTCCAGCATAATATGCCACCGACTTAATTGTCTGTCAAATAGCTGTTTTCGGTTAAGGTGTTTGGTTGATTTTACTTTTACCAACGCAAAGAGATTGTTCCTAATTACCCACAATTATACATTTAACGTGTAAACCCGAACTGAGCAATACTACTCATTATTAGCTACGAATCATTTGCACTGACATAAATTTTACACATCTAAGCAATTAACAATCAATACTTATCTACCCTGCCCTTGAGAAGATGTTTTTGAGAGCGTACTTGCATGGAAGAATAAGTTCGAATTTCTTCCAATCAAATTTACATTTCAAACTGTCGTCATTCTATTTTTCGTGATAGTGAAAAACTGTGAAAACATTTTGTATCCAAAGACCGTAAAAAGTCATTATCAGAGTCAGTGTTATCATCTCATCACTTTCAGCCATAGACATTGGAAATGAGAACCTTGGCGAGATAAAAAGCACGTAGGAGGACACGAATTTCAAATTTGTTCAAGTGATCGAGAGAGATTGTTTGGAAACTTTCAGTTTGTGAGCGAGGATTTTATGGAGCAACAGTATGATAGTAAACAACGAATGAGATATGCTTAACGGTTTGCGAAGATATACAATGTATTATTCTAAAGTTATATCGAGAGGTAAAGTTATATTTTATTCTTGGTTTCTGTTCCCAAAGAAAAGCTGTAGTGATGACCATTTTTCCACATTTTGCTAAAAATTGTCTCCAATGTTCAGAACATCGTTAAAGATTTCACTACATACCCGTCGAAGGCGCAGTCCCATTTGTTTTATTGTTGTGATCTGGATTATTCACAAATAATCTGTATTACCCACCAAAGTGTCAAAGTACCATAGCACATTTTTGGTAAGTATTTGATTTTCATTGTTTTTCCTTATTGAGTAATTTTTCGACAAACGTTTTATACTCATTTCGTCCATTTTAGACTTAAATACTCCACTGAAGGTAAAGCTATTTTATATTTCAAACCTTTTAACAACTTCCATAATAATCTACAAACTAGAGAAATTGGGTATCGTACCTGTCAAAACTTAAATACTGTATATTTTTCTTGCAATTTCATTAAATTCATACCTGTATATATTATAGGTATAGATATTTTGCAGAAAAAAGAAGAACCATTACAATGTTAAACTTCTTTGATGTGGTAAGATGTATTTTCAAAAGCAAAATCAATACACAAAGCAAAAAGGATTAAAATTGACAGACTTAATTTACAATTTTGACAAATCATTACAAAATATCAACTCGATACAGTTTTGGCAATTTCCGTTATTGCAATTGTAATGGTTAAATGCAAGTATTGCGACAAAACTGTTATTATCAGATAAGTGTTTTGATATTGATTACGTCTGGTTCGCACAGTGAAATGTTATTATAACCATGAGAGCAACGACTTCTATTTTATCTATTCCTGAAAGGACGTTTACTTTTACTCAGAGGAAAGCTGTCATAAGTTCACAATATATGCGATGCGGTGATTAGTTGTCAAACGTTCTTATTTAAATTGTCGCCATTCAAACCTTTGCACCGGGGAGTTGATTGCTCTGTGCGAACCTTCAGACTCACTTTTGACGAATTTATTCAGAATGAAATATATATAAAAGACTAAGACGAACTTTGTCAACGTTGAAGGTAAATTCGGAAACACTTCTGTCATTTGAGGTGTGTTATCTTCATTATTCAATTTACTATGATATTGTACAATAAATATATCAGATCCCAAATGTATAGAATTATCAAATAAGCCGCGGGAAATTTGAACGTGTTTCATGTATATCAAGGGAATACATTTCGTCAAATCAAATAAAACCAATTGGTTGTAAATGTCATATGTTAATATCACATCCATATTTAGTGCATTGTAAATAATTACTCCCAAACCACGCACGTGTTCAAATCGAAAAATAAACCTTTACTCGTGCACAAAAGTGCAATCAGTTGTACCAGATATTCAGAATTGAGCTCTGTGCAGAGATTCTTAGTTTCACTATACAACTCTTTACAGATTTTGCTAGCAATGGATATTTAAGTTGTGTTCAACTGGTTGTTGTTTCGTGTTACTTTAGAGTTAGCTATAATAATTGTATTCAAACGTATACTCGCAGATTTTTAATTTTTCAAAACAGGACTGTTTGCATCTTACCATGCTTATGCCGTGATTCACAAATTTTCCATTCCCCTGATATATCTGTATTTGTGTGTTGATCAGTGAATATTGTGCACAGTATTTATTATTTCACGTTGTTGTAATTATTCTTTTTCGCATAAGAAATACAAAGTCAATAAAAAGGGAAAGTTACTAATAGGTAAATATTATTTCAGTCCGACTGCACTGAGATTTTTTAAAGGAACCTAAATTTCGTATAATTTTTCTTGTTTAAACTTCAAAAGCTCCCAGATGTTCAGAAATGGCTGCGTTTGCTTAAATTAACACATTTTTTAATCAGATAGATCAATCAGCTTGGTTATGATATATTGCAATTGCTCTGTATTTTCTTCCACTTGGCAATTCCTTCGTCTCCTTTAATTTGAAGAAGTTTAAAAATCGGTTAATAATTCATTTTCAAAGCATCGAAAATATTTTTCTTTTAAGAAAAACAGATATTTATTTAGCGACCAAGTTAAGACTTTTATAATAAGTTTTCCATCCAATTTGTTTTTATTCGTTCTTTTTAATCTATGTATAGCTAATGTGACGACATTTACGCAAGATTTTTCATGTATTGCTTTTGCAGTACTTATTCTTAAGTTTCATTACTTTTACACAGTGTTGTGACATAGACGCTAAAATGTGAGAAAGCGGCACTTGAATATAATTACTACCCTTACTATCCTTTTCAACACTTCCCATTCTAATGCCGACTCCGAAACGAGTGGTTTCCTTAATATTTAATATTCAAAACTTTCCAGACTAGACTAGGTTTTTCCTTAATCCTGGCACTTTTTGTCAATTATCTGCTTAGAATTTGAAAAGCTTTCATCTGTCTGCGAATTTCGCAGACAATAATGAATACCGCGAGATATAATTTTATGATGGCTCGCTTTAAAAAAGGAGAATCTTAGTTATCTCTCATGCGTTTTGACATTTTGGAAATTCCCCAACTTACATTCCTTCATGTAGGACTCTATCTTTAAATCTGTAAATGATCTGACTCGGTTTTACAAGTTTTACAGCCTATTGTAAAGTCCTTGTACCCTATTACTAATAATCAATATACGTACAATAATATACCTCGTGCTATTAAGACTTTTAGAGTTAGGTTTCACGTTAAGCTAATGATCGCAATTTCTCCCCAATCTAAAGCAACCACGGCAGTATCAAGAAAATTATTTTAGTTATTTAAAGGGGCACTAGACCGAAAAGTGAGGGCGTATTTTTTAGGGGGTCCCACCAAAATTCAAATGCTTAACTAGCACGCAACGGTATAGCAATTTTCTGGTTAATATGAATATTCAAGTGACCTTTGCCATCACGTCGCCTGCGGTCTATGGAGGCATTAAGTTTATCGATCTGTTGTGGATGATATATCTGTGAAATTCGCAAAAATGCGCGCCCTCACTTTCGGTCAAGTGCTCCTTTAAGTCAACACCAATACTGTAACTAGTGTGACACGGTATACATTTTAATAAATTGTATATATAATATATGCAATTTTGCAGAAATTGTTTGCATTTCATCTTCAAAGTTCGAAAAAGAGGAATTAGAGCTTAAAAAGATTTACCCTAGACATGCTAGAAATTATCTAAGAGTTTGAACTAAAAAATTCATACAATTCTTAGACATTTCAGAAGATTCTCCTCTTCAGGAGAAATTTATTTTCCCCCGAAGAGAAGAAAGTCTAAGACGCCATTTTGAAGATTACCCATGATGCCTCCAAACAGCGTAACGCTATGGCACACAACTTGTATGGGTTCTAAAAAAATATGACCAAGTAGGTCAATTTAATTTTTTGCTTTTTCAAAATCTATACTTATTAATCTACAAATTATACAGTTCCCAAATGAACATCCACCATGCAGTTTTTAGAGATATTTAATGACAAACTTACAAATTCTGGCTTGTTTTCGCTGGGGATTATGGAAGTAACGCAGACATCATCCAGTACCAAACAAAAAAGAGAATGTCCATTGCACAAACAGGTATGCACATAAGGCAGCCTGATCACTTCGAACATACAATGACCCCATATAAGCGAAGCAAAAACCGTAGGTCAAAGCACTTGCAAATGGAAATCCGGAACTTACATAATTTACATAGGTTTTCCCCTTTTCGGGGAAAATGATTTTTCTCCTAAAGAGGGAAATCTCCATGAGTGTCAAAGTTAATACATTCCTCAAAGTAGCATTTAATTTTCAGTCGATCTCTAACGCATAATTTTCCATTGCTACAGACCAGCAGGGATTTGTTTGAAAAATCCTTTATTTGGTCAAGAGTTGTGTCAGAGATTCCGTTTGGAACATGTTTTCCATTTAAAGTGTCATTTTTAATTGAATTTTAAAAGCACGCCTAAAAAGTAGTAATACTGACTATCGAAACAATATATAGGTCATCCTCGTGTAATGTATTCCATTCCCGACTCAAGAGTGCACATAACCGACCAAACTAGCAATTGGTCATTGTGAATATCTATAATGACCATCATTTTATATCACTGGAAGTCACTGAAAGGAACAAGTAAAATATATCTTACCTTACTTTCTCTTTGAGTTCTAATCTACCTTAGAAGAAGCGGTTGGGAATTGCGATGCTTAAGTGACATTTCTGGTTTAACGAAAGAGACACGTAAATGTTATAAGCAACTTCTGAAAAATAAAAAAATAAAGCTACTTATGAAATAGTAAACTATGTTGGAATTTTGGGATGAAATTAGTTGGCGATTTTAGCAGTTAAATACTCTCCTACCTGGAAGTGTTTCTAAACACCTTTTTCTTTCGTTTAAATTTTTTTCAAAACGAAATTAAAGAAATAGTCAGTTACAAAGTTAAAAAAGATAAAGAACATTCACTTTGATCAAATAATGCCACGAGACCAACTACGACATACTACATGACCTATTACACACAATCAAGTAGACTTCCCAAATGATTTGTGTATGTTTCTTACTGAAAATACAGATTTGATTTAAGAGATAATTAACCATGACATAGGCACGTTACAGCCACATGAGAAATGTGTAACGCCAAAGGCAAGTACAAAAGAAATGTATTTTTTACATTTAGATTCAACTTGAAGTATATCCTAAGTCATGAATCACTTGCAAATCTTTTGGAGAACAATAACATCCTGTTTGAGATGCTAAAATAATTTTCTTTCTTCGAAAATAATTAAGAAAGTAATTTGTTTTATTTTCTTGTCGAAATAAAGTTTCCTGGAAGTAAATTTGAGATCGAATATTAGATCAAGTACTTAGATTGTCAATGATATTAGAAGCACGTCAAACTTGACGGAAACGGCAATCAATGCTTCTTAAAATACCTGTTACTTTTGACACTTTAATCCTTATGATTCCTACCGGCACATCCTGATACATGTTGTGTGGGTTCTTTGCTCATGAATATGCACAATTACCACCACCTTGAAAAAAACGTGTCATCAGTATTTATGGCTAATGCAGAATTGAATTTCTGGAATAGTTGCAGAAACAAATTCTAAAAAAAGACTATGCAAACGAATTTAATCTTACCTTAAATTCTGCTTGACAGAGTTTACAACTACGAAGTATCCTGAATGATTAATTTACCACATAAAATTAAAATGAGGATCGAGTTTTATTTTACTTACACCTATATTTTTTCTATATCCACATCAATTCAAATGCCTCTTATTATATTTTAAATGTGTTTGTAAAGTAACAAAAGATCTTGTACTAAATGTAAAAAAGAATGGGCGACGAATAAGAATAATGAGAAGAATAAAAAAGGATAAGAGACGTTGATAAGCCTGAGACCAAAATTTTGGACGTAACAAAATGAAACCAAAATTAAAGCTTTTTATATTCTTATATTTTTGAATATTTCTTAGGGAACGTTGCTTACAAGCCATAAACAGTAAAGCAAATAACAACGTAAAAACCCAATACCATTTTGCATAGTTTGGCTTATTTCAATATTCTTTTCATTTTCGTGTTTAAAACATGATAATATTATACGTTGCCATCATTGTGGCAACTGTTTATCAGATACCGAGAGCTCTTCCTATAGCTGTCAATTTTGATAAAATCAAAACCATCTTTATTTCTCTGTAAAAAAGTGTCTTCACTTCCCCATTTATCTACTTTTGTACTACGCTCTCCCTGATACTCTCTTACAATACGCTTATTTTTCAAATAAATATATTTCATGTTAAATACAATTTCATCGCTTTAGTTTTCCGAACTAAATTTATTATTAACCCATTGCTTTAAAAGGCAATTCAACTGCTACACAAACAACCTACAGTATACACCTTCCTGTTCGAGATAGGAACAATCGCTTGCTAGATTTGGATTATGGGCCAATGGTTTTTTTATTTGTTTCGTAGTCCAGGTCAGAAGGGCAACATAATGTTTTGCTGATAATTCTTTTATGAATATATTAAACAAAAATTTCAAATGTTCCACAAAAATTTCTTGCACGTTTTATGAAACATGGTGATAGATATGGGAAATTTATCAATCTTCTACAATGACTGGCGGTACGGAAGCTTGTTCTTATCCAACGATTGATGGTAATTTCCATTACGTGATACATTCTGCGAAGAATTTTTACGATGATGTAGTGAGTTCTCGTGGAATTCTACCAAGAAAAACAACTGGTTGCGTGATAAAGTTGACGTTAAAAACATCCTGCACAATGCTTTGATGAATATCAATGCATTTGATAAGTTTTTTTTCGGTGAGTTTTATTTTGCTAAATTTATCATAGTTTTGACATTGCTTTTACGTAGCTAGGAGAAAAGAAAACCACATGGGACGTGTAACATAGTGGTTACGCTAAATTTATCAATCGCTAATATTAACGTTCTTAATGTGACAGAATAATTTGAAAATTACCGGCACAGAGTTTTTGCATGGTATAAAATATTGCAGTTTAGTTTTAGCTTAGCCATTGCTAGCATTAAAATGAATAAGTTAATGCTAAAACTTGGCTCAAATTTGTTCATAGAATTTGGAACAGTGGTAGACTAACAAATTTACATGGGGCAGCTGGCTTGGCCTGTGGTCATGAAAGAGCCAAATCACATTGGCATATCATATGTTTGGCTTCCCATGACAAGTATTGTTCTTTCAGGGCAACTTTAACTCGTATTCACTAGGATATTTTTATCAAGCAAGATTAAGTACCAAAAATAGAGATCAAGCTTAAGGCTATAAGCCCAATGTTCTTGAGGCTGAGTAAAGTAAGCTTTAACAAATAACGTGTGGCTTGTGTATTACGTTTTGATTCACATCATGTATTCAGAATTTCACTGTGAAAACTACTGTTCAATACCATTAATTTGAGTAGAACTTCTAATTATCATGAACAAATCTTGTTAATTTTACCATTAAAGTAACCCAATAGGTGAAGGCATACAATGACAATTAAGTTAATTTCAAGTTGATATGTCGATTCATCTACAATGAGTACGGGATACAGATTGTTGTGTTGGTTAATAATGGTTTGAAATTTTAATAGGTTGGCTTAACTATAGAATTGATACGCATACCAGCATTTTCATTGGAGATGCTGTCACCGTGGTTGATGATTAAAATGCAAACAATATATGAATAATACTTCCCATCTGGGTTTCATCTAGTCTTGTTAGCCGTGCATTCTAAGAAATTCATCGTGCTGTCTTAATAACTCTTACTAAGCGTTCTGTACTCTTTAAAAGTATTTTTGGCAATACTTATTTTAAAATAGTTGTTCTAAAAACGGCTGCATGGGTTGTTAGATGCTTCCCGCGGTTCTGCCATGCCATTCCTAAAAAATAATTTGCTGTAAGTTGATCGACCCACAACAAACTTGTTGTGTATTAAAGATATTGAAAAAATGTGATTTTTGCACAAAGTAATACCAAAGTAATACCTTTTTCTAGCAAGGCGACCAAATATTTTGGTGCAAAGGCCAAAAACATCCAAAAAAACACTGCAGAAATACCACATTATTTCAGATTCTTATGCATAATCATTAAACTTAGAGCATTTGAACCCAACTCCTTTTTTTTTGAATTTCTATGCTTGAAACTGGTTAACCCTATTTTAAACTCTTTTCTTTTGACACAGGCTGGCAAAACTGCTATGACTGATGAATTATAATGCTTTTCCTCTGTAAAGAATGACAAGATACAGTAGTACCATTCTCATTACAATCATGGGAGAGGTTTCTTAAAGGTGCAGCAATTTTATTTGATATAAAAGAAGACTTCAAAAGAACCTAACTGCCAAAGTGGTAAAGAAAACATTTTCCGTTCAGGGATATTACAATTTAAATCTCTGTATTATCTGTGTGGAAATGACTGGTGTTGTAAGTCTACTATGGAAAGTTGGCGTCTTCATCCTCACATTCTTAACAATTGTTAGTGTATTTTAAAGAAAGTTTATTTAATTTTTCCACTTTCTAAATTATTTTTCCTCGAACATTCTTCAGGTGGAATATTAATAAATACTCTTCCTAAATTCAGTTTTTGTTATTTTTTGACATATCCCATTGTTTTAAAGACACGAAATCACAGGACAAAATATGATGAAATACATAAAGACTTTGAGGAATCTGAGGCTATACATCACAACTAGTCTGATTTCAGTAGTTTCTAAAACAAATGATACCAAATTTAAACTTAGATATCTCCTTAACGGAAAAAGATTTTTGAATGCTTTCTTACTATTTCGTTTTTGATGAAGTCATCTTCCATATAAAATAGACATGCATGACCCCTGAACTAATCCTTTAAATTGGTTGGAGAATGGAAACATTTTTATCACACGGAAGAAGGAAACATTTCACAAGAATTCCTTCAGAACCAACGAGAAGATGTACCTCTGTTTGTACCAGACGAGTGCGGTTTCCACCAAAAATGCTACCAGAGGTTTACCAATTCTTACCGGTTGGATCTAGGAAAGAAGAAGCAAAAAGGCGATGATCCCATGCCATCAACTTCAAAGGTATGTTTATTTTTGCATGGGTATTAATTCCTTAGTTAAATTAAGTGACAATTCAAGTCACTATTTTTAAAGGTTAAACTGAATCAAGTTTAATTCAAAATAATGTCCCCATTGAGATAACGTGCAGTTATAACACATGATTAGAGTCACGCGAAAGGCTTAGGAGAAGTGACTCTATCTGAAAAAATGTGTGATTTGTCAATTTATAGCTCTGTAAAAAATGCAAAGGTGACCATTTCAAAAGAAAATATTATGAATGTTATTCAAGTGAATGATGCCCCTTTTTAATTTGATATAAAGTAAGATTTTTTTAGTGGAAATCATTATGTCATTACGCACTAATGATATTTGAAAGTAGACCTTCCAAAATAAAAATTTCCATCAATATTTGACTGCAAATATAGAGAGTACTTAGAAGTGCTGGAAATAATTATATGTGGTATGGTATGATGAAGAGTAATGCAATTTGATGATGATAGGAAGATTCTTTTCTAAAGAAAGAAGAATGATATGCAAATTATGTTTAATATTTCAATTCATCATTTATTGATAAACCTCTTGTTTTGATCATTCAATATCCCACTGATTCCTCATAAAATTCTAAATCATAGTATACAACGTTTACTTAAATATATGTAATTTAATGAAGGAATATGTTATTTTATTTCATTCTTTACTTTGATGATCAATGGCTGTTATCCAATTGATTTAATGTTCTCTGCAGTTACTTGCGTAAAAATTGTCATAGTCATACATTTACTGTTTACCCTTTGTAAATGAAATAGTTATAAAATGATTTGCTAATGAATTTGCCTTCTGGGTAAAATATGGGTTTGGTTCCTGGATTATTGGAACTGTAATGTTTCCTTGACAACCTTCCTACTCAGGGAAAAGGTGTGAAAAACTAAACACCAGCATTACTGTGGAACTCATTGTTGCTGGCACACTTCCCATACTGTGGGGATTAAAGGCCCTCGTTTGTTTCCACCTTTGAAAAAAAGTGAGACTCAAACCGCCTATCCAATCAAAACAAAATTATAATCAGTGTTTCATTATGCAAAATATGTAACTAAATATTTCTTATCAATTGTTTGTTTTTCAGATGACCAGGATAAACTAGGCGAAGAAGATCTGCAGCAAGTGCAGAAATTCTGTACACTATGATCGAGTAGTGGCAAGAAACCAAAAGGACTACCAGAGAATGTTCTTCCCAATATTTGTATTATTTGTAAGGGTGACCGTTACACTTACGAAAGAAAGAAAAGGTTGAGAGTCAATTACCTGACAAGCAGCTTAGTTTTGTAAAATATTTTATTCCGCTTGCTTCAACTCCACTCAGGCTCTAACAACTAGTACCAATCTTGTTGGGGAGTTAATTTATGATTACCTCCGCCATCGAAGATGGACGGAGGTTATGTTTTCGCCTCTGTAAATGTATTTTATGTTTGGTAATATGTTTGTTTGTTTGCCATCAAAATAACTAAATTTGGAGTGTGATTTTATTACGGCTTAAGAAAGAAGTAATAACAATTTCAGATATTTTGGAATAGGGAAGGGTAAAAATGGGGGGGGGAGGTATATTTTTGCCTCTGTTTGTTTGTCTGTTATCATGATATCTCCAGATCTGATGATTGGATTAGGATTAAATTTGGTGTGTGGTTTTGTTATTACTTACGGAAGAAGTGATTACAATTTGAGATATTGAAACAGGGGATGGATACAAATGGAGGGGTGGAGACATGTAAGGTAAGTTTATCTGCCATCAAGATTTCTCCAGAACTGATGATTGGATTTTGATTAAATTTAGTGTGTGGCTTTGTTGCTATTTCATAAAGAAGTGTGTACAATTTTGGGACTAATTTGAACAAGGAAAGGGCAGAAATTGAGGGGTGGGGATGGTTTAGGGTGACACCTGTCAAGACTAAGTTGTCGAGACTAACTTAAAACTTTCCAATGGAATGTGCTGAACAATGACGTTGCGCTCTGGATGAAGATCAAACAATCGATTATGTGGACTCAAAGAGACTTACATCAAGAGTTCTCTGGATTCAATGAAAATGAAACAATTGCTTGCTGCTGTGAATGGAAAATGATGGAATGTGAATCCTGGCTGAATAAAACTGAAAACAATGGTATGGTCTTGGAAGAAATTCAATCAGCAGTAAATCTTCAAATGTTCGGATTGCAAATGTTCATAACAGATCAAATCCTGGGGATGAATCTTGGGGGGCCAAGGAATTCTGATGTAGATTATATTGGGAATGGGATCAAATGAAGTCTAAAATTATTCTAGGCATGTTGGAATTGCAGTGGGCGGAGGTATGCGCTCTAGATAGTGTTAATATTCTAGCTTATGATGCGCTGATGTCCTATCCAGGGGGAGCCTTTGGTTCTCATCTGCTTGTGTCATGGAAGGTGGAGATAAGCACTTGTTCTAAGGGCCAAAAGCTTAAAATGATTGTATAACAACTTTTTTATTTAATTGTAAGGTTATTGATTTACTTGCTTCAATTGTTGTGCATAAGATTTCTGCTATTAGTTATTCCTTTGGCTTTATGTTATAATTTAATTTGTAAACAAAATCATTGGGACATTATCTTGTGGGTTTTAAATTGAGGGGATTCATGTTGCTTGTTTGTTCATATTCCAAAGCGCTCAATCAAACTTTGGGCCCATTGTTGCTACTAATCAAGGACACACAAGTTTGCTTTTCTTCTCCACTCTCCAATATTGAGCAAGAAAATGCTTTCTGGTGATACTTCAGGAGATGTAGCCCGTCCTTCATGGAGATGGTGCAGGAATGAGTTCAATGACACTGATTGTATATAAATCATGAAAGAATTTGATGTCATTGGTTACAGGTGGATTGAAATATAGAAATAAAATAAGATTTATATTTCATACCACTTTCTTCACTTGCTTTATTTCATAAACTGTAAAAAAACTGTATCTACATGAAAATTACAATTTCATGAACAACAAAGAATAATGTACCTCATATGTCAGTGTGCCTTATTTATTATGATATAAATTATTAGGTAATCATAGGAGCAATACTGATGTAGCTTTTAATTTAGGGTTGTGATATTGGGGCTCATGGGGTGAAGCCAGGAATTTAGAAAGAGGCCAAAGGAATCATTTGCATATTTGGGACCAATTTGCCTTGATTCTTTTTTAGTTTCTGGAGGGTTGGGGATGCCACCCTATTTCCAAAACATTAAGCCACAACATGGGTGCAGCTCCCCATGACTGAATGGGGAGTGTGAAGGGTTTTCACCTCCCGGTGCTACATGTCACTAAATTATACCTATGTCATATATTCCTGCAGGAAGGTTAAAGGACCCAAATGGGGTGTTGGGACGTATCATAGTAACAACGGGGAGGGGAGGGGGATATTTCATTTTCCGGCTTTGAATTTTCTTACAGTATTTATATGGAGACAATGTGCCGCCTATGAGGGAATTTTACCTGCCAGATCTGCTCGTACTCATTTTGTCACGTGAAATATTACAGTCCTGGTGTAGGCTCTTAGCAGTAGGGGTACAAATTTGTAGCAGTGATATGGTCGGAGGGTGCCTGGGGTAAGACTCCTAAGACAAAATGAACTTAAAACTCCATGGTATAAATAATACATTACATATGGGCTTGTATACTTTAAATTCAGCCACTTGTGACCCCAAATGTGACATCTCCCCCTAAATTAGTATCCTAGTTACGCTCCTACCCTGCAGGTTTTGTATTTATCTTCCCCGTTACTACAATCAATCCACGAGCCACCCATTTTCAGCAAATGTAGCCATTCTCCTCTGTTGTACAATTAGCATGCCTTTTACACTCCAACCTAATAATCCTACAAATTTGCTTTAAAACCAGTCATTTTTCATTATTTTATGTAATATTGATGCATATAATAATAGTTATTTGCAAAATGATCATAATAAATGATTAATTTGGTTAAATGATCTGGAAACATTGCAATTTCACATAACCTATATCACAGTATGTGTGATATCAAGTACTTCCGCGGAAAGAGGGCGCCCTTCGTTTCACTTGAATTTCAAATGCTAATTACTCCTTAACGTGCAATAAATTGTTGTGGAACATTTTGGAATTGTATTTAGATATATATGGGCTATAGAAAAAGTACAAATTCATGTTGCCCTTCTGACCTGGATCACGAAAGTCAAGATAGGAGAGGAATTTAAGCCTTTGGCCCATAGTCTAATTGGGGTATATTTGTCAACGCAAAGTAGCTTCTTCTCTATGCAAAGTTTACGATGTACGAGAACATTTTCATTTTATTTTCTCAATTCATTATTACTTATCTTTGTGCAAACGCCTCTATTTCCTTATTTATAGCCATCTCCCATTGACATCCTTCCTAACATTCACCAAAATTGAGATGATGCATGGTCTTTTTCGACAACGAAAGACGAACAACAACAACAAAAAACTAAAACCATAGCATTCCTGGAATAATTTTATACAAAAGTTTATAATTTACATGTTTATAGAATGTATTAACCAGTTACCACAATGTGTGTTTAATAATCAAATCCTTGCTAAAAGCATGCAATATCTATTAAAAAAATAAATGATAATGATAATAATGATAATGATAATAATAGCCGGGCGCGCATTAAGTTCCAGACTTTCAGATATGCCCATCTCCTGATCAAGATATTTGGACCGTTTTGTTGAAGGAATATATTCGTTTGCAGGCTTTGAACAATTCATCTGGAATGAGTAAGTGGTCCTCTAATTTACTGTTGCAATTTCTTTGATCGCAATTCCCGACACATTTTTACTGGGCTTATTAATTGACCTTTAACTTTATATGAGCTGCCATGTTGGTGGGAGAAATAGGGTGGTGTAAAACGGATGATGAGAAGGTGTAAGGATACTGCGCCACCAAACTAACAGACTGGAAAACGAGAACAAATCACAAATAAAAGCAATAAGTGATA
Source organism: Chiridota heheva (assembly GCA_020152595.1). NCBI lineage: Eukaryota > Metazoa > Echinodermata > Holothuroidea > Apodida > Chiridotidae > Chiridota > Chiridota heheva. Next base: position 496,450 of record JAIGNY010000843.1, read on the forward strand.
TTTCATCTGTATATTGTCTTCTGTTGTTTCAGTATTTTTATTTTTTTGTAAACAGTATTTTCCAATGGCAACCTAACATGTTGACGATCGTATTGACATTGATCACTGTCTCCAGAAGGATACAAAGATTATATACAATTAGTTGTTAGGACCTCTAAACTCCGTGAAATGTCTTTTCTTGTACTGTTAAAAATCTAACGAACACAGAGAAATGATTAATAACGACAACGGTGTTCGTGTTTTCTCTCTCGGCTCAGCAATAGCGATTGCCTAGCAAACAATAATGTATAAGCTTTCCTATTTTTTGGCAAAAAGACATCTAAATGTTTTTTAATGACATTCTCTTATGAATGAAACAGGGTGTTGCCAAAAAGATGACAAGTGCGACAGATATATGACACTGTGTGTATGTGTGTGTGTGTAAAACATCATCTATTACATTATGTATAACACGTACATATTTGTGTTTACACCAAATATTTACATAAATCAGATACAAACAAGCAAAGTTCAAGAATTAAGTAGTTCGGGCGTTGATATATTTAGATTCTTGTTTGCGAGGTTCTGATATGTACCAAATCTATACAATTATACTTAATTGGCCCATCCTAACTTACCACATGGACTAATAATTGAGATTGCTAAGAGAATCATCTTACAGCCCTTCTTGATAGGCTAGAAAGCGATTGGACATGGAAAATGGGAAGATAGTTTTAAAGATTCGATTGGGAACGTTAATCATTGCCTTTAACTGTGACCATATCAATGTTCACTCCTATTTATTCTAGTAGTCCGTGGCAATTCGAAAGTGAGATATGTGTGGATTTTGTATTGCAGAAATTTAATAAAAGGAAAAACTTTTCATTCGAAATACTTCGATAATGATTATACAACATCATAGCAAGAAATTACTATATCAATTCATATTAATTCAGAAACAACTTCACTGTTTAAATAATTAATTAATTTTCTAGAGAAATATTTGTCATGAAGTTATAAAGTTTGATCATAATTTAGTGTCCCAATAGCCTTGACCATACCGTTCGATCATTCTAAAATCGACAATACACACTGTACAGTCCGGTTCACGCTTCCGATCGGGAGTTTACCCAATCGGGAGATTTCTTTCCATTATAACCCACAATGCATCTTTCCAAATTTAATCTCTGTTAAGAAATACATAAATGTAAAATAGGATAAAAGGTAGGAAAATGCATGCGAAATATTTTAATTTTATTGGTTTAACAGAACAAACGATGGAATTATTTTCTCCATTTTCCCTTGCGCAATTCTGATTTTCACCAAGGAATTTTAACGTAATCTTTAAAATATAATTTCAATATTTTTTGAAGAGCAAATCTTGACAATCTAATTATTCAGAAATATTAATTATAATATCATTTCAAAAGTATACAACTTTAGAATTACAGAATTTGACAAGTAAAATTAATTTTACTTATTCAATTATTAGCAACAACTTAAATTATGGTCACTGCGCATGTCTCGATCTCCCAATCGGGAGATCTCCCGATCGGGAGCGTGAACTGGTCACTGAAGCAAGTTTTTCTGTTGTTGATAGGTTGATACCACATATGATAAACTTCCACATACAATTGTTATAGTAAGCAGTAACCGCCAAATAGAACATGAAGAGCATATGAAGTAAGCAAACACTAAGACAGGAGAAATATAACGGCTGTTTCAATGTTTTAGTCAAATCTTCCAAATCACATTGCTGATATCAGGAAATGTTTTACAACAGGTTGAAAGTCAGAGACCTTGATATGTCGCTGCCTGCGTAGTGAATTCTTTAAGAATGATTGAAGATATTTGCTAGAATCACAGATATCACATATGGCAGTTAATCAAATTGTTTGATCAGACAATTACATTATTTGCCAGCTTTTTCTTAGTTTGTCACAAGTTCTGAGATACTGATTCTGGAATACAAATTGAGCACAGAAATCCTACTCACCTCTGTATTTATCCCTGACTTCTTAACACAATTGTATTTATTTAGAGTAAAAGACCGATGGTATGTCCTAATGAAACTATTCTTATTCTTATTTGTATGAATCAAGTCCTATGCAAAGTGGCAAGTTATCCCGCAAAGGTTATTGATTATTTGCTTATTTTTGACATAGCTAAATTAGTTTGATATTCATTTGTCAGTCTCACTTTTGAAAAAAGAAACAAGAATATTAAAGGAATAATTCATGGGATAAACAAGTCTATCTTATATAAAAGAGGACTTAAATGCAAACAAAATAGTAAGAAAAGCATTCAAATATATTGTTCCGTTAAGGAGATATCTAAGTTTAAAGTTTGGTATCATTTGTGTAGAAATCACTGAAATAAGACTAGTTGTTATGTCACAGCCTCAGATTGCTCAGTCTTGATGTATTCTATCATATTTTGTCCTGCAATTTTGTGGCTCAAAAACCATGGGATATGTCAAAAAAGTAGTAAAACATAATCTACTAAAGGTATTTATAATAAACCTTGGAAAAAAGTTCGAGGAAGATTAATTTAAATAGTAAACAAATTCAATAAACTTTCTTTAATAATTGTTAAGAATGTAAGGATGATGACGCCAACTTAATATATTAGACTTACTACACCAGTCATTTCTACACATAACTTTAAACTTGAACAGTTGAATATCTCCTGAAAGGAAAAAGATTTTTTAATGCTTTCTTCAGTAATTTGTTGGTTTTGAAGTCGTCTTTCATATAAGATGGACATGCTTGACCACTAAACTAATCCTTTAATATGTAAAAGATTGTTGAAAATTATATTTCTTTTTACCTTTTTATTTGGTGCAGCGTGAATAACAGTACTAAAAATATCATATTATATCTTTTACAATTCTTTTTTTACGCGTGAATGCAAAGCTGCTTCAAAATCAATTTACGAAGCATTTGCTCTTTTTTCGCACGAATACTGTTATTTACAAAACCAGATGGACTACTTACAAAACGTAAATTGTATTTAGAAATTGATATAGCAATTTGTGTTGATCAATTCATGAATAAACAGATTTTCTGAAAATTATGCACCGATTATCGCTGCGCTTGGTTAACAAGGTTTAGGCAAAAATTCGAATTGTAAGTTCAACAGACTGATAGAAAAGTGCGTCCGTTAGTACGTTGCAACACAAAAAGATGAAAATTGAACAATTTTTGTTATGTCCTGTGCTATGACTTAAAGAAAAGTCACAGCTGCTAATCCAATTTGAACGAGATAATTGACAAGTTTTGCTAGAAATGTAATTAGAAAGTGTACCCTGGAAATTTTGCAAAAACACATTTATTGGCATTTCAATCAATTGATCGGTTTGTCGAGTAATAGTAATAAAGGAGTTATAGTTACTCTATATCTTCAATAATACAAGTGATATTGGCATCATTCAGTAATGAAGCACAGATGCTTATTTGGTTTGATAGATTTTCCCAAGAATGAGACAAACAATTGAATGTACTTTTAGCAAGCAGAGTTTATGTACTAATCAGTTATGCTTGAAATCTTTAAGGATTAGTATATTTGTTAGACATCTCAATCTAACATATAATAGAGGAAAAAATAACAAAAATGTTGAGAAAATTTGATATCTTAATCCATTCAGGAGGGATTTTAAAATATTTCAAAAATTTGTTTCACACTGTCAAAATGAAATCAATTTTCTTCGTTTTTAATGAAAGCGTTTTCCAATTACTTTTAATGACCTGTTTACCAATTGACTTGAGTTTTAATTTTTAAAGAAGATATATCACTGTTACATCATTAGACTTTCATTTACTCAGGGGTTACTAATAGCATTGATTGCAAATCCAAATCCCAAGAACTATTTCAAACAAATGCACAAAGAAACTACAAGCAACGCGAGACTGATTTCAGTCCCTGTCATTTGTGTATGGAACAAAGTTGTTCACCATTTTGTTCCGTTCATTATTCCGATTCAATTGATTAAAAGAAACAGGCATGACCACTAAGCGAAACTTTTTAACTTTGCTGGTTGAGCAGGTATATCGTGCAACGTGGAGGTAAATATATTTGAATTCGTGTGTTTTGATTGGTCGAAAAGAATGACCCAATTGACACTTATATGCCAATATAGGCCAATCAGTAATGATTTTGGGAATGCAATGTACGCCGCCACATTTTTCTTGCGACAGATTGCATTTAATACAAGGAATGGAGGAATTATCTGATCCTTCAATACAAAATATCAACATATATACACTCATTTGCGTCTCAATATATACGTAACCATCTTAATAACGTTTATCACAGTCAATTTGCTTACATAAATTCGACTTAAAAAAACGACTGATAATCAATACCAAGAACTTCAAAAATCCCAATAACGTCAGAAACTGTGATTACAAACATGCCTCTTGCTATAAAATATAATTATAATTCTATACAAATTCGATGGTTACCTGATGTATCAAATATGCTATGTACAGTTCAGCTACAGAAAAAAACAGAAAAAAAGATTGAACATTAATGACCGTGGTTTCGTTTTCCCTGCACTGGATTTCTAGAAGCAGAAATATAAGTTATAGGACTGGATATGATTGCCCACTTTACTTATTGTATATTTCTAGGAAGCGAGACCCTATTCACTGAGCTCGGCGACGAATATCACGTAGATAAATGAGATCAAAACAGTTCTGTATTTCTCTTCCTGAACTTAGATTTATGTCCTTGCGCGCAATTGGATTAAAAAGCCGAAGGTGCACACTGGAAATTCTATTAAAATGCATTAGCTAAAGTATTACGGAGAGACCACGAATTCCCGAGTGTCATTTCGGACATTTTGGGTTTTTTGCCGATGGTATTCTTGACAGAAGTAGCAAATCTAAAGTAACTTGGTGTTACTGATTACTGAGTTAATAAATTGTAATATGACACGACTGTGGTAATTAGGCCAAGACATCAAACGAATTGTTAAGAATATTAAGGTAATCCCACAACTGTGAGTAACTTCAAACGGGATCGTAGGGGTTCTCTGCATGTGGTTTGAAAATATGTCTTTTGTCGGATAAACACAAAAACACACAGCAAGGTTGCCTTCAAACCGAAAAATGTTTATTACCAAACTTTTTAGAAATTAACCGATATGAGTTAAATACGGATTTTAGAGGGTGTCTGTTACCAGTGAATAACTATATAACTGCTCGACTCTGTTTAGCTTTAGTGGATCACATGCAATTGCTGATCACAACGCTGATCACAATTGCTTGAGCACATTATTGAATGATCCGCAACTTTGCAGGTGAGGAAATAACAAAAGACGGTGTCTTGAACAGTCCGGGAGCAAGCCGAAAAACTGGGTACTTTGAAATACCCAAAAATTGAGTACTTTTATGTATTACGTCATCGCATGAGCCTACACATTTAACTAGCCCACATTAGACGTATGGGGGATTTTTATTTTCCGCTCCGGATTGTCCAAAATTTCACTGGATATCCTGAAATAATGGAGACTGATAGTAAATAGATATTCAAAACGTTTTGCCGCTGCTTTTTGAAATTCATCGTCGCCATTTGAATAAATGAACAAAACTGACTGCCCATAAATTCTTTTATTGATTTTTTTTTAAAAAGCGACCGGGAATTTGAAAAAACAGCCGCAGAAAGTTTTGAATATCTATCCACTATCCGTCTTCAAAATTTCAGGATATCCAGTGAAAATTTGGACATTTCGGAGAGGAAAATGAGAAACCCCCTATGTTTAGTGTAGGCTAGTCAAATGTGTAGGTTGATGCGATAACGTAATACATAAAAGTACCCAATTTTTGGGGTATTTCAAAGTACCCACTTTTTCGGGTTGCTCCCAAACTGTTAAAGAAGGTAGCTGTTTAGTTCATTTTGAAAGTGCTGAGAGACATAATATAGGTATGGAATTATTCTGTGCAATGGAGGAGGTGAAAGAACTCTTTCAAAGTGAGTTATACATTTCTCGATGAGAGTTTGAGATGAAAAACTAATTTCAGCCAGGAGCATAGTCAAGATAAAATGTCAGGGGGGCCAAGTCGAACCAAGACATGCATGATGTACATGATAACGTGTACATCATGCAGTTTTGTCATGATTAATGAAACATATTGAGACAAGTGTGCAGGGCAGAGTCTTATAATTGGCGAGCAGAGAGAAAGGTACTCCCTGAAAGGTTTTCTTTTGATTGGGAAAATTGGCAAATTATTCACAAAAAATTTGCTCAATTCATTGGAAATTTAGGTGAAATTTGGCAACATTTCCCGATAATTTATGGTTTTTTCTCTCTCAAAAATCGAAAAAAAATTGCCCAAAAAAATCCCCTCAAATTGCCCACAAACATTGAGGGAAATTTCCCAAAATTTGAAGAAAACTTACCAAAAATCAAAGGAAAAATGTCCCAAGATGAAGGAAATATGCAGGAAATAATGCACGGGCATAAAATAAATTTTTCAAGCATTTCATGTAATCTCCCGAATATTTAAGAAAATTGACCAAAACTTGAAAAAAAATTGCCACAAAATGTAGGAAAATTACCAAAAATTGAAGAAAGTTTAACGAAAATCGAATAAAAAATGCCCCAAAATGAAGAAAAGCTCCCAAACATTGAAGGAAATTTCCCGAAACTAAATATACCGAAAATGGAAAAAAACTTGCAACATTTTCCAAACATGCAAGGAAATTTACCCCAAAATAAAGAAAATTCAGTGAAGAAAATTGCAGGAGAATTAAAGTAATTGCCCGAAATCTAAAGACAAAATTGCTCCAAAATGAAGGAAATTTACCAAAAGTTAGAGAAAGTTTACCAAAAATAGTATAAATATTTCCCCAAAATGAAGGAAATTTCCCAAACATTGAGAGAAATTAACCAGAAATTGAACAAAATTGATCGAAAATCAGATTAAAAATGCCCTAAAATGAAGGAAATGTACCGAAAAATGAAAAAAATTTACCGAAAATTGAAAAAAAAATTGCCTCAAAATGAAGAAAATTTTCCAACAATTGAAAAAAATTGCACGATAATTAAGGAAATTTTCCAAACATGCAAGGAAATTTACCCCAAAATAAAGGAAATTCAGTGAAGAAAATTGCAGGAGAATTAAGGAAATTGGCCAAAATTGAAAGACAAAATTGCTCCAAAATGAAGGAAATTTACCAAAAATTAGAGAAAGTTTACCGAAAATAGTATAAATATTTCCCCAAAATGAGGGAAATTTCCCAAACATTGAGAGAAATTAACCAGAAATTGAACAAAATTGATCGAAAATCAGATTAAAAATGCCCTAAAATGAAGGAAATGTACCAAAAAATGAAAGAAATTTACCGAAAATCGAAGAAAAATTGCCCCCAAATGAAGAAAATTTTCCAACAATTGAAAAACATTCAAGGAAAGTCACCGAAAATTTAACAAAAATTGGACAAAAAATGGCCCAAAATAAAGGAAATTTACCAAAAATTTGAGAAAATATAAGGAAAATCGAAGAAAAGTAAAACGAGAATAAAGGAAAATCGAAGAAAATTAACATAAACCGTGACTAAGAATTGTTTGTGGGTGGGTGGCATGCCCCTCTCCCTCCCCTTCTGGCTCCGCCCCTGATTTCAGCTAAATTAGTGAAAGCGTAATTCATTAAACATGGTTGCATTGAACCAAACACAAAAATCGGACAATACAAATTGTTTGTTCAAGAATCCCTAAAAAGTAGGAACTTTCCATTGATCCTTCAAAACCCTGGCAGATTAGTACATCATTTCGTTTTTTTAAACATCTCAAATAAACCCCTCAGCTGTTAACCCGATTTTGAAGTAGTTTAACTTAACGTTTTAAAAACTATCAATATTCATCCACAATGAATATCTAAGAACGCATTGATCATTTGGGTTATTTAGCGTGCTAGGTTGGTTAAATTTGGACTTGTCACCAAAGATTTAGTACTTATATTACACAGAAAAAAATGTTATTAAGGAAATTGATTAAAGCGTTAATTCCCTCATTTTTTCTACGTTAGTCTTATTTTCACTTTCACAGCCTGACGGCGGCATCTATAATTCCAAAACCACATTGATTGCAGGCAATCCGTATATCAATTTTCAATACAATGTAGTGTCCTTTACCTGAAATCAAAAGCAACAAAAGCACGTCAAGATAAAAAAAAATGCCCTCATACTAGAAATCTAAATTAATTCGATTTGAAATTAGACAATGACCTTCGTTTAATGCAAATGAAAATGTACAACGATTTAAAATTGGACAGTGACCTTCGTCTAATGTAAATAAAAAATATACAATCTTTCCAAGCCAATTCATTTCCACAGACAGGTGTTGGGTAGAATTTGTTCAGCCTTTATTTGCAACGATTATTTGAAATAATGAGACGAAAATGGGCAAAATTTGTATACTTTGTTTATTCGTATACGCTTGCTTTCTCTCGATAAGCGCAAACGTGTGTCTCTTCAGTCGATAATGCGTATTTACGGAATGAAAACTCTCGTAATTAACGGTGTCCAAATAGTTTTCCACTACATTTTGTTCAAGAATATTTGATATGACACATGCATTCAAAAAAACTTTAAAAACACACTAAGGGAAGTGAAATTACTAATTTGTATTGTTTTATAACTCAGTTTTTATAATGCATAAGACCTCATTGGCAACATTTTAGGGTTTATTAGAGGGTCCAAGAAATGGCATCAGTTCAGTTCAATCTTAGCTCATAACAAAAACAAGATTTGTATTAGTGTTTTATTCTTCACATTGTTTCTTGTAATTTTGATGTCTATTTTAGGTGAAAGGTTTATTCTTATTCAATCAGGAATTTCATCTACAATTATCTACAACTGGTTACAATCTAGGATTCAATTGAATGTCCTCAGTTTATTTCAAACTTAGCTCATATGTAACTAAAACAGGCTATTTAGTTTTTCGGCATAATCTTGACAATTATTTTTGCAAATTTTGATTTACATTTGTATTTTGTTTTGTTTTAGGATAAGGATGTGATTTTAATTGATTATTTTTCTCTTTCGTAAAAGCGGAACGAAATCAAACTTGTCAGTAATGAGTATGATACAGCATATAAAATGTATATTTCTAGGGTATAATAACCTGTTGCTATCATCAGATCATAAACTTCTCTCAAGCGACGTTCAGCTATTCAATATAAGAAAATGTTTTTAAAATTTTGATATAAGCACAACATTTTTGTTTTAATTTTCCCTTCAATTTTTATTTTCATATATCAATTAAGGACAGACTTTATATCTCCTTTAAGTAAATCTACATCTCACAATATTGAAATCATTAAACCCCAAACATTGGAACAATAAACTATGATAATATACCAAATTTTACTGGAATTTGATTTCAAGTTCATTGAAACTCTGGTTTCAAGTGAAGGAACACAACTTCGTTAATGAGGCTAATAATTCCATGATAAGACTATAAAGATATTTTGAAACAAAATATGTTTAAAAAACACAAGACAATTAAAAATTATATTATGTGAGAATACTGTATGATGTATATATTACATAAACAGATTGCGTAATTTTAAAATACATGGGTATAATGGCAAAGTAGATGTAGAGAAAGTAAATGATCAAAGTAGAAATTAAATGTAATACATCTGAAACGAAAAGGCTAGAAGGTTTGGATACCGATTCATTAACAATTAGAAAACAATAGACACACCTAACGCCAAGTATGCAATCTAAAAAAATGGTTTTATTTGCAAAATGACATTTAAAATGGAGATCTACAATACATATTGTAAGCTTATTTAATAGTTTGAAGTATTCTTCCACACTTATTCATAATCATTACCAACATTTGACGTCACAAGAAAATGTATCGATACGTCACGAGTAAATCTGATACTTGCTTCATGCTTGTGAAGTCACTTCCTAGTGGATATTTATTGCTTTTTCAGTATTTGTATGACCAATCTTTATTGTTGAATTGTATTGTAGGCTTCTCTCTACGATAACTGGCGTTTAATCAACTTTTCAATTTACCTAAAAGTTTTAAGATGAAATTGTTAAAATCCAAACATTGAAACAATAAACCATGAATATATACCAAATTTTCCTGGAATTTGAATTCAAGTTCATCGAAACTTAACTTTCAAGTTAATGAGGCTAATAATTCCACGATAGGACTATATAGATATTTTGAAAGAATATATGTTTAAAAACACAAGACAATTAAGAATTATATTATGTGAGAATACTGTATGAAGTTTATATATTACATAAACCGAATGCGTAATTTAAAAATACATGGGTATAATGGCATCTAGGAAGATCAAAGTAGAATTTAAATGTAATATATCTGAAACGAAAAGGCTAGAAGGTTTGGATACCGATTCATTAACAATTAGAAAACAATAGACACACCTAATGCCGAATATGCAATCCAAAAAAATGGTATTATTTGCAAAATGACCTTTAAAATGGAGATCTACAATACATGTTGTAAGCTTACTTAATATTTTAAAATATTCTTCCACACTCATTCATAATCATTACCAACATTTGACGTCACAAGAAAATGTATCAATACGTCACGAGTAAATCTGGTACTTGCTTCATGCTTGTGAGGTCACTTCCTAGTGGATATTTATTGCTCTTTCAGTATTTGTATGACCAATCTTTATTGTTGAATTGTATTGTAGACTTATCTCCTCGATAACTGGCCTTTAATCAAGTTTTCAATTTACCTAAAAGTTTGAAGAAGAAATTGTTAAACTCCAAACATTGAAACAATAAACCATAAATATATACCAAATTTTCCTGGAATTTGAATTCAAGTTCATTGAAACTCAACTTTTAAGTTAATAAGGCTAATAATTCTATGATAGGACTATATAGATATTTTGAAAGAATATATGTTTAAAAAACACAAGACAATTAAGAATTATGTTATGTGAGAATACTCTTTGAAGTTTATATATTACATAAACCGAATGCGTAATTTTAAAATACATGGGTATAATGGGATCTAGGAAGATCAAAGTAGAATTTAAATGTAATACCTCTGAAATGAAAAGGCTAGAAGGTTTGGATACCGATTCATTAACAATTAGAAAACAATAGACACACCTAACGCCAAGTATGCAATCTAAAAAAATGGTTTTATTTGCAAAATGACATTTAAAATGGAGATCTACAATACATATTGTAAGCTTATTTAATAGTTTGAAGTATTCTTCCACACTTATTCATAATCATTACCAACATTTGACGTCACAAGAAAATGTATCGATACGTCACGAGTAAATCTGATACTTGCTTCATGCTTGTGAAGTCACTTCCTAGTGGATATTTATTGCTTTTTCAGTATTTGTATGACCAATCTTTATTGTTGAATTGTATTGTAGACTTATCTCCACAATAACTGGCCTTTAATCAAGTCTTCAATTTACTTTAAAGTTTGAAGATGAATAACACTAGATTTGATGTGGTATCTTTGGTCACCTAAAAATATTTTTAGTGATATGGGCACGTACTAGCCATGAAGAACGAACGCACATGTCTATAAAATGTATAGTATGAAATGACTAAGTGTTTTTTTATCTTCAACAATGGTCATAAGCGAACAAGTGAATCAAAACATAAACCACATGGACCGCCTACCAATATGGGATCGAGCAATGGTACAATGGTAGGGCAATATACAATAATGGGGTACATATGCCAATTCCTTTAAGGACCCCTAAAATTGGCGGCTTAAGCATGACCGTAAACTTTAGGATAGCAAAACGCAAGAAAGCTTATTAGAAAGATTTGATTTTGTTTTCTTCAAAATGTTTGAAAAGTAATACAAATTTCCTGTATAATAAATATGACAAATGGACATAGTAATGTCGAACTTTTCAATGAAATAATTTTGAACCTGAAAGAGCTTTTTCCTGGCCCCAACCTTCCCACCATAGTCTGCACCGCTGTAAGCAATATTTGGATACGCAAAGCATATTATAACGTTGAAGTATTAAACGAAAGTATCACTTTGAATCTGAAAGTCTGGAGTTTTCATTCATTTAAATTAACACATAAATTGGATTCACACCGAAAAACGGGGTCATTGGTTCTCGCAAGTGGTTACCAGAACCACTATATAAAGACACTTAGTTTCATAGTTAGAGTACAGGAGGGAAGATTTGGTTTCACCTTATAATTTAACAATAATCTTGCCACGAAAAATACTTAATCAACAAAAAGATCCTCTCAATCGCTCGTTGATTATTTATCTTGAGCATTTCTTCAAATACATATCTCATCTTAATTAAGACCCCTGCGAGGATTTTGTAATCAACTTTTAGATTAAACAATATAATTAGTAGGAGAATCGGCTTATTTCCCAAATGGGTAAAATCATGTCTTGTTCCAGTTTTCGAAAAAGCTTTCATATGTTGCAAAATATGTAGCACAAACTTAGCGTGAGAAAATAAAGCAAATAACAAAACAAGAAAGCAATCCACGAAGTTGCTGATCTCACCACAATATTCGTACAGCATAGTGGGGGAAATAGCTTACAGGGTTACTATAGCTCTGTGACTTTTGATGGATTGCACTGCCCATGCTAGCTCGAGTACAAGCAGATGTGACAGGCTTGGCTATCTTTTTTTAGGTATTTCGATGGATTATACTGCCCGTGGGAGTGCAAAAAAACCTTTCACCTTTCACCTTTTGACACCAGAGTCTACGGGGACACAAATTCATGTACCAAGGTATCATGGTACAACATAGGGTTGATATAGGTCTTGTACTTTTTTAGTTAAAAATGGTGCAAAAATGTACAAATTAGTACATAATTACCCCATAATATTACAAATTTGACCTCTGACGTCTGAACCTTGACCCTAATTTCTGAAATAATTTGTATTTTTTTAATTTTATTATATCGTACCTACTGTATGACACAATTCATGCTCACATCACCCTTACCATTCCATAACTATAAGGAAATGGTGAAAAAGGTCAATAGCTCTGTGACCTTTGACCTTTTGACCTCAGAATCTACAGGACACAAATTCATGTACCAAGGTGTCATGGTATAACATAGGCTTGGTATAGCTCTTGAACTTTTTGAGTTTAGGAATTCGCAAACTTTTTCATAAAAAAACACTTATTTAAACTGGGATCCCTAAACTTTGACCTTTTGACCTCCAATTATTAAGAAGTTTGGTTAAAATGTTAAACCCTACCCACATATGCAATTTGTAAAGATACCAAGTAAATTCTTCAAAAGATACAGCCATCGCCAAAAACTTGTCCCATTTGACCTGTGACCGTTGACTTTTGTACTTCAAAACCTTGGAGACAAAAGTTCCGAGCCAGGAGTACCCGTCCACCAATTTCAGTTCATGTGTGCATTACATTTTTTGAGTTATAAGCGACAACAAAAATCATTGTTGCAAACCCACACACCCAAACACGCACGCACACCCACACATGCACACACACACCCACCAACACACACCCACACCCACACGCACACCCACCCACACACACACACATCTATACGTGTGTAGACCCTACAACTGATGACGTGGGCGTAATCCTGTAAAACTGGTTACCAATTGATATACAACACACATATGGGATGGCGGTATTAGGAAATTAGGTTACACCCGTATTCTTAACTTATCCTATCTAACAGATGACGTGTACCGAAATGCAAAAATAATAAACTAGAGTAGTGTTTTAGTCATAATAGTTTTGAAAACAGCCATTTTAGAACAAAAACAACCAAGTACGTCATCGGTTGTGTGCGTGTCATCACTTTAAAGGTGTGTACACATACGAATGACATCAGTTGCTAGGTCTGAACACACCCACACACTTACACACGGACAGACGCAAAAATCACCAAATTTGTCCCCGTTCCAAAACTTTTAACCTCTAATATGAGGTCATCATATGAGACCCCTGGTGGGTCCCACCCCTAATATTAAGAGGGGGGGGGGGGGTAGCCATGTAGTGTAGAAGGTACAGACAGTTTTTTGCCTATTTAGCAAAGTGACTACAATATCTCATCCCTACATATATGTATATGTGGGTGATGAGTTTCACAGCAACAAATTTTAAACTGAAAGGTACCTAAAGAATATTTGTAATTTTTGAATATTTGTGTGCTCTCCTACTGAAAACTATATAGTCTAGTGCCCAAACCCAAACTTTTCTTCCTCGAAATGTTTCTTGATGGTTTCTAAACCTTTGAGGCATGCTAATTCAGAATGTGCGTGATGCCACCCTGGTGACCTTGGGCGTTTTGAGATATCCAAGATGGCCGGCACAATGGCCACCACCATATAAAACATATTATATCTTTGCTTTTAGAGCACCTGCAGGAATGTTTTTGTATCCAAGATTAGGTTGCTAATAAATTCTCTTTCGGACCAATTTGATGTCATTCGCCATGTCAGAATAACCAAAATGGCTGCCAAGATTACAGCAATCATATAAGACATGGCATAACTTTGTTTTAAAAACACATTTAAAGGTGGTTGTTGTTTCCAATATTAGGTCATTCATACTATGCATTCCATGTCTGACGAATTTTGATACATTTTAACATGTTGGAATATCCAAAATGGCCGCTTTATTGACGTTGAGGAATTTGATATATCTAAGATGGCCGCCACGATAGCCGTAGTCACATAAAACATGGCATATCTTTACATTTTTAGTCCAATGGTAGGTTATTCATAGCATAGATTCCATTTCTGACCTTTGGCATGACGGAATATCTAAATTGATCGTCAAGGTAGCTGCCACCATATGCCATATCATTATTTTTGAGCACATGGCGATGTTTTTGTTTGCAGTACTATTATTAGTAGAGTCAATATACCACGTAACCCCAAAAAAATTGCAAGAAAAGGTTTTTTTGCATTTTTTGGTACTATTTGACCTGGAGATTAACATACTAAAAGTTGGCAAAAATCTGACCACCGGAAAGGGTCTAAATATGACGTCATACAAAATGGCTGCCAAAATGTAATAAAATGCTTAATTTCAATGATTTGCATACGGTTTCTGGCATCTTAAAGTATGGAAACAAGTTTAAGGCATCAGTATCTTACATGATTGTTAATTTTTAAGTCTAACCAATGTACCTGTGCGACGTTATGCTGTGATAGTGTCATCTATGACGTCATTTATGACGTCATCTACGACGTCCTAAACGTCATTATGTCATGTTTTTTTCTTAATATCATGATTCTTTCACTGTGATGAGCTGTGGTTTTAATGGCTAAGTTTTTGTCATCTATTCGTGTTCATTGCAATATAGATTTCAACATCATCAACCACTTAATGAATTAATATGGACATATAATGTTTTCCTTATGCAGTTATAGATTAGAAGACATAAATGCACATATTGGTTTGTTTGGTAATTTCTAGTGTTTCAGCTGACCAGCTGGCGTTATCCTTACTATATTACCTTTACAGTCACATGCAGCCTTTATTACCATCAGCATCTGATACTGGGTTGAGGGATATATTATCACAAGTGTCTTCTTGACAAGGTCCTCAGGCTTGGGTACATTCAAGGCCATGTTTTTTGCAGCTACATTTGAGTGTGCGGCAACCTGTCAAGCAGTTGCAGTGTATCATTTTCAACAGACTTTTAGGAGCAGGGCTTTTGTCCATCATGAGTGGAATCAGTTGACCCCCTTGTACACTCCAGCCCCAGTCTGTAGGATCCATGCCACCATCCGCACACATCCACACCATGACTTGAAGATATACCCTCCGTGAGTGAAGGTTTGTGGCTGATGTTGTTGGGGGCAGCCTTTTGGGTGCACAAAAGTCTTTGCTGTGGCCACTTTTATGCAAAGAAAGCTGTAGCGCAATGATGCCAGAGAGTCAGAATGAGTTCCATTAAACAATGAACGCATTTGTTTGCAGCCGGTGGTTTCTACAGTCTCTGGATTTGCCTTTGGTGTGCGAAAGATCTTGGAACAAGCACGCAAGACAGATTCGCCCTTGATGACCTTTTTGAAGATTGACTTCTTTCCAATCCCAAAAATTTGTGAGGTAGTGTCGCATCCGGAAAACGCATGGGCAAACAACAGATCAGAGCACACTTCTTCCCCTAGTAACAGTTTCAGAACTTTAATGTTATACACATTTGGTTTACCTTTGTCTGATCTTAAGTACATGTCTTTGCAGTCATTCGTAGTTCCATGATGCAAGAGCAAAACCAAAAGATCTGTATCTGTCCTGATGAGACTTGTTGACTTGAAGTGTGCCATTGTGATTGGTGCTTTTACGATGTCGACATCAGCATCACCCTCAGCCTGAATAACGTTGCAGCCTTTCTGGCGCAAGTATTTCGTCATCAGGATAATAAGGGCCTGTTTATTCATTGTGTTTGAAAAAAAATCCTCTTTTTCCCCAGAAAATTTGGTTGACTTCACAATGTCGACCTTGTTGGTGACCTGACTTCGGCTTCGTCTTTGGTGGGTGTTGTCTCTTGTGGGTGGTCTTCCATTGTACCCAACAAAGACAACAGTGGCATTACCATACAGTTCGGACGTGAAAGATGCATACGAATCTGCAATTGAAGTGTAAGTGCTCCCCTCGGTCCATTTCAATCGATGTAGGAGGGAACCTCCGTCAAGAATATAGTGATCAGTCTTTGGAATGAACTGAAGAACAGCACCATCTGATAAGGAAGTTCCATGGTCTTTCAAAGCTTCCAGAAGATGTGCTTTATTTGGTTTTCGCAAGAGATATTTTCCTTAAAATAAGGATGGTGGATAGGGGGAGAGCTCATATTGCATCACTTCATCAAGGCAAAGGTCACCTGACTGCGATACCACAAGGAACCTCTGAAACAATAGAGCTGGATCAATGGTTCGATCCTCTGTAACTTTGACAGCTTGAGCTGATGCTAATATCTTCACTTTGGTGTTTTATTTGTGGGAATATGAGAAGACTGGGTGTCCTTCCATTTGTTTTACTGTCTCTGCCTACATTGAAAAGTTCTTCAACACTGACACCCTCAACAGCATTTATCCCTGTGATAATGTTGCGCAAGGTTGCCTCATTGGAATATGAAGAATAGTTTCCAGCTTCGTCGCAAGTTTGTCTAAGTCTCTCATATCCCTGTCCATACGAGAAGCAGATGCCTCCTTGTGCTGTTCACTTGTTGCATATAATGTCTGACAGAATTCCTGCATGGCGTAGTTGTAGGCGGAAGATACAGGGGCAGACATTGTCCAAACGGCCCTCTGATGGTCTGACATGCAACTTCCTCTTGTTAGCCCACCGGTGCGTTTAAGCGACCGCATTAGTGTCTGCTCGATCACCAAGTCAGGACTAAGGCCAGCCTAGTATTTTTTGCTGCGTCAAATAACATGGAATCAATTTTTGAATTTCTGAAATACTGGGGACTTTTCACTTTCAAGATCCCTCATCTTCTGTAAGTAAAGATAAGCAGACTTCAGATAGTTAGGGTGTCCAGCAGCAGCAAATATTGGCAAACAGTCATATATAGCATGGAGATGCATTTGCCATGACCCTGTGCGATCAGCCTTAATAAGCTCCTGTGCAACTCCCAACATTCGTTGATAGTTAATCCACAATTTGCTTGTTTTTGAGTTGTTGGATAATTCACACTTCCTTGAAGTGAGAGCATTGGAATTTTTTTTCATGCAGTCTGCTTTCAGCAGTGCATCTAAACTTATTTTACCACTCTCCTTTTGAGTATACAATCTCTCCAGCTCTTTAAGTAGATCTTCAAAACTTGGATCGGCTTCAATTACCTTGGTCACTATCTGATGCGTGAGACACTGCTTATCAAGAAGATGTCCATGAAATGCACGTTGCACAGCTTTGCCACTCATCATATGTGTTACAGCGTTTTCACCATACACTGTCTCCAGGATTTCCCTTAGTCCACTTTCATCCATGAGTGTTCCTATGGCCCCCAACAAATTCATGAAAGTATGAAAGCTCCCCAATAGCAAAATAACATCTCTGAGTGGACTACCATCTTGAACTTCATGTATAATCTCAGAAGCTTTCCAAAAGAGTGGCTGATCAAAGGTTACAATTGGTGGGACACTGTGCTTGGAAGCAAGAGCACATATATAGTCGAGTGTAGAGAAGAGACATGTCTTATCTCCAGGGTTCATATCAATCATTGGTAGGAAAAATACTGATGATTGTCCAGGGTGGAGACAGTCCTAGTGTAGCAGGTGCATCACTTCTTGCCAATTTGGTGGTGTTTGCTTGAAGCGGAAGGACATCTTCCACAATACATCAATCTTATGATCAACAACATTCAAAAGTGGCAGAGACGTGAACTTAATGCTACGAAGAGTGTTCTTTGCGGAGCGGTAATCCTTGATCTCAATCTTCGTCTGATCAACTATGTTCAAGTCAGATATCTTTTTCCTCGGAATAGTGTGACTGGTTCGTGTGCCTGGTGTTATGGCTGCTACCATCCCCATACTATGAAATGTTCCCTTTCCATCCAGGGTCACTATGTTGTGGTCAACGTTATCCGCGGCAATTAAAAGCATCATATCATGCATATCTTTGTCCTCACCTAAAACATTAGAAGCCACTGAAGAAGCGGCGTTTTCCTCAAACCTTTGCACTTCACTATATGAGGAGCAATAGCCCATGGCAGACAGACTGTCTATCAAAAACCTTGATCGAAAGTGATGGTGCATTTGAACCCCCAGCCCCAGTTGTAACAGAGCTATCACTGCTCTTAAACGTACCGCTTGAACAATCGCTTGAACAATGCTTGCTCCCTTCCTGTTGGTGTTATTTCCTACGAGAAGGTGTTGCGGCATAAGACGCAAGCTCGGAGGAACAAACGCTAACGCAGAATCAAGCTCAAGTTCTGTAGCATTCGGATATTCGTCCTTTGTGTGTGAGATAAAAGTTTTGATATCACTTTTGATCAGCTTTGCGGCAGTTTCTATGATAGCTCTCTTTTGAGCTTCCTCTCTATCCCCTTTGGACATATTGAAGTAATTGCGTAGAATTCTGCTTGTCTTCTCCCGGAAAGTTACAATATCATGTAATCCATCACCATCAGCCACAAAAATAGCCTCTCCGTGGTGTTTTACCAGTTTAGACTTCAAATACTGATTGCCATAAGCAACAGAGTCACTATCTTGTAAATATTCCTTCATCTTGTTGGCAAGGAAGGTTACAGTTAATTGTTCCTCAACGTTGTCCTCGAAGTAGGAGCATGTCTTGAGAAATGCATATTCTTGGTCGGTGTCCTCTTTATTGTCTTGAAGATGAAAATACATGTGGGTGGATGCACTTAACTCATTGTGGTCCTTAACAAACAGAACAACAAACAGAATGAACTCATGATGTACTCCACATTTGGGTCCCACCTTCAGAAATGACTTGAAATTCTTTCAAATCATCAAATGTCTCCCTGCGCCATCAAATCTGGACTGGAACACACATATTACAAATAAACCATATTCTGACGTTATAGACCACGTCATGACGTCACAGGTCACGTCCTGACGTCACGGATAATGTCCTTACGTTATTGATGTTGCCAAGAAAAGTTTCAAAAATTATGTTGGTGCCAAGATATTTAGTTTTAGTGATAATTTTCATTATTAAAATGATTATAAACTATTAAATTACAGACTTATGCCCAGTTTCTAGCGATTTCTTATATCGGCGGCCATCTTTTTTATGACGTCATATCTAAACCCTTTCCGGAGATCCGATCGATGCCAACTTTTAATATGTTCTTCTCCAGACCCCATAGTTGATCAAACTGCCAAAAAACCTTTTCTTGCAATTTTTTTGGGGTAAGGTCACTTTTGTTCATATTTTGACTCTACTATATGCCACAGATTTCAGTTTGTTCTTATTTTGAGCAAAAAAATTTTTTTTCATAATTAGTGGGCAATATAGTGGGACAAATTAAAATAATATAATATAGCATTAAGTTGACTGTCAAAGAATGTCCTCAAAATGCTTGACTTTGATTTCCATAACTAGTTCTGTAAAGTAGCTAAGAGCTTACTTGAGTTGGCTGGTGTTTATTGCTGATTATGCTTCTATCTCTTTATCCTCGTAGTCATTATGTTTATCAATTTTTTCAGTCCATTTATTTTGCCAATTGTCCATTTTATAGCAATGAAAAAACTGATCACCTACACATTGCTGAAAGACATCCCTGATCACCATGTTAATCATTTGAAGTATTCCTGGTGGGCACACCATATTAACACTGTCACTGGTGTAAGCAGTTTATTTTGCTTATCCTCTATCCAGCCAAAGTTAGATGGGGGGAATATTAGTAAATATTCATGCTGCTTTCCAGATACATGTTTAAAAAAGAGCACATTTCACATTTTCCTCAAAGGCTTCTGACTTGTTGGTGGTAATTCTGTTAGTTTTGGTGGTGTGGTTAAACCCTTCTTTGCTGTTTTGGATAACACACATAACACGTGACATCATACATGACACTCTGGGTATCTCCCATAGTAGGATGCAAAAAAAAGTCTCTTTTATAACATCATTCATACCATTTTTAGGACCCCAAAGTGTAAAAATTTGTAACCTTTTGTAGTGCATTAAATATGTTTTTAAAACCAATATCCCACAGGTGGGCCGCTGTATCACAACCAGTGAAAGCATTAGAAGCCAGAAGATATAGATGCATGGCTCGCTTTGAACCAGTGCCTTCCATCACTAACTTGCATGTCAGCTTATATTGGTGGTAATAATGAAGTAACAAGATGAATATGTATCATCAGCGATTACCTTAATGTGGGTTTCGTCCCTGATTCGCCACATGCACATGTTGCTGTGGTAGAATTACATCAGATTTTTATGGGCTTTCTTTGTATCAAAAGACCCATGCTGACCTCTTATGAAACTGAGTCGGATTGTGTAACAAGTAGTTTATTTTATCTCTGGGGATCATCGCTTGAAGATTCTTAACTATGTCTAATAATTGTTGACAAATTATATTGATGACCTGTACTTTGTTGTCGACAGTTATGACAACTTTCTGGAGTGGCAGACTTGACTGAAAGAATCATAGCCATGAAAATAATATGTATGAAACTGTAAAAAAACTGGAAGGTAAGATAATATGATCATGCCTCTAGATCGACTGGCCTGAGGAATCGGAAAGAGAGGCGGACAAAGGAAAGGATTGGAGATAACATGAAAGTGTGGACCAAGTTGAGCTTCGGAACATCACAGAAATCATCAGAGAGCCAATAGAAGTGGCGAGAACTTGTCAGAAAGTCATCAGTGGTGCCTCCAAAGACCAGCTTGATTACGTGGTGAGTGAAATGAGTGAGGGAGGAGGTGTGATTACATTTAGCATGTGACGTCTACTAGCCTGCTGACCTGCACGTTCGATTCGAGTACTATTCTTTATACTGTAACCATGATAACGGTCCAACACAAGATATACATCACACTGAGTTAGTTTGTCGATGTGTACTTTATAAAGCCATCAACATATTATTGTACTGTGATATGCGAAGGCCAGTGAAGGATCCAAAGCATGACACAGTCATCAATTAATATCACTTCTGACTTTTGAAGTGTTCTGGCTGATTGTTTGACTTGTAGTGTCTTTTCCAAGGTAAATTTTGTTTTGATAATCTTTACTTCACTGTTATTGTCAAACATATATGTTGGTGCAGGGGTCAGTTTAAAACGGAAAATGCTACTCACGTCTACTACGTCTCGAGAAGCCATTAAACCAACAACTCTAGAGCAAATTATTTCAAGGTGTCAAAGGTGGTAGCAGCCCAATCTTCACTTCCTTTTGGAAGCCACGGTCACCACATTTATAGGGATTGGTAGAAGCCCTCTGGACAATTTATATTCAAAATTTACAGATTGTTGTCAATTACAACTGCATTGTCAATATTGACTGTTTCATGGCCTGACAAAATGCCAATAAAACCAGCTGGATGGTCATCAACATTAAGTTGGTCAATGCATACTTGTAATTTCTGTCTGTGTTGCTTTTATCCATGGCATCCGATTTCAGACGAGGTGGCATTCTTCTTTGTGAAACGCCACTTCTTCATTGGATGTCTTGCTGGAATGTTTTATTTCTGTTAAGTCATTGATGAGATCGCTACATGTGTACATTTCACGGCAGAAGGGTTCAATGGTATGTCAAGAGGACTACCAGGACCATGCCAATAACGCGCAAACGTGTTTTCAGTGAACATGCTAGATCATATTCCGTTTTATTGGACATCCAGATGGCGCATTACTTGAAAGCTTTACAGACCTCTTTTAGAAGATACTCTTTTGATCACAGGTAGTACAAACCGTATCTTACGTACTTGATATATTTAGCTGCAAACATATTTAGCAGCATTGAGTTCGCAGCCCATCTAGGTGAAGTGGACAGTTTCCATCCCTTTCAGCTCAAATAAACAACATCATGATGGCTTGATCAGATAATCCACCCAGAGTCTGAGAGTTTTGCTGTACTGCTATTGGGTGCCCTGCTCGCAAGGGTTACTAAGATCATTCTGCTGTTCTGATCTGACCATAGTGTTGAGAAATTTTCTTCCACTACAAGTCGAAGAGCTCTTGTATTTTGTGGAAAGTATTTTCCAGAGAGCATTAAAAACGAAATTTCAACACACCCTCTAATCCAGCCAATAATGTTCCAACACATCTGACAAAACTAAGACAAATAAGAATATGCATAAGTCATAAAATAAAATTGGTAAACATCTCTGGATGGGACCATTAAACATTGAGCATGACTCTATAGAACTGCTGATCTCCAAGACTGAATATGTCAGATATGGAATCTATGACATGAACAACCTAGCTTTGGACACAAAAACTACTCTTTTAGGCAGTAGGTGGTCTCTAAATAATATATAAAACATGCTTTATATGGTGGCGGCCATCTTGACGGCCATCTGAAATATCTCAAAACGCTCAAGGTCACCAGGGTGGCATCACGAAGATTCTGATTCAGTGGGTCTCAAAGATATAGAAACGATAAAATACATTACGTGGCTCTAACGTTTGGGTTCAGCTTAGAATTTGGCTTTAGGCACTAGACTTATACGTAGATTTCTGGAACAAGACACCTCTAAGTAGTGCGTATATCAACATTCAACTTTTCCACGTGCACCATTTGAAGTGAAGC
Source organism: Chiridota heheva (assembly GCA_020152595.1). Taxonomy (NCBI): domain Eukaryota; kingdom Metazoa; phylum Echinodermata; class Holothuroidea; order Apodida; family Chiridotidae; genus Chiridota; species Chiridota heheva. The sequence continues at coordinate 519,605 of JAIGNY010000843.1, forward strand.
ATCATAAAAAGGCAGGAAAACTTAAAACTCTAAATTAGATTAAAAGTTTGCAACTAAATTTTCAGTTTTATAACTTATTTCAGAGAAATTTACCGTTTTAAGAATGACAAAAGGTAAAGTTATCCTCAATTCTGACAACAAAATGTTGACTATAGCGCTGTTTGAGAAAAAGCAGTGTAAAATTACGTATGAATAGTACTGTAAAAACACAGTTACTAATAAAGTGTAAAGTTTTCTTAAAGTGATAGCACGCCGCTGTTTAACAGTCATTACAATTTCACATTTGTAAATTATTGGAAACTATTTTTGAAATTTCCTTAGATATTAAACCATAGTTACTCCATTAGATTGTTTTACAAATGAATTAACCTGATTGATAATTGTAATGAATAGAATCTCATAAAATACCTCAATGAAATACACAAAACAGTTTAGAGTGTTTTCTATGACCTTTTTCTGTTATGTATATTTAATTATCTCTTGATAAACATAATCAAATACAAAGACAAGGAAAATACTGCAAGCACATATGTACATAAAAGCATTTCAATAACATGAAACAATAATGTAAAAAAAGTAAACAGACAACAAGTTATCATAATGCTCAAATTCGAAACCAAAATTTCCAAAACTTGTTCTAAACATTGCTCATGTTTTTCTTAAAGATACATCTTTGCAAAGTAAAATAATAGGATAACATTTTAGATAGTCCTTAAACTGAATGCAAACAATTAGAAAGTTTTGTATTAAAGATAACAAATTTAACCAAAATAAGCAAAAGATTTAGCATACGGTCATGTCAACTACCAAACAGAATCGTCTGAATACTCAAAATGTTTAAGGAGAAAGCCACCTTTCTTAATTTTAGTGTGTAATGATATCATAGACAGTAAACCTTCGGACAATTAAAGAATTCGCATTGTTACAGAAATCACAATTATTCAGCAGTCAGCAGCATTGATTAGAAACAAGTAAGAATTGGTAAGGGTAAGCCGATGGATAATTCTAAACTGGAACCACATAATTTTAACATCATTAGAACACCGAAAGGGCACAGAACAAAACACAGCCCATGAGCTGTCAGAAATATGGATGCTTAGTTTTTCTTCCCATTTAAAAAGTGCGCTGTTTGGGACAACGGAGCCATACAACAAGTTACTATAGATAAAATTAGAAATAAACCTACCCCTTGTAAGTGTAGTCAAGTAAAACCTAAGTACCGGACGTGGAAGACGAAAATTTAAATCATTAAAGATATCCTTGCATTCTGTCTCAATAGACTGTACATTATTATAATATTCTTAAAAAATAGGACGCATTGGGAAGAAGCTTATGAATTGGTTAAATGTAAAAGAAATACCGTCATCATAAATTAAGTAATTAATAATATAGACACCCAATTATTAAACCGCTGGCGATAGAAAATAGGCTCGTTATTAATTGTAATACGGCATTTGACGAAAGCGCCCTTGAAATACGGACAGGATAAGACTGCCACTGTCATTTTTATCCCGTTTTAATGACATTCTCTCAACGAGTTGACCATGTATTACGCAATCATTTGACCACAAATGTTGTTATAATACGAAGTGGAGTAACCTGGAAATGAAATAGGAAACTCGTAACTTTTCAGTGACTGCTTGTCAATGTCATGTTCTCGTTCATGCAGCTACTAGAATGCCACAGGCACAGAAAACCAGGATGGAGTAGTGTTCAAGGGGCGGATTCTGTAATGGCTATTCTTCCATATAGGTTGAAGCAACTAAATCAGTACGTGCTAAATTATAATTACAATACAAAATATAATAATGAAATGAAAAACTCATCTTTCCAAAAGTTATCCGATATGGAAAAAATATCTGCTTCATAACATGGCCACCTATCATAAGTGCATTTGATATAGTAAAACCGTATTTACTTAAACACCATGAAGTAAATGAGTTCTTGCCAATGCTACTATCAAACAAACGACATAGATAACTAGCTTTTAAAGCAGTAATATATGTATAAATATATATATATATATATATATATATATATATATATATATATATATATATATATATATATATATATATATATATATATATATATATATATATATATATATATATACATATATATATATATATATATATATATATATATATATATATATATATATATATATATATATATATATATATATATATATATATATGTATATATATATATATATATATATATATATATATATATATATATATATATATATATATATATATATATATATATATATATATATATATATATATATATATATATATATATATATATATATATATATATATATATATATATATATATACATATATATATGTATATATATATATATATATATATATATATATATATATATATTTATATAAATATATATATATATATATATATATATATATATATATATATATATATATATATATATATATATATATATTTTTTTTTTTATATATATATATATATATATATATATATATAAATATATATATATATATATATATATATATATATATATATATATATATATATATATATATATATATATATATATATATATATATATATATATATATATATATATATATATATATATATATATATATATATATATATATATATATATATATATATATATATATATATATATATATATATATATATATATATATATATATATATATATATATATATATATATATATATATATATATATATATATATATCTATCTTTGGTCCACCTCAATCATAACCATGAATAATTTGATTTTTGCTGATACGATCAGGCTTATTATCCCACACAAATTTGAAAAACAAAGAATTGACATCGTTCAAAATACTATCAGGGCGAGGGCAAAGTAAAGAATAGGCAATTAAAGTATTGTAAAATAAGAGACTTTAAGACCGTTATCTGACCTAAAAGAGTTAATTTTTTTCTGGACCAAATCTGTATCACATATTTTTTTAAACCACATCAACGAAATCGTTATTAAAAGTAATTCCTAAGATTTTAAAATCATCATCATGAATCCAAGGAATGTTACCATTAAAACACAAATCTTACAACAAGCTTTTAAGCTACCGATACCAACCAAAATTGATTTATTTAGGTTAATTTTAAGACCAGAAATATTAATGAACAAGTCAAATTTTTTAATCAAAAGTTTCTCCAAAGATTTGCTACTATCAATAATAAAAAAAGAAGGTCGTGTCATCAGCATATTGAGTCATCTTATACCCATGATCCCCATAATTAATGCCATGAATAGAATCAGTACTGTATACCAAGGCGTTAGACTTGTATAGCCGTAATAAAAAGATATGGTGACAAGATATCCCCTTGTCTGCAACCCCTTTCTATGGAAAAATAATTGGAGAAAAACCCATTCACAATAACAGTGGAATAGCAAAATTAAAAAGCTGTAGGGTTTTGCTTATAAAACTATGGGACAACATATCAAAAGCTTTTTCAAAGTCTATGAAAAAATCATACCAGGTCGCTGATTACATTCTAAATCAAACATTATCTTATACACGATAACAATACGAATACAATGTCTGCCCTTTAAAAAGCCATTCTGGTCTTGAGAGATGAGAAGAGGTAATACAGATTTAATACGATTAGAAATACAAGCTGAAGCAGGTTTTATAACAAGATCCAGTTGTTTATGTAATTCCTTGGTTTATCCCCTTTAGGTAAAAAGGAGATAACACCCACCCTTTGTGACACTGAAAGAGAAAAGGCATTATGACCATAATTAATAAACCTTAACAGAAAATAAGCTACTTCATTCCAGAAGTACTTAAAAATTTCAACAGAAAAACCATCCGACGCAGGGGACCTATCATTTTTCATATTATTCAGAGCAGTGTAGACCTCACTGTCAGTTAAAGGACCTTCTAGAATTAGACCCAGAAAGGGTAAGACGACCAATGTTTTTACACAGCATTTTGTTGAAATTAATATTAGATATATCCAACTCATGTGACCTATATAAAGCGCTATAAAATTGGAAATCTCATTCTGAATATCAGCCTGGGTATAAAGGTCATCATTATTATATGTAGTTACATAAGTTATGGTTTTCTTAGCTACATTGCGTTTTTCAAGATTTAGGAAATATTTGGAGGCTCCCCCTCCCATCTCCCCACCTCCTACCTTTTCTCCCCTCTTCAATCAACTGCGCTCTGGAACGAACAAATACACCTTCTAACTTCTTCTTTCTAATACACTCAAGTTTCTGTTTCAGATCATCAAGACAACAGAAGATAACCAAATTATCATTATGATCCATTGATGAATCCACTAGGCGTTGAATTTCATTAAAAAAAAAAATCATGACTTGCTTCGTTATTCGTTAAATACAGAATGTGAACTGCTATAGTTTCCTTTCCAGAAGCTGTTCGAAGGGGACTAAAACTGCAGCTATCTTAATAATGACTTCTACTGGCATTTTATCCACGTTGTTCAAACATCAGACCAGGGGGATATCCATAGCATTGTTGATGTTTACTCTGTTTGAAGTAGTGTTCACTTTTGGGAGTTTTGATAACCCTTTAGATGTTTATAGTGTAAACTCGCATGCAATGATAACCTAAAGTTTGTAAATAATATCTACGACGATCTCGCTTCTTGCTATTAACAATCAGTAAGGCGTTATGATGTGAACATGTTATTATCAGTATTTCGGCTTACTGTTATTCAATATCACATTAATCAGTTTCAGTCTTGTTGATATGCTTCTGCTTGAGGAGATAAGGATATTTCAGCTGACGTCATTAGGTCACCTGACTTGGTGTATATCGCCATTTTTAGGAAGACTGCCGTCTGCTGTACACTTACATACGTTTGTATGTTGCTATATTAGATTATTTTTGTAAGTAGTATGCCGGAATCTTGCTGTGCCGTTAGTAACACTAACTAATAGACGTGTTTAGAATCCACTGATTTAGATTACTTGAAGTACTGTACTTGGAGGGTATTTTTTTGGTTAAAATAACATTTTATATTTTCAAATTATTTCATCTGGCCAGTTCATTTTACCCAGCTCGTGTTTATATGCCATGTACGTGTTTTACATGCCCAGCTCGTGTTTTTATCACCAGCGAGTGTGTTTGTTTTACGTGTGATGTGACTGAGCTGTGTGAAGATCAGACGCGTGAAATACTCAACGCGCAAAGTTCTGCCCTGCAAAATTTCTCCCAGTTGAGTTAAAGTCACGTGATGAACTACCTGTATACTGGGTCGTACTAGGTATAAAACAGTATGCCTTGTCGTACACAAATGCATATTCTTCTTCATATTATCCACCATGCTTGGAGTTTCTTATTTATTGAAGATTTTGTTTCAAAATAATGAAACCTAAAATATTGCTTATGTACTTTGTTTATGAATACTTTGATACAAACTATTTGATTATGTTCACTAACTTACATTGCCTGTGACTGCAAGTATCTATTGTAAATTGTGTTGGGTAATTAGTTAGGAGAAGTTAAAACTACCTCTCACCAACTCCAACGCATTGTAAATATTTGCCTTTTACAGTTTAATTGATAAACTAAAGGTAGATACCTGCAAAATTAAGAGTAATTGTTGAAGCCAAATTACAATGCACATGAACACGGTGCATTGACTCATTATTGTTCGAGCAATGATTGGATTGTTTTAACCAGATGTACTTTAGGTAAGAAGACAAATGCAGCCAAATTTCAACCTATCCACATTATAATAGTGAAAAAGGATTATATACGTTTACATATAGCATAATAACTTAACAATAAACAAAGTGATGCTGATATAACGGGCACGTGAATGTGATGATTTTCCAAATTTCGTGAAGAAAAACAAATCCAATTTTACTTCCTAAATGTACGTTATGATGGAAAAATATAGTGAGGGATTTTGATCCGTACATTGAATATTTAGATTATGCGAATATTTGAATGGTTTTTATATTGTGAGTGACAGAATTATGATCATTAATCTTGTGTTTTTTGACATTTCAAATGGCTAATTGTTTTGAAATCTCTACTAAAAATTATTACCTGATCACCATCATTTTCTTATTTTTTCTAATGAAACGTTGGAATTATTTCCCAGCATCTGTTTATGAAGTTTCAACTAAAAGGTTTGAAAGCTGGGACTTTAATGTAATGACAATTTAACTGACGGTATAGTTCTTAGTTTCTTGGAAGTTGGCGATATTCGAAATTTGCAAAACTGTTGTTTGACGGAATGACAACGATGTATACTAATTGTTCATTCTTTATTTTCTTACCTCCTTTTGATCATTAATCATGTCATTCGCGCTCTCCTTCAGCGGTTTATATAGCCTACTGACACCTCGAATTGTTCAACACCCTTCTCAGAACATATTTTCAAGGAATTTTACGGTTCACTTATATTTTCAAAGGAAAGCTTTAAGTAACGCTAGATTAGATGAATAAGAAAATGCAATTCACAAAACATAGAAAATAGAGCTTACGGCATCTAACTGTCTTAGGTGATTAAACCTTATGTCAATGACGTCATGAAAACTGCTCCGAATTTGGCTCTTGCTCGATTTAAGGACTTTTTAATTGCGTTTTAGTTAGATTTGAAAGTTCTTATTTTGTGTATTAATTTATCGAAATGTTTAATAGCAACAAAATATTTGACGTGTGACATTACTATTTCCAGTCTTTTCAGTATCTTACAGCATATGTTGAACAAATTAAATTGTTTATGTACTTTCTATGGTAAAATTACATACACTTTTCGTTGCAAACGTTATTGTTTTGGGCGGATTTACATTGTTGCAAAGAAAGACACAGAATAATGTCACTTTTAATGAATAAACATGAAATCACTTAAAATCTTACAGGTAGGGAACCATCAACAAATCAAATGCAATGAACATAACGTTACGTTAACGTTTCAAATCAATGTTATTGCATACCTTTCACCATTTTGTCCAATGAGATGACATTTTCGAGTACATGGTTTTAAAGTAATCAAATTTAGATGTTACAACTTCTTAGCACAATTAATGAAAATTCATCTACAATACATCAAGAGAAGAAGTTGTCAGAGATAAACAAAAATTGAAAAACTTGGTTTTATTGTATTTTGGGGATATTGAACAGATTGCTCAGCGTTAACGGGCATTTCATACCAATTTGCTTATTAGAGCGGAAAAAAATTTTGGTAATTATTTACAAGAATTATAATAGTTGTCTATAAATTTAAAAAGCATTATGAATATGTCAGTCCCGGAATTAAAAATCAACTTCCCTGTTTGACTTAAAGTGGGGTTTTCGGATAATTGTTCCTTCAGGGACATCATTGCTGTGAATAAATCAAAGATTGACACACATTTTGATTCTACTAAATAGTTCTGTTGTATCAGTTGTTTTGAGAGCTAAACTCCATTACGCACGTCACCAATGAGCCTGTAAACGTTTTGGTCATGTATATATATATATATATATATATATATATATATATATATATATATATATATATATATATATATATATATATATATATATATATATATATATATATATATATATATATATATATATATATATATATATATATATATATATATATATATATATATATATATATATATATCCAACTTCTAGACAACTGTTAGCCATCTGTTGGTCCAGTACGTTGATCCAACATTAGCATACCAACTGAACATGGTACCAACGTATGCTAACTTATGCCAACCCATCACCAAAATTAGGCCAACGGTGTGTGCTTTTTGGTTAATGCAAAAGATGGTATCACATGGATGCTAAGCAAGAGAGTGTTTTTCCCCCGCACCTGTTTTTGTTTACTATTACTTGACCAATTGGATAATTTTTGTAACCGTTTTATATTTTCCTTAACCGTTCGATAATTTTCATAACTGTTGATGAAATCGCTACACAGTGACCAGGGTATAACCGGCTTTTGATAGCACGCACCTTTAATATGGATACAAATTACTTTTAACTTCCTCTCCCAATTTTTTCATTGTTTTTTATGAAGGTCTTGCAAAAATATGATGAGATTGTCTAAAAATTTCCATCGTACATTTCAATTTCATTCCCAAATGATCTCCAGTGTTCTTAAACAAAAAGCTTTTCATTAATATGTGCTGAGAAGTAAAGTGAATTATTAAATAGACTGATCTTTTATCACATAAAGAAAATGTATTAAATGAAGCGTGACGAGCCAATATGACGTCTCGTATTAGTCAAGCGTATACAAGTTCTTTCTCAAGTTGATAATGCATATGACCATTCTTAAAGTAATTTACTATCCCGAACGTGTTTTTTTTCTGTTCTGATTGTTATCGTTTTATTGCTACTTATGATTTGTTATTTATTGTAAGTAGCATACAAAATACACAGTTCTTTTTGGATATAAAATATTGCGGATTCTCATGCATGAACAAACCTGTCTCAAAACATGTTTTGTATAAAATGTTATAACGCCATGCAGGTTTATATGTATATTTCGAATGAAGTGGACTTGATTACTTAATAGTCCTCCTCGCTCGGGTCAGATTCTCAAGTCTCAATCTTTTGCGGTCTTGTTGTTCATCTTGGTTTCGTTCAAGACTTGCGGATGGTTTTGAGCTCCGCGTCTAGGGTACTCCGCCACGTGGTGGTCGGTCTTTCTTTCGTTTTTCTTGTGGGTTTCAATCTAAGACCTGAGAACATGGCGTGGGATGTTCCTCTGGTCTCTTCGTAGAGTGTGACCGACCCACTTACATTTGCGTCGTCTAATGGTGGTGGTGATATATTTCTGTTTGGTTTTCTGCCACAAGTCATGATTGGAGATGTTAGCTGGTCATCTGTTGTGAAGGATCTGCCTCAGACGCGCATTAATAAAGGCTTGTAGTTTGTGATCCCGAGTCTTTGGGTGTCTCCATGTCTCAGCACAATACAACATAACAATATAATATGCAATGAAATAAATGTAACAAAGTACCTACAATTGAATTTTAGGACTGATCATGAACCATATATGTAAGACAATTAAGAAATAAGAGCTTAGACCATGCGAATTCATCTTGGAACCTTGCGATAAAGTACGGTCAAGGGGCAGACGATGCTTAAACAAACATATTTTGCTATAAAACAAAATCGAAATTTTTATGCTGCACAGCTTTCTGAAAGCTAGTATTAACCAGACTTCGTTTTCAGCTTGGACAACACATATTCACGTTTGCGATATTGCTAATGAGACTGATGTGTTAAAATGAATAATCGCAATGACGTCAGTTAGTACATGTCATGTACTCACACACGTCATCAACATAGAACAAGCGCCTGCGTATATTATATATTGTGTGTATGGAGATTAGGTTCATGCACGTTGTAAGTACAGTATGTGTGTGCCATAACACCATGGTACGGCCGAGAAGGACAGAGCCGTACAAATTCGTCGTTAGTTTAATAATGGAGCTATTAACTGAAATTAAGTCGCTTAATAGCTCTATATTTTAATTCAAATGAGGGGAAAAGACAAAGAACCAATGTTGCCTCGACGAGATTCAAACTCGTTATACTTGGCAAACTCCGAAACCCAACGACTTATTGATTCGGACACAGCAATGCTGAATCAAATTTGTTGCTGTATTATCGATATAGTAATGCGTAATATGATTGAAAGAGGCGCTCATGGCCATTGGTTGAACTTTCAATCAATCATAAAATTTGAACTAAATGTCCTTATGCCGATTACGCACCTTTAAACTAGAGTTTGATAGTAGTTGTACTGGTTTTCAGACCGTCTTCAAATTTTCCATTTTTTTTTTTGTTTGTATATAACTACTACTATTCCTTTATCCTTAATCCGTCGTATTATTATATCCTAGGAACGGGATGACACCACAACAGTTTGATAATCAGATTATCGTGATTTTTGCGACTCCATTCTGAAATTAGAAATCTTCCTCTAATTATTTACAAGTAAGGGAGCAATAGCATCCTTTTGTAGGCAAGAGGGAAATTACAAAACGTCTCTTATGCAACTTTTCATATAAATAAAAGCATAAACACTCTTCGTAAACAGAATTTGCGCTCCTACTACAATCTCTTAAGATTATATGAAATTGATCAAGTCTATCTGATTACAGATAATTGTTTCGAAATCCGATTTGACAGTTTCAGAAAGAAAAAAAAAAGCAATTCCTATCCTTGAAAAATAAAAATGAAAAGAAAGGAAAGTGTATTCATATTGTTCCATGGCTATTATGATAATGAGCAATCATTCAAGCTAATGCTGGGCATTGAAGAATGATTGAAATTCAGTCCACTAATATACTTTGACTTATATATATAATTTATTTGTATATACTTGTTGTTTGCCCTGACAAATGAGATCAATTGTTGAGTACGAGTTTAGTTAATTTCGTTGAACAAGCCTAATTATAGAACACCGGTGATCCACTGGTGTGCATTTATGCATTAATCTCGAAACAAGTGTAATTAATAATAAAAACAAGTGTATTGTCTTTGCAATCTCTCAATCTCACCTACCTTTAGTGTCACATAAAACATCACTAAATTAACTATTTTGATTGAAAATTACTATTTGAGAGGTCTTATAGAATTACGTAAAAATGGCATCTATGGACATTTTAACAAAATGAAAGTCCTACTATGTTTATTAACGATAATCGTTCTTTGCACGAATTTATATTAGATAAATTAACATGATCAACCCAATTAGACGTTTTAAACTTAAAATCTTTTGAACTATCATGGGCCAGTTGTTTTAACACTATATTTATATATATATATATATATATATATATATATATATATATATATATATATATATATATATATATATATATATATATATATATATATATATATATATATATATATATATATATATATATATATATATATATATATATATATATATATATATATATATATATATATATATAAATATATATATATATATATATATATATATATATATATATATATATATATATACATTTATAGATATATATATATATATATATATATATATATATATGTATATATATATATATATATATATATATATATATATATATATATATATATATATATATATATATATATATATATATATATATATATATAAATATACATTTATATATATATATATATATATATATATATATATATATATATATATATATATATATATATATGTATATATATATATATATATATATGTATATATATATATATATATATATATATATATATATATATATATGTATATATATATATATATATATATATATATATATATATATATATATATATATATATACATATATATATATATATATACTTATATATATACATATATATATATATATATATATATATATATATATATATATATATATATATATATATATATATATATATATACTTATATATATACATATATATATATATATATATATATATATATATATATATATATATATATATATATATATATATATATATATATATATATATATATATATATATCACTCAGCATTATGTTTCTGATGAGTGAGGTCTTGCTCTTACGAAACAGATCTGTCAAATAAAATGTACAAGGTTTAACTTATGAGTCTATAATTTATTACAGCTCTCTTTTGATTGAGCACTTTCCCATTGTGATGGTTTTACACCATACTTTTTTTGGATTATGTATATATATATATACATCTATATATATATATATATATATATATATATATATATATATATATATATATATATATATATATATATATATATATATATATATATATATATATATATATATATATATATATATATATATATATATATATATATATATATATATATATATATATATATATATATATATATATATATATATATATATATATATATATATATATATATATATATATATATATATATATATATATATATATATATATATATATATATATATATCAGGCCCGTAGCAGCCGCTGCGGCTGGTGCGGCGATCGCCGCACCACTTTTTTGCAATAAATAACATAATAATAATAATAATAATAAAAATATATATATATTTTGTTAACAATACAAAAATATCAGTATTTTTTGAGGGAATACCCCTTCTTCCCATCCCCCTCCAAGTATTACGCGATTATATTGGTAATTCGTAAGAATGCGCAACACTTTCCCCATCCGAACTGTCCAATCCGTTGGCACGCGTACGCGTGAAATTTAACCTAATAAGTGCAAGCATGGCATAGTTATGAATGCTTTTCTTTACGAGCTGAAGTCCACGTCCACTCCAAGTTGTATTGATATCAAGTCGACATAATTTGCATGAAATCAACACAACTTGGAGTCGACATAAGATGCAAATTAGCCTGCTTATCCAATCACAGAGCGAGAAATTATACAACTTGGAGTCACGGTCGAGTTGTGAACTTATGGCACACTCGGCGCACCATACACATGCGTGATCTAGGCTAGACCTACCTGTACGCTAAAGAAGTCGCGTTTTATTTTATATGCATACAATTTAATAAAGGACAGAGCGAGTTAAGATGGATTATTCTATAACAACTTCGGACATTAGGAAGACACCAAACCAACCAGTAATCAATTTCCCAAAACGAAGTTTTGGACAGAAAAACCCCAGAACTTCGTGCGTTCCAACCAAGTTGGTTCAAGCAGTTTGCTTGGTTGCATTATGACGAATCAAATGATATGGCATTCTGCTATACATGCATCAAGGCATACAAGGTAAAGAAGCTTACTTAATTCACCAAACATGGATTCCACATTCATCGCTAAAAACAAAGGCTTTAAAAATTGGAAAGAAGCGACTCGGAGGTCCAAGGCACACAAAGGTAGTGTTTGCCACAAGGATGCAGTCTTAATGGTTGTGACATTGCCAAAGATAACTAAAGACATTAGAGAAAGTTTATCACAACAGATTGGAAGAGAAAGGGAAGAGCGACGACAAATTTTTATGAAAATCATTTCTAATGTGAGATTCCTGGCACGGCAAGGACTAGCTTTCAGGGGTGATGGGGATGAGTCGGATTCTAATCTTACAACTCTTTTCAAGTTGCGTGGTGAAGATAATTCACGGATTCAAAACTGGTTATCACGGAAATCTGACAAGTATCTGTGTGCTGAAATTCAAAACGAAGTTTTACAGACAATGGCACTAACGGTAAGACTGAATTCAATTATACATTTCAGGCGGCGGAAGACATTTCATAATTGCGCAAACAAGATCAGAATAGCAAAGACTTAACCCCTCTCTAGCGTCGGAGGAACAGAAAATAATGTAGAGATCACTATACCAATTGCAGTGGACAAAGGAAATATCGACGTGGGCGCAGGGGACCATCGTTATAAACAAAATCCAGACTATCACTCTTACCTCCACCCCACCCCCTTAAAAATGGTTCTAAAGTGCTGCTATATTTTTTGTTTAAATTTTCAATTTAAGCTGCATGGGGCGCAGATTCATGTTTCTTTTTTGTTTATGTATTTATTTTTGTTACGCGTCACTATCGCATTTGCCTTTCTTTTACTTTGTAAATCTCTTTTGGAACATATCTACTCACATCTATGAAGCATATGTACCATGCAAGTGTGCGTTGAGCATGCTTCTTTAAACATTTGTGTACTAATTTTCAATAAAATAAAATGGTTTAACTCGTTAAAATGGTATAACTCGCCAGACCCCTTTAAATTTCATTTAAAGCCACAATTGGCGACTAGCGCGCACGTATACTTACTAACATCCGTGCCTATTTTTCATATGCACCATTTCTTTTTTATAGGATTTACGTGAGGTTGTTGCAAATATCCAGACAGCTCCATTCTATACAATTATGGTGGATGAAACCTCCGATGTTTCCAACAAGGAACAGGTTGCGATATGCATCTGCGCATACGGTGGGTCGACGACCACTTTGAAGTTCATGAAGATTTCATTGGATTGTATGAAGTGTCTTCAACAACCGCCGATGCATTAGTTGCCGTCATCAAAGATGTTCCCCTTCGAATGCAGTTATTCCTTTAAAAGGCAAGAGGTCATTGCTATGATGGAGCGGCTGCCATGTCGGGTGTACACGGAGGTGTTGCAAAGAAGATAACAGATGAACAACCAAAGGCTTTGTATACACATTGCTACGGTCATGCCCTTAATCTTGCATGTGGTGACACCATAAAAAGAAACCGGCTAATGTGTGATGCTTTGGAAAATACAAGGGAGATTACCAAACTAATTAGGAACTCCCCCCGGCGTGGAACTAAGTTTATCGAGATGAAGGAGAGGATTGGGAAGGAATGCTCCACTGGAATCCGTGTCATGTGTCCAACTCGGTGGACAGTTACAGCAGATGCACTTCGGAGCATACTGGAAAACTGCGAAGTTCTACAGAATGTTTGGGAGGAGTGTCTCTTGGAGGAAAAGGATCCTAGCACAAAGGCTTGACTGAGAGGTGTGGCTTCGTACATGAAGAAGTTTGATTTCTTATATGGTATAAAGTTAGCACACCTGATCCTAAGTCATAGTGACAATTTGAGTAGGACTTTGCAACACGCATACATTTCTGCTGCGGAAGGGCAGAGTGTCGCAGAGAAAACCGTTTCCACTATTAAAGGCATACGAAGTCAGTTCGACACTTTCTGGGGGGCCGTAGGATTACTTGCTTCTACACTCAATGTGAAGCAGCCAAAGACACCACGATTTGACGAAGAAGAAAAGTCCCAATCCGGTTTGATGGTCCTTCTGTTGATGATCAACCTGCAAGTGCGAAGGAGTATTTCAAGCGAATCTACACAGAGGCTATCGACAACATCGTTGACTGCATACGAGATTGTTTAAAGCAGACGGGGTACCAAACCTATGTCAAGCTACAGAACCTCCTCCTAGATGCATGTAATGGCAAAGAAATTGGGGAGGATTTCACTTCGTTTCTGATTTCTACAAAGACGACATTGATTCAAGTCAACTCAGAGTCCAGCTGGAAACGCTGGATCACACATGTAAACCGCCTGAATGTACCAGTGTCAGTGTGTATTTGCTTCCTGATATAGTGAAGTATATAAAGTCTTTAGATTTCGGTACGAAATTGCTTCTATCTAAAGTGTGCATTTTGCTCAAACTCGCACTTGTTATGCCAGCTACAAAAGCGGTAAGCGAACGTTCTTTTAGCGCTCTGAAACGCATCAAGACGTACATGTGAGCCACCATGAAACAGAATCGACTGAACCATCTACTTGTCCTCCATGTCCACAATGACGCGACAGATAGCTTGGATCTGACGAAAATAGCAAGTGAATTTGCCGACACTGCTCACCGTCGTGCAGTCTTTGGATCATTTCTCCAAACCGGCAAATAGTCGAATACAGGAATAGGCCTATAGTCTCGTCACTCTCGTGTCCTTGAATTAAGTGGAACTTTTGTATAGATTACGAAATATAGTCGTATAAGACTATCAGTTTATCATTTTAGTTTTTTTGTTAAAAACATACTTACTTCATTCCATAATTCATCTGAAAAATTATCTAAACATTTTGTTGGACTTTCTGTTTTGTTGTTGCCATCGATACTTTGGATAGATTACCAAGATCAGCAAACCAGACTGAAGTTGATGTGACAACAAACAAGCTTCAACAGCTCAAGTTGATTTATTTATGATATATCAAGAGAATAACCTCCCCCTCCCCATAATTCAAAAAATGACAGGGCAAAGTTCACGGATTAACACATCAGATAATAGCATGAAAAAAGGGATATGGAGCTCAAATTTACAATTTCTCCCCCTCCCACACACACACACAAAATGGTGGTTTAGATGTGAGTGTCGGCAAGGATATGGTCTCTACACCCCTCCATAAGTGAAAAGATAATACATATGTATACGTTTTCGGGGTTAAGAAAATTAAAGTCAGAAGCGTGAAGTTGTATTTCTTTATAATTTTGCCCATACGTATTTTGCCTTCAGAGCTGGGGTCAGTTTACTCGTTAAATTGTGCTTTTTGAGAAAATAGAAATTATTGTTATCTGGTGATGTTCCGATATGATTATGATAAACATTTTCTGTATGGAAATAAACTTTGACAGTTTGAAGAAACGTGGTTGGCATAATTTTGTGTTAAGTCGGAACGATCCATTTCATGACAAAACAGATAGACCTATTTACATAATCGTCCAAAATAGAGGATGTTTAAATACAGCTTGCAAGACCTGGGAAGTGTCATTTCTGGCACTCCAGAGGTACCTTTTTTCAACAACACAAATTTCACGCTACGCGCCAACCGATGGTGGCGCTCCGCTTACATAGTATCAATGTCGCCGCACCACTAAAACAAACGGTGCTACGGGCCTGATATATATATATATATATATATATATATATATATATATATATATATATATATATATATATATATATATATATATATATATATATATATATATATATATATATATATATATATATATATATATATATATATATATATATATATATATATATATATATATATATATATATATATATATATATATATATATATATATATATATATATATATATATATATATATATATAAATGGTCTTCTAGGCATCCAAATTAAACTTTGAGGGTTCTAAGTAGATAATAATAACATAAGATCATATGAAAAATTATGCAATCCTTTTAATTATGGAAGGGAATTTTGAAGACCAAGATATAGAAATAGATCCCTGCTTACAGATTCAGATTCAATTTTGGATTAGTTGACCATTAGCTCTACGTTGTTTGCATTTACATATTTATTCTTGTAAGTTAATAATTTGTTTGTATTTAAAAGAAACTGTTTTATGCTCAAAATTTTCACGACAACCGATGGAGCTACTTCACCAACATTAAAAGTAGCTACTACATAATAATCATAAAAAGTTATTTAATTAAAGAATATCCTTGTAATGAATTATGTTTAACGTTATACCTTATATAATTTATCAATGGAATTTTCATTTTGACCAGTATCTTAAAAGGTTAAAAGGTTTATATATACATATATATATACAAAATACGTAACCCATTATATTTTATTTTATATCTCTTAGCCGCTGGAAAAATGAACAAATTTCAAGAAATCAAAGAATTGATGTACTACACCCATGTGATAGTAGTGATGTTGCATTTTCATTTCTTATATATGTTTCGTAAAAATATTCTTTTGTATGTTTATATATTGGTGTTATCTTTGTTACTTCCCCATGTTTTCTCCCATGCGCAGGGATGTAAGTGTATTCATATATAATTGCCCTTATTTTCCTTAAATACGTTAGAAAAATAAACAAAAGGTCGTTTTTGCAACTGAAATTGTTATGAAATTAAAAAACACACCATCACAACATCTTGCACTTGATAAATAGAAACAACGTTTTAAATTTGTAGGCGCACCCTATGTTAGTTAACGGTCAACACACTTTCGGTACAGTCTAATATTGAAATGACCATGAGCTTAAAACGTCATCTTTAATGCTTCAACGCAAAGTTTGAAATAATTAAAAATTGTACTTTTGTTTGTTTTTAGTACTTTGCAAGAAACAAATCTTCAGTGTTGAATATGCATTACATTCTTTATGCAACTGAAATTGTTTTGAAATTATGAAGACAACATGACAACATCTTGCACTTCAATTATGGAGTAGAAACAACGTTTTACATTTTTTGGCGCGCTCTATGGAAGTGAAGGTAATACCCATAAGAGATGGCCCTTATAAGTAACGGTTAAAGCATGTTTCGGTCCTTTGTAATATTGTAATCACCATCAGCTTGAAACGTCATCTTTGATACCTATTTTACAAAGTTTGACCATTTTAAAATCTTCTACCTTTTCCAATATTGTACAGACCGCTGCTAGCGTATAATCGTACAATAAAATGTTTTGAAAATCATTTATCAAATGTATTACTGCATGACTGAAGTAAGAATCAAGAAGTAAAGCTGAAACATGAAATATCCTATTAGATTGCAAGTTCACTTTACAATTTTCATTGGACTCTATCATTTATAGAAAAAGGCACGAACTGTGTGAGAGGAAAGAATGTTTGGGACCAGTCGGCTAATTTAAAGAATTGTCGAACCTTGTGTTTGCTTTGTTAAAAAAAAAAATTCACCCCAGGTTTCACCTTTTAATGCATTTTAATTGTTTGATACATTTTTTATTTCGCTTACTGTTTTGTGTTTAAGATTGGTAGTTTTTACCGCTTTTTTATTAACTATTTTATCTTATTCATGTATCTGGAGTGAACATTTAAAAGTTAATTATTTTGTGTATTCGTATACTACTAATATTTTAGTTTTGACCTATATGGGGCTTTAAGGTGTTGAATCATTTTTATTTTGTTTCTTTTATGTATTGATAAGTAATTAACTTTTCATTTTTTCATGCTCTTGTAAAGCACTTAAAGCTTTCTTTTAGAATAAGTGTTATTTAAACATAATTTAATAATAATAATTGTAATATAAAATGAAAATTGCGATATTAAACATTTCAGTTACTTCAGATCCCTTGAATACATCATAAAAATTATATTCTTTGTGGCTGCATATAACCAGGGAGCTGCCATGATATTACAGAATGCCTGCACGGGTAGTGGATTAAACGGAAAGCGAGGGGGGACATTATTTGGAGTGAATTCGTATTTCTTTTTCGAGTGCTGAAACACTTTGGTTATTTGGCCTAACCAAAATCGTACCATTCCAAAATGGCAATGGAATTTAAAATAAAAAAGGTATTTTCAAGAACGTTTAATTGGACCTTGATTTTATGACGATCGGATTACACTTACCGAGTTTCAACTTCGATCATATCCTGCAAGGAGAAACAAGATCCTATCTTTATTGCTGTTAATATCTGAAAGTATCATTTCAACTTTTTGGCGCCTTCTCAAGTATATTAACATAGAAATTTATAATACTGTGAGAGGTTTTCACAGTAATTTCGTCCTTAGTTACCGCTAGCCAAATTACAAAGAAAAAGAAAAGGTAAGATTTTCCCTTGTTAAATGAATTTAGAGTCTCTTGACTTTGACAGATTAGGACTTGTTGAAGAAGACGTTCACTTTTTCATTAATCCCTTTCATTTTGTCATGGAAACTGTGAGATTGTGGTAAAAATCATCAAAAGCTTTGGAATTGATTAGATGTGTAAAGAAGGATTGAGGACTTGGATCTGTTTGATGTGACAGGAAAGTACAAAAAATACAATCTGAAGAAGAGATTTTAGTCAGATTTACCACTTTAAAAGTATTGGAACCAAAATGAGATGGATTCATGTAAGCCTGCCGAAAAGATAGCCCTTTAGGCAAACAATGCTTATTTCCAAGACTACCGTTTGTTTGTCTTAGTTTTTCATAGATTGGGTTGATTGGTTACCAATTAAATCTTCGTAACGCGGGGTGATGCCAAACATTAACTAAAAAAGGTAAGGGACATCGCGAGGCCGATTCTTCAAATAACTTTATTATAATGATCTCGTGTGCTGAGTTATGTAAGAGATGTCTATACCTTTTAGATACACCAAAGCAGTAGTTAGATATTAGAATTATGCCTAAGCTTTGATTATATACATTTTTAAATTCTGAAATTAATCAGTTGGCAATTGTTACGTTTTTTGCTAGCACTCATGACAAGAAAAAGAAATCTTCCCATCTGCCCATTAGATAATCTTTAATTCACATTCTCCTCCTCACGTACAAAGTCATATTTAGAAGTTGCACGACTTCATTGCATAATATCTTCTCTATCTAGGCATTGAAAGCTTGATAATGGCAATGCTCAGTAAAAAATTACAGTTACGGACAAATATAAGTAATATATTACTGATAAAAGTTGGTAATTTTAAAGCCTATTACATGTGTGTGTCTTATCTTCAGGAACGTGGTAAACGTGGTGCAATTACTGGGAAAGGGTATGAAATTTCTGATTAAATTAGTAATAAATTGATAGGACTATAATGTTCAATTACTATTTCTATGGTTTTTGTTTTTAAAACAATTCCAAAGGTAGTGATATTTGCAAAAAGTGGTAAGTTGGTCACAGAGAAAAATGTTTTGGTTTTCCAAACCTACCTTTCAAGCCCCGGAATTTGTTCATTTGTAAAGTATTTGAAAGATGATCATTCAACAAATTCTTTCTCCTTTTTATCTTGTTCTTTTGGATACATTTTCAAAATAATTTGCTTTTTATTTATTCATCCAGTGCACGCTCCGATCGGAAGCTGAGAGTAGAGCATGCGCAGTGATTGAGTTTAAACTCGTGTTATTTAGCAGTTTTTTTTTGTATATAAACATGCAATGTTGTTATAGCTAGTGCCGTTATTCTTATTGCATAGAGCAACTTGATACAAATGCATCTCATCTCCATTGTGGACAATTATTGCGAGATATCCTGATCCATATTTTCCGGTTTTTGATTAATAGTTTTTGTGGCATATTTGATATTCTAACAAGTTAATAGACAGCATATTACACATCAATAACATATATATGCCCACACCCTGTTACACTCACGCTGCTACATCTCTTTACTGTGTTTTCGATATATGGGTCGAGACTTTCGAGCCACATGCCACACGCACTCACAAGAAAGGACAGGATAACCGTCATTGTTTGAAGGGTGATTAAACGAGGTGCAAGCTTGAGCATTGACTCTTATTTACGTTTGCTACATTCAGCAAAGCTCCTCAAGTATCATTCACGTCCATCAAAACTGTGATCTTACCAATTAAAGTATCTCGTTTCGCTGGATGTCAAATGCATGTGGCTTACTTTCGAAAGACTCCATTTGAACTGCAAAATACCTTATGATACTATAATTGTGTAGGCTTAATTAAGAAATGAAAAGCAAGAAGTGATATCCATTCCCTCGACCATGTGTTTTGTTTTATGTGTCCTGGTAACTGGAACTTATTGAATTTACTCACCGCATCAGGATATCTAAAATGACCATTTTACTCTAATATAAATATGACGTTTGAACCTTTCAACTGTCTTCCTGGAATGTCAATACACTATTAGATGAGAGATTAACGATTCGGATATGGGTTCCATGAGATGTTTAGGATCAAACGTATATGAGATATCATATTAGAAAGTTATAAAAGAGTGTGTTATTCTTCTGAAGACCATATGTTTTTGATATATTCATAGCAACTTCTTTCGAAGTAAGCAAAATATTTTTACGATACAAGGTTTTCCGTCACAAACATTGAGGTGTCACACTTTTGAGAGAATTTTATTACGGGCAATTTACGTCTTAACTAGTAAAGAAGATTATGTTTATCGAGTCTGGACAATAGAATGTTGCAATAGCTCGTTCAAGTCAAGAACCTTTATTTAGGTTATTAATTGACTGATGACGTGTGTGACTCTCTGAAAATCGTTTAAATATTTGTTAGAATTATTTCTTCTTTGGCGTACAGCAATGTACGAAACTGTCAGTAATGTGAGGCATAAGCTGTTTTTCAAAGTTCTATCCAAAGGAATCTAAATACTCCAGAAATCTTATGACAAATTAAACGAAGGTCACCTTTAACCAGTAACAACATGAAAAACACTTATTCTGTCGTCTAATCCATTTGTCGAACTAACCAAATTTGTAAGAAATGTTTTGATTGAGGTTACGAAACAATTTTTTATCATTTCCTCTTTTAATAACATTTTACCTATACAACTTTTTTTTCTGATATTTTTCGTAAACATAACTAAACCCTAAAACAACGCCCTATAGACGAACCATCAATTCAAGCGAAATGTACGAAAATGGTGACAGGAGTCTCTGCCTACCTGCCTCTCGTGGGAATTTTGTTTTAATATAAATCAACTGTATGTCAAAATGGGTATATATATTTATCTCCTATTTCGTTTTTATTCATATCAGGGACTTTCGTTCGCATTTAGACAAATATCAATCTAAATCTTTTATATGAAATCAGAATATGCAAAAGATACCGTTTCCACGCGAAGAGGTGTCAACCATTACTACTTTCAGTCATCGAAAACTTCGAACTGGTAATGCAACATTTATGGGAAATGCGTTAATGCAGAATTAGATCAGTAGGAAAAGCTAAAAGAATATCCTTCCAAACTGATGATTAGAATGCCAACATTTACATTTTTTCTCACTAGCTAAACAGGCAGAAGAAATGTGAAATCTTAAATATAATCTACTTCTACCTATGAATGCGGCGAGTTAAAGGTTGCAAGTCATATTGCAAATTAAGTGGTATCATTAGTAAGCCGTAAAGTCTCTCACAAGGCTCAGAGATACCCCGACTCGGTTCGTTTCCATGTCTGGTAACGGTGTAGTATGATGAATTTTATAGTGATCTTTAGTGTTTGTATCACAATTTTATTAAAAATTAAAAAATTACATATAATTTTGTAATGATTTTTCACCGACAAATATTCACATAATTAAATCATATACTTCCACGTACGCCATCCGTTCAGTAGGCGTCTTCTTCATTTTGGATCGTATGATCGGGTATCTGGCAGTCTGGCGAATAAATCACCATGACTATGACAAGAAGTTTATCTATAATAACAAATCCCTGGTTATATACTCGCATTTACTGCGTCATAATTTTAAGGTCAGAACATCACCTTGAATTGAACAATAAGCGTGTTACCGTGCTTTGGTATATTTGTTTGTAGACTTATAAGTAGTGTACATGAGGCTAAAAACTGTATATGTTTATATGTTGAAAGTAAAACTGCAGATCAGAGATTGGAGGGCTGAACTCTTTTTCATAAATGCCTCAGATGTGATGGGTACCGTGCACAGTCTGGTTCGTACTGCCGATCGGGAAATCTCAGAGTTCGCCCGATCTCCCGACAGTTTTGGTCTCATGATCGGAAGATACTTTACGGAAGCATCCTACATTGCATATCAAATTCAAATTTTGTATAGGAATAACACAAGAATTAGACACATTTTAAGCGCAGGAAAATCAACCACTGCGAAGGGTTCAAATTTTTCTTCATAAATAATGTTATATGAATTATCTTTTCATCGTTCGCTTTCAAACTTTCCCGTGGAATTTTTGAGAACATTGAAGAAAAATGGTGACTTTCTACTATGTGTTAGCTTTAGGCAGTAGCGCTTTAAGAAGATTTTCTTGAAAAAACATTTTAAAGTTTTGTTCTGGAATTATTTTTGACAAATATGTAATGAATATTATAAGAGTCATATCAAACTTTTGTATCATAATTTTATGAATAAAGCTTCGTTATTGAATAGACTGGTACTGGACATGCGCAGTACGAGTCTATTCAATAACGAAGCTTCACCACAGCCTTTGGTGTAGTGTGTATTGTTTCTTAAAACTCAGCTTAATTAAAACGAAATTATGATACAAAAGTTTGATTTGACTCTTATAATATTTATTACATATTTTTCAAAAATAATTCCAGAACAAAACTTTAAAATATTTTTTTCCAGAAAATCTTCTTAAAACGCTACTGCCTAAAGTTAACACATATTAAGAAGTCACCATTTTCCTTCATTTTTTTCGAAAATTCCACGGGAAATTTTAAAAGCGAACGGTGAAAATATACTTCAAATTTCCCCGCGCTTGAAATGTGTCTGATTCTTATGTTATCCCTATACAAAATTTGAATTTGGGTAGATACATTATGGGATGCTTCCGTAAAGTATCTCCTGATCAGGAGACCAAAACTGTTTTTCCGATCGGGTGTACGAACCGGACTGGTACATTTAAGAAAATCTAAAATAAAATCCTAAATGATAGATAGGAACCGTTACTGTACATTGCCACTTGAACCTTTAAATTCGTTGCATCTACACAAAAGACCCTCTCAATTTTCCTATTTGTTGCCCATGACGATATGCTTTCATTAGGCAAGCCAGACGTCTAATAAATCTGGTGTATACCTTGCTTCCTAAAATCGTTTTTGTGAGGTACACCTTCATCTTTCAGTCATGTTATTAACATTGACCCGGAATGTTGGAGCCACCGTAGATGACTGTAGCTGAAATATTCTCTTTTCTTTTAAATCAACTGACAAACACAACTAAATAAGTAGTGAAGGAGTAAATTGTATGTGTTATATATGCAACAGAAGATACCAACTGACAGCGTTACTGATTACATGTTAAAAATTAAAGATTAATTTAAGTCGATCTCCCAGGAAAGCATTTCAGGGGTTAAATGTTTGTAGATAAAACAAAATCCACCTCTTAAATGAATAAGGTTACATTTATTAAAAAATAACGTTTGGTTTAACTCTTGGGGTACACATTTTTTCGTTCGTTGCATTTCATTTTCGAAATCTTTGGAATTCTATGGCCATTAGAATTGTTCGTTTTTATAGACTGATAGATAGACAAGTGTAGAGTCCTACTTCAATTTGTTCATGCTGTCATGTAGAATTCGAATAACGGCAGTTTTCAATTCTTATTAACTTGTTATGTCTCACATAGATATCTACGAAATAGTATTTATTTCTTATCAAGCGTTAGATCTTAAGCAGATTGTTGCCTGGTTCTGGTTGTTGGTAAATCCCTAACTTCAATTTGTTTCCGTAGAATTCGAATAACGGAAGATTTTAGTTCTTTCCTCTCTCGACACCACGTCACACACACAATCAGGTATAACCAAACGTTTTGATTTAAAAAAAAACTAATCTATAAATTTTCGAAAATGTTAAGTTTTTATGACGGGAGTGTGGAAAGGGTAAAATGTTTTCTTGGTTCACTCAAAGGTTTTGTTTGCTTTACAATTTTTCGTGTTCATATCATTTTGAGACAATGCACGTCAGGTTCCTAATACTCAAATAGGAGAATACATTGACCAAAGGGGCATATGGCCAATAATTTCTTCTTGAAAGAATGACACTAAGTTAACTGATTCTTACATCCCGATGCTTGCGTCGTTCGACCTTAAAGAAGACATTAATGTCTGACCTTTTCTTCATATAGTATAATCTATGTAATGTTTGTTCAAAACAATTTAGCATATATTTTCTAATTTGTATTAAAACATTCGTTCTGTAAATACAAGCTTGCCTTGCTAACATGGGAGCGGCTATTTTGTTCATACGCTTTCTACAAATTGATATCATACACCAAGTACAGTTTATAATATTAAGGTATTTCTTTATAATCTATTTTAAATTTTCTAACTTCTAAGAAATAATTGTTCCTTTGCATGGGTCTATGAATTTGTATTTGTATATAATATTAATGATTTAGTCCCTTTGAACTTTACGTCAAATCATTCTAGAACGAAAATTTCAAAGAAATTTCTAAAAAATACAAATTCAAACTTGATTAACTTGGGAATGGAATAAGATTTTATGATGGGATTTTTGGTACTTGGTTTATTTTTAATTCTCTTTCATACATCAAGCTAGAATATTTGACTTAATGTCTCGTTTAATTTCTGGCTGCGGACATTTGTGCAGCATTTCGATCGTTTGTTACACTAGCTAGAACCGCTGCAATACCTTTACACACTACGGATGCGTTTCGTGTTTTTCACAGCTTATCATTGCCAAGCCAATGATTCCCCTAACTCTCCTTTTAGATGCCTTGCAAAGAGAAGATGGTGAGATGAACATTAACGACGGGGCAAGCGTAATGTAAAACTATTAAGCTGATTATATCTCAACCACTTTATGTCTGATATCACTCACACTTAATGTCATGGTGTGTGCATGGTGTAATGCATTAATTTCATTAAGACGGACCCATTTAATATTCGCGTAGGTTAAGTGGGACTTTAATCAACTGCTTATACACGTGGAAAGTTAGTTGGAAAAATGTCACATCTTTTACAAATATATCTTGTCCCTAGTAAATATTTTGCGGTGGGAATTTGTGTGGAAAGGGTTGAACTGTTGAATACAAACTTCTTCAAAAGGGAACATCGCCCTTGCTTTGCTTGTTATAGGCTGAATAAATACGAGGATGTAATGAAAGTGGACGTATATTGTACTTATTTGCTTAAAGAGGGAGATTCGTCTCATTAAAATACTGTAAAATTAGGGTTGCGATATTTTGACGTCACTTTCGGTTGTGAACGCAAGATCCGATCCACTGTCTGTGTGTACATCTAGACACTAGCATGTGCGTCGTGTGTGCCGAGCTACATACACAGCGCATTACGTTACTGTGACGAGAAACTTGTTTTGTTTTTCAAGGCGTTTGTCAGAAAGAAAAAGCGAAAGTGAAATATTAGTATTATGATACCACAATAATAATCACCAAATGAAAATTACTGAGAAAAAAAAGAAGAAGATAAAAGCAAAAGTGCAAAAACATACTACCGGGGCTCGAACTCACGACTGTTGGTTTTAAAGAAACGACATTCGATTGCCGTAACCAATTGGGCTAAATCGCGTAATGACCTTCAAAGCGTTTTAAATTACTATATACCTTGCAATACGAGACAACTAATCGCGCAGCAAAATTTCAACCAATCAAAAAATTGGAAAGGAATTCTAAATATTGTGCACATATAACGATTTCGCTTCTTTAATAGGGTATGCAAAAAACAACTTCTTGTTAAGGAAAAACTTGTGTCTTGCGAATGTTACCAGTGAATGAGATGAATAAACTTACCTTCATTTATATAAAAACGTATTAAAGTAATCTAATTGTCATTTGTTACGTGTCATTCGAGCCTTTATAGAAAACCCATCCTAAGATGTGTTTTAAAATAGTACAATAAAATTACTTTTCCTTCAGAAATTCTCCCTTATATTATTTGTTTAAACGTATATGTGTGGCGTTATTATATTTTGTATTCAGATTCATCAGAATTACTTAGGTGTTATTGCATTTCAAAAATTTCACCAATGTGTTGAAAATTATCCTTGCAGTGTAAAGTGTGGTGTCATAATTGCAGATTGAATATAATTCTTTATGTCTTTCTATAAATAGGAATTTATTTTTGTTTTATGTAGAAATGAGAGATTAGGGTACATGGGCAGATGGGAAATGTGTGTTCTTGTAAACTACATGCTAACCCATTCTCAATAATTAAATAAAAAATGCTTCCAATAGTTTAGAAAGAGGCAATTAATTTTACATTAAACATTGCTCTGCATCTGCATTCATGAGATTACAATCATAAGATTACACTGTTCATTACAAGGTCACTTTTTAATACACTTTTTAACTCTTTGAAATGCAACAAATCCTAAAAGGAATAACATATCAACGTAGTATTTTTGACATAACGTCAGTGTCTCGACTCGTCATAACCGTTGCGCAATTTGCTACTTCATTAGCGAAACAAGCACAGGTCAAGTCAAGATATTAGGTTATACAAGTTAAGGCTGCAGTTTCACTTTCGAAAATAAATCTGAAGATCAATTAGACTTTAATTTCTTGATTACGAAACGAACATTGACAGGCAAGTCAAGGGATTTGCGCAACTCAATCTCCGTAACACAAACAATGGTGACAACCCGAGGCTGAAAAGGGTGTCATATTGATATCATTTCTTTCGACGTCAATTGGTAATGCCTTAAGCATTGCTACCTCTGAGAGATGGTACTTTTGTCATCACAACATTTTTAAGAAATCGGAAGTTAACAACGATCTTTCCTATTCCGTACTTGATGCGACGATACAAACATTAAACATTGAAACAGAAACATTGTATGTACATGATAGCAGTGTAAAATTTGTGTCTCAACCAGACTGCTTTGGAAAAAAATGTAAGAATTTTACAAATCATAAACAATTCATATTAGGAGGATGAAACTATTCTAGAGAAGGGGAATATTACTTTCATGAGAGGATTTATGAGATATTTTGATTGGATATTACTATGGTATTGGTAAGAGCCACATTCAAATGATATTTACGTTTCAGTCAGTGATGTGCATCTGTATGATCTATACCTTTTCCCGTTATTTCCATAGACTTCTATTCATCCACACATCGTTTTCGTCCTTTATATATCCACATGGTCTCGTTTAACGAAATTTTGAAACCCGTTATCTCATAGAGTTCGTATCGATTCCCAGTTTTTCAATCTCGCATAACAAATCTGGTTTATGTCCAAAAATGTACAAACAAACTTTAGCCGACCTGAGCCTACGGACAAGGGTGATATTTATAAACAGGCTGGGTAAATGCAGATATAGAATGAGATGGACTACCAATCAACTTATTGAATTTCTAAAAAACAATTAAGCCATGTTGAACATTAATTCATAGTGGAGACCGTTCATCGGATTTGACCATCACTGATCTCCATAATTCCATGAGTGTCTCCAATTTTGTGGACCACGCAGCAAGTTAAACGAGGCCATGTCTATCCATCTTGACTAACCGCTGTTGCTCATAAGTTTACGTCAATATCAACCATCTTTCTTTCATCTTCCTGCTCCGTGAACTTTCATCAAAGAGCTTCCACACATTAAATTGATTCGGTAATAATCTACTTGCAATCTTCCTATTTACCTATCAACAATCCATTCATCAACCATCCATACATCAATCCATCCATACATCAATATGTACATTCATCTATCAGTAATTACATGCATGTAATCCACAATCTATGCTAATAGATATTAATATGAAGATAAAACCATCTCCATTTCAATAAAATACAATAGATGTGGATCATACCCAGTTATTCATAGTCCCACCCAACCCTACCATCTATATATCAACTATCGTTCCGTCTTTCCCTGGCTTATTTCCTTTTTCTTAAGATCTACACTAATTTGTCCTACTTCTGTATTTTAATATGTTTATTATCATATACATATAACTTAAGTTTACTAATAACCCCGGCCAGCAAGAATCTGACAACAATAAGATTGCTATATAATTCAAACATATACACACCCAGCAGTTACTCCCTTCCCTTATCATTCGTTCTTGTAACTCATCATTCATTGTTGTAACTGAGTTTGTATTTTGCATCAGGACATTATGTCTGAACATCCTCCTCGAAATGGATTTAATCATAATTAAAGGGTAATACATCATTATCCTTTGTTGGGTCAATTAAATCATAATTGGGTTTAATAGATTTAATATAAACAGGGATATGTTATTTGATATAACTACCTGAAACTCGACAGTAAACAGCTGTAAGCTGGTCTCAAGAAAACGAAGAGAAATTCACTATCGGTAAAATATCATTAGCCGTCGCAACCTTTTCAATATTGTTCTTTGTTGGATTGGAAGCAAATGACATATTGATGTTATGAGCAAATTGAAACAACCTATATTCTTTGTTTGGCTTGACGTTCAGTGCTTAAAATTGTATCATCTTGCATTAACCTTTCAAGTTTAAGAACCCGTAGACCTTTGCTGTTCACTATGCTAATGTATTTTCGTTTTCTTTGCGACCACTGTCCCACTTTCAATCTTTGGATTGCCACATAGTTGTTTTGGGGGTACCATTTGTAGGAAAATCCTCCAGATGTACTTGACGTATGCTTGAATAGAATATTTATTCAAGTTATATTTCAAAATGCTTTCAAAATTTAAGATCATAATTGTATATACGTATCCAAGAGCTGTACACGTACAGCACACAATGTAAGATCATGTTTTTATATCAGTACATGTAAATAACCAATTTCATATCCAATAACGGCACGCAATCAAGGTTGTCAATAACATGGCACGAGTTAGATCTCTTAAAATGTCACGCTAAAAATGCTTAACGCTAAGATCATTTTATTTAACAGTACAGTAATTTGGCTTTTATTGTACTGAAAACCCTCCCAACGGATTGGGGAGTAAAACTTATCTGCCAGACCCAGAGGCTTTGAAAAACAGCAGTAGAGAGTACTGATAAAAGGGGCTGCTCTTTCGTTATTTTCAATAAAATATATCTAAAATCGTAAGGAATCCCACCTGCTCACAAGCAATATACCAGGTACTTTGCAAAACTAGCAAAATCTTATAGGTTGTGTTAAGGATTATTTTTCATATATCTATATACATTTATGTAGGCTATATTTAGATATACGATTACTTGTTTCTTATCACAGATATTTATTTTTCATATAAATTTGTCTGGGTTTTCAACAAGGACCTATTTATCATAGTTACCATATTTACCAGAATTCACAAAAACCTTCGACTGTAATGGGCTCATAAAAATGAAAATGTAACGCATAAACATATGGGTAATTTAACCAATATAGCCTTACGTCGAGCGCTAACCGCCCTAATTTGCATACTTATATAAACCTAAATCGATCCATGTTTTCAGTTACTTAAGCTACCTAGGTAAAATGATATTTCGTAGTTCGTTTTACACTTACATTTACAGTTACTACAACATTATATTCGCTATGTGTGATTTTATCACATGAGGTTGATTAACTTGAAGCAGCTGCTAATATTTGAGTTGTCCTAGATCACAGCTCCCTGCAGATTGTTCAATTACTCAAACCGTACCCCGTTGACGCTCTTTTCGTCACTGTTCTACACATGCTTGATAAACTTTTAAGTCACACCACATCTTTAACTTATCATACTCTACATCTGTTGAGGTCCGTAATACTGAAATATATGTGAATATATAACATGTTCAATCACAATATTTATACAAACACCATTATTTCTCCATCTATAGATAGTTTATACTTAAAAAAAGGTTGTTTTCTAAAAATCATAATGAAAATTTGACTTCTATTATAAAGCTATACTTAATCTATGTACCAAATTTAAGCAGTACTACATATAGATCTTTACTGAGAGGAAAAATGCAATGGCAAAACGTACCTCTTGTTTCTTTCCTATATAAATCAAACTGAGTACATCCAAGTATTTGGTTAATGGGTGAAAAGTGAAAACAGTAAATTTGCTTGTTTATACAATATCACATCTTTGTTTTGGGTCTTTTGGGCTTAGGCCTAAATAGCTCATTTAGCCATGTGTAAAAGAGGAAGCTAAATGCATGTATGTTTACCCATGTCTGTATAAAACTTAATAAGGATTACTGTTATAACTGTTGAACTTTCAACATGAATTCTTTGAAAATATATTGCAATGCAAAATTAAAGTCTCTTATAAACATTATGCATAATCGTTTGACAGATAAAAGTAATTATGATAACGTAAAATGCTGGCATACATTTTGTCAAGCACTAAAACAATTTATAAGAGCATATGCATGGATGAATATTACGTGAGACCTTTTATAAAACTTACCCATGTAGATGTTTTGCTGCTTATGTCGTAAAACGTTTTGCTTATTCATGCGTATACTAGCTCTCTGATATTATAACACATTTATCAGCCAGTCAGTTAGTACAAAATACGCATTGTCGTAATAAATCACATGAGGATGATTACCTTCATACAGCTGCTAGCTAGCATTTGAATAGTTACAAATCGCAGTTTCTTGATTTAGTTTAAATGTACGAATGTATTAACAGGTATGAGTTGATGATCTCAATAGTCAAATCAAATCATCATCAATCAAATTTCAATGTGAAAACTGTCCTTCAAATCAGATCGAATGTGCTTGGATTAGTAACATTTTGAGACGATTTATTATAATATAATGACGAATTAACTCTTGCATTTTATTTCACAAATTGTAAGATAATTCTTCTATATTTAAAAAAGTATGATATATTATATCCTGTTACAAAAGTGATTTTCTTTCGAATTTTAAGTCAGTATCTTATTTTACTGATGTGTATTGTTGAGTAGTGGTAATAGAAATGCATCGCTACCACGGTAGACTGTATGGCAGTCATCAACGAATCACACAATCAATATTTCAATTAAAAAGTATCCCTGCTTTAATCAGCTTATGTCGTAAACATATATTATTTTCACACTTAATATAGGCCTATGACATCAATCACAATCTAATACGCATCTCTCTCTCCCTACCTCTCTCCCTCCCTCCCTCCCTCCCTTCCTCTCTCTCTCCCTCCCTTCCTCCTCCCTCCTCCCTCCCTCCCTCCCTCCCCCCCCTCCCTCCCCTCCCTCCCTCCCTCCTCCCTCCTCCCTCCTCCCCCCTCCCTCCCCCCCTCCCTCCCTCCCTCCCCCCTCCTCCCTCCCTCCCTCCCTCCCTCCCTCCCTCCCTCCTCCTCCCTCCCTCCCTCCCTCCCCCTCCCTCCCTCCTCCCTCCCCTCCCTCCCTCCTCCCTCCTCCCTCCCTCCCTCCCCTCCCTTCCTCCCTCCCTCCCTCCCCTCCCTCCCTCCTCCCTCCCTCCCTCCCCTCCCTCCCTCCCTCCTCCCCCTCCCTCCCCTCCCCTCCCTCCCCTCCCCCCCCCTCCCTCCCCCCTCCTCCCTCCCTCCCCTCCCTCCCTCCCTCCCTTCCTTCCCTCCTCCCTCCCTCCCTCCCCTCCCCTCCTCCCTCCCCTCCTCCCTCCCTCCCTCCCTCCCTCCTCCCTCCCTCCCTCCTCCCCTCCCTCCCTCCCCCCCTCCCCTCCCTCCTCCCCTCCCTCCCCCCTCCTCCCTCCTCCCCTCCCTCCCCTCCCTCCTCCCCTCCTCCCTCCCCCCCCCCTCCCCTCCCTCCTCCCTCCCTCCCTCCCCCTCCCCTCCTCCCTCCCCCCTCCCTCCCTCCTTCTCTCCCTCTTCTTTCCCTCCCCCCTCCCCTCCCTCCCTCCCCCCTCTCCTTTCTCCCCTCCTCCCCTCCTCCCTCCCTCCTCCCTCCCTTCCTCCCTCCTAACTCTCTCTCGCTCGTTGAAACTATCCTATGGAATGTGGTGAGCAATGTATTCCTGCCATGAAAAGAAATCCAACAATAAATTTTCTGGACTCAAAGAAAATTAAATCAAATAAAAGCAATTGTTTTCTGCCATTAATGGAAAATGATGGAATGTGAATCTTAACTTAAAATAACTCAAAAATGAATAGCCTGAATGAAATTAAAAAGAATAATATGGCCTTGGAAGAAATCAGTCAGAAGATAATCTTCAAGTGTTCAAAATGTAAATGATTATTACAGATCAAAACTTGATTATGAATCTTGGTAGACCTAGGATTTCTGTGTTAGATAATATTGGGTATGGGGATTAAATGAGCTCTAAAATTATTATACGCACGGTGCCGGAGCTAGTATGCGCTCTACAGAGTACTGATATTCTAGTTTGATGTGTAGTATGTATCATTATTATCTTTTAATTCAGCGCATTAAATACAACCTGAATGATAAAAACGTTTTCATTTTTTTCTCGTTTTCTTGCATTTCAGATCTTAAGTAGATGAGACTTTTGACGTAACAAGGATACCAACGACATTTTCAATATAACATAATAGTCGGCCCGGTGTCAAAATGGGGAATATGGGGTATTCAAATTCCGATCCTGCAGTTTCGATCACGAAAGTGGAACCAGACGCAGCAGCACCAACGCTTCGACCAGTCGACAACCGACTTGTAGAACAACAGGTAAGTTAATGAAAATGAATTATCTGAGCATTTGAGAAATGTGGAAGAAAATGGTCCATGGGGTTATTTTATAAAAAACCGTATTAAGAAATTAAAATTTAAAGTTAAAGTAGTTTGATTGACATTGTGTTGATAACCCTCCGAAATGAGGAGGGATGAGTTGAGCTTATTTGCCAGATTTTTGGGATTAAATTACATAAGTTGTTGGTGATGATGAGAGAGGCTCGTTATAATTCAATAAAATACATATCAAATCGTAAAACCTCCAGTAAAACTAATCTTTATCATCGATTGATCTTTCTTTGTATATCTATATATTTAAATATAGACCTTTTTTGAATCTGAAACAGATATTTCCGGAAAAGTAATCTAAATAATGTTACATGGCCAAATTTCACAAATACAAAATGGAACCAGTGGTTTACTGGTAGAATCTTATCGTGCAATCACATACTGGAGAAATCTTGGCAGTCTGCACAATTCACACACGGTACGGGACAAAGTTATGAAAATACTGCTTTTAAACGCTAATATGTGCGTTATACATGAAGGTTATACGCGCGCATATTGTTGTTTCAGGAGCTGATTGGTTGGGTAACAAAGAAAATTTTCCACCAGCAGTTAATCGGTCCAAATATTGCAGAAATCACTTTAAGCTAATTTCGATTTGAAAAGGTCTATAAGACTTCATTTTTAATCCCGGATATCATGATATCATATATATCCGGATTTTGATACACCATTCATCATTGTATCTACAATAAATATTCCAGCAGCAGCTCATTTCGTTCAGATTGAATTGACTGATTTTCTGGACTTTCAACTCGGCCTTGTTGCTGAGATTACCAGTTGTGTACATCGGCGGTGATGGTTTCATAAAGATAACTTACTTCCAACCTAGTTTGAAATAAATAGTATTAAAATTCACATTAAAAATCCCTAAAATTCTCATTCGTGTATGAAGGTAGTGTGGCATATGATGTTCTTAGTTATAATAGAATAATAATTCAACCACAAATGAATGAATTCCAATGATTACATGTAGATTTGTGTGCTCTCAAGAATACACGTATTTTTAAGATATATTGAAATGATTACAGCAAACACTTGTTATAGTACCAAAAGAGAGTCAAAACCTTTTCATTTTGTATCATACATTGTATCAAATTTCAATGTTTTTATCTTTTTTGAGCCTCAAATTCTTTTTTCAATATACGGCATATAACCTAATTAGCCTGTAAGACTAATACTGTTCAATAGGTAGGGTAAAGCTTGAAGCACTCATGCCAAGAAATTATGTAGCTGCGTTGTATCAATTTACCGGTGTTTTGCGCTCTCTCATTCTTACTGCCATAGTCCTGCATATCTGTTATTGTCAAAATGATTTCAATATCGATACATTGTTCATTACCTTCATGCTTAAAATAATTCATGGAAATTCAAGCGATGTGAAAAATTGCATCTTCTGTCAGTTTCTGACTGGATATTTTGAAAAAGAACCACAAAATAATTTTGTTTTTAGAAAAGATTCATTTTCTACTTGATGTCTACAGATAAGACAAGTAACTCGGGGTTTTTTTTGTTTTGAAAAAGCTTTTGAGTTATGGCTGATCAGTTCTTAGTTCATTCGAAATTTGTGATGTCTGACTGGGCAGACATCTCAAAATCTGTATGTAATTCTTTAAATTATTTTCCTAAAACTTGGAAAAATGGGAAAGCCTATGCCTGCTAGAATATTATTGATGGCACTTTCTACATTTGCTCGCACCTGAAGTCTCATGTTTCTAACAGTTTTAAACAGTTACAGTTTTACCAGGGATACTGTTATGAACAGTATCACTGGTTAAACGCAGACCTGTTTGGATTGTCTATAACATTATCCCTGGTTTTACTATTAAACATTGTAATGACTTAAATAACTTATTAACAAAAATTGATTATATCATAAATAATTAAGGACAGGTTCAACTACACCAACCCTTAGGATAAGACCATATAATAAGACCATCAACCATATGTTACTTACTGTCAGTGCAGTCCACGCTCCCGATCAGGAGATCTCCCGATCGGGAGATCCAAACATGCGCAGTGACCATAATTCAAATTGTTGCTAATAAGTTCAGCCGTTATTATTAATATTTATTTTTTTTGCTTATTAAATTCTGTAATTCTCAAGTTTAAAGTCAGACGTATACTTTGGAAATGATATTTCTGTATAAACTGGTGAATAAAATGTTAAAATCCGCTCTTCAAAAAATATTGAAAGTAATGTTTAAAGGTTACTTTAAAATTCCCTAGTGAAAGTCAAAATTGCGCTGTTGAAAATGGAGAAAATAATTTCATACTTCTGTTACACCAATAACATTGCAATATTTCGCATGCCTTTTCCTAGCTTTGGCTTCAACCTTTTTTACCGTTATGTATTTCTTTATAAAGATTTAAATTTGGAAAGATTCATTGTGGGTTACAATGACAAAAATCTCCCGATCGGGAGATCTCCCCTTTGGGAGCGTGGACCGGACTGCTTGTAACAGCTAAATCATCGTATAACGGCATTGGATTTGATTGGTTCAAATCATATTCAGAAATTGTTTTAAAAGGATTTAATTCAGATTTTATCATATTAAAAGCCATTGATATCCGTTGCTCTCTATCTTATTTTAAAGGTACAGGGACGTGTAGATGCAATATTAGTATGACAGTAGCAAAAATCATCAAAATCAGTTAAAAGTTGACCATTGTACAGCGTTTTTAAATTACAGCCATCAATTTGCATATATTATGCAAATTGTGTGATGTATTAATGTGCGAACTTGGTAATTTCTTTTGTAATACCCTTGCTTTTTAAATGTCTATCATTTCTTTGAAGTGGTGCAGCAAATTCTCACCAATTTTGTTTTGAATCTTTGCCATGCTACCAATAATATTCTAACAGGAATAGACTTTCCCAGTTTTTCCAAGTTTAAGGAAAGAAATTTAAAGAATCACATAAACATTTTCAGGTGTCTGTCAAACATCATAGATTTCTCTTGAAGTAAAAACTGATCAGCCATAACCCAAAAGCTAAATGTGCTTTTCAGAAAAGAAAAAACGATATTGCTACATGTCCATAGACCTTTAAATGGTTTACATCTCAAAGGAAACTGAAGTCTTGGCAATTGTCATATGTCATTTCTGTGATAGTAAGAAGGCTACCGTCACTATGACGTAAATAACATGACAGTATGACACATTACATTATATATTTGCATTTTAGGTGTATTTTTTTGTTTATTCGGGACCATGACACTCGCGTAATGCATGTAATTAAAAGTCATCGTATTTTCATTTACTTTTCATGATCCAGATGATACAAGTCCACTGAGTTTTAAAAGAAAGGCATCTCCTATAAATAAATCCAGAAGTAAACACTGCCGTACTGATAACGTCACATACGTTTTCAATTTTCTTTATTGATTGCGAGAAATCTGTGATGTTATCAATAACGCATATAGGCCTCTATGTTCGGTCCAACGGATTTGTGATCAATAACATCGCAGATTTCTTCTCACAATCAATAGGGAAAATTGAAAGGAAAAAAACAAACCGAAGTAACGTTACCAGCACTGAATGTATTTATGGAACGCTACCTTTCCTTCAATGTTTGTCCTTTGTAAAACACAACAATAATTTTTAACAGCTTTGCAGGAAATAACCGTACGAACCTTTCCTTTAATGTTTGTCCTTTGTAAAACACAACAATAATTTTTAACAGCTTTGCAGGAAATAACCATACGAAAATGATAATTGTTTACATATTTTCTATTTTCTTGACTAAATTTCCATTGTTCTCATTTCGTTTCAGGCTTTACAACTTGGTATTTTGTGGACTATGTTCTTCCTTATTGTTGTTGGAAACATCTTAGTTCTTCTTGCTCTCTTCAGTGTCAGGCACAAGAAATCAAGATTGAATTTCTTTGTAAAACATCTTGCGGTAGCAGGTGAGTTTAAAAATATAGAAGTGCATTTGCTGATAAACTTGTCTATACTTAGGACGGGTTACATGGAGCTACAAAAAAACCGGTTCATTTGTTTGTTAAGATTACAGATTCATTTGAAGCACCGAGCGAAAGATTAAATGGATTTTTTTCAAATTCTCTCCAGATATGTTTTCGTGAACAATTTAATGATATTTTTCGAACGAAACGTTGTTACCAAATCAATGAAGTAAACACTTAATTCATGTGTCTCGTGTATTTCTTCACAGTGTTAGAAAAAATAATCCGTCCTCCAATTGCAGATAAAGAACACTTTTTGCTATAATTATTCAGATAGAAAAATTGTTTCGATTCATTACATGAATTATATCAGATAATGCGAGACGGAAGTAAATGTTTGAGGAAGCACTATGATAAAAGCTATTTGTAATCATGAATATTACAAACGACTTGAAATCTTGTCGGTAATCAATGCTATACATGCATAACAATGTACAAGCATTATACTTTGTTATCAAATTTCTTTCGAGTATTTGCATTGTCATGACCAGTGCATTAAATCCAGGTAATGCACTACCTTGATTATTTGCTTGATTCCGTTTTCGCAACCTGTGAATTTCTTAATAAGGCAAAAACATATGTGTACACTTTTCTCAATTTTCATACTTTTTAGTTGTTTTTTATGCATTTTAAACCATCTAACACGGAAATTGTATACAAGATTAATGTTTTGACATCGTCTCTATATAAGCATTTAATGCACTGTTTAAAAGACCTTGAATTCGCGAATGCCAAAGTCGGGTCCATTCCACTGGAGCCAAAATCCTTCGCTCACTTCATTAAATGCGTATATAAACAATCTGCATCATCTTTATTCTTAAATGAATGAATAGAGAATCAGATAAATGCTGCGCTTAAAAGTTACAGTTATATATATGTATATATATATATATATATATATATATATATATATATATATATATATATATATATATATATATATATATATATATATATATATATATATATATATATATATATATATATATATATATATATATATATATATATATATATATATATATATATATATATATATATATATATATATATATATATATATATATATATATATATATATATATATATATATATATATATATATATATATATATATATATATATATATATGTATATGTATATTTATATATATATACCCATGTATATATATATATATATATACATATATATATTTATATATATACACACATATATATACATATATATATATGTACATACTGTATATATATATATATATATATATATATATATATATATATATATATGTATATATATATATATATATATATATATATATATATATATATATATATATATATATATATATATATATATATATATATATATATATATATATATATATATATATATATATATATTAAATATATATTAAATATATTTAATTGCCTTAATAGCGCTAAAATTTGTTCAAAAGTATGTAAACTGGACGTCTCGGAAGCCAGTAGCGTCTATTATTGTGCAAGAAACATTACATTCTGTAAATTGTGGCGCACTTTCAGAAAATTTCAGAATGATCTTATACTGACGAAATCTTCTAAAATTGGAACATTACAAGATGACAATCATCGCATCAAGATTGTTACAGGATTCCTCGCGGAACTAGATTCACTATTTCGGAATTTTAACAGGATTATACATCAATACCATCCGTCGCCCAAAGAGGTCAAGAAGACTTCAGTCAGGCAGGGGCGTATGAAGGTTCACAGAGATGTGGGAGATGGGTGGCAAAAAAATTCCCTGTGACAAGTGAAAAAATTTCACTGCTAAATTTAAGTTTTCATGAAAATTTGCAGTTAATCCGAAAATTCCCTTAGATTTTAGAGAAATTTCCTTCTTTTTCGGAAAATTTTTTTATTTAGGGAAATTTTTCTTCATTTTCGTGAAATTTTTGCCAGTTTTGGGGAAAATTTGACCAGTTTTTGTAATTTGTTTGCAAGTTTTCGTAAATTTTGGCGAGTTCTT
Source organism: Chiridota heheva (assembly GCA_020152595.1). Classification (NCBI taxonomy): domain Eukaryota; kingdom Metazoa; phylum Echinodermata; class Holothuroidea; order Apodida; family Chiridotidae; genus Chiridota; species Chiridota heheva. The sequence continues at coordinate 559,080 of JAIGNY010000843.1, forward strand.
GCCAGACCTGGAAAGAGATGGCTCGATCGGGAAAGCAAAGCCCTGTCAGGGCACCCTGCCACCTCCACCCCCTGCTTCCTACGTCACTGAGGTCAGGTTATTTAAGTAGATTTAGAGATTATTGATACATTATTAGAAGAAAGTTAGAAATTTGGAATATAACAAGTCTGAATTTCAAAGCCACTGATGGCATTATTCTGTTACTTTTCTATTTTTGGTCCTTAAGAGTATACTGAACTTTTATCAAAGAAAACAAACGTCTTACTGGCAGATAACAATAAAACATTTATTCATAATCAGACATACTTGCATTCAGAATATTTATAATCTTATATGTATTCTTTAATTTATCTTTGCTAGATTTATGTGTTGGTCTAATCAATGTATTGCCCGAGATAATACACCGCTACAGAACATCTTTCTACGCGGGGATGATACTGTGCAAATTAAAAAGCTTTGTGCAGGTATGTGTTTACTTTCTGTTTTGACTCTCTTCCTTTTCTAACCGAGATTAACCGAACCTTATTTTTTCAGTACTGGGGGATTTCTCTTTGTTATCCTACCAATCAGCTGCAGTTGCTAGTGGACAAGTTGCAAATAACAATGCACGCGCGTGTTACCTCCATCTATAGCGCACATGTGATTAGCGTTTAAAAGCATATCGTGCGTGAATTGCGGAGACGGGAAAATCCCCCAGTGTGATTGGTCAATAAGATTCCCCCAATATACCATTAGTCCATTATGAATTGTGGATACGTGAATATTGGCCATGAGACATAGTTAAATTAGTTCTTCGAAAATCGTCTATTCAGATTAGATGAAGTTAATTCGATATCTATTCGACAATTAGGGTACTCCAAGAGCTTTACCGGTCAATCTCCAATCTCAGGAAGATCTTATCGATCTTATGTTCTAAAGGTTATCATCTCACTTAGCCTTTATTCCGGGGTGAGGTGGCTTTTGATTATTCAACAATAATATTAATAGTATTAATATTGCATATAATACAGAAAACAAATTATGCCAATAATAACATGCAGCAACTTTTGTTAAGCGGATAGGCTCGATTATTTAATAACGAGGCACCAAGGAATTTTGTGATTTGAAATGATTTAAATTCAAATAACAATGTATTGTTGTAACAAAGTAGGTCATGCTGGAGTATGGATGTCTGTTACAAATGTAAATGATGTGTGGTGAAACAATTTGGTACTTATGAAAGTATGTCATCATGCTTAGTAGTCAAACTTATATAACTCGACCACATGTACAGTATACTGTATCTTACATCTATGAAAGGATTAAGCGGATGTTGCTCTATTCAAGCAGAACACAATTAATATGGACCATGTATTAATATTACCTACAAATATTTGTATTTTCTACTTGTTGCGTATTTGTTATTATATATATGCTATTCCAACATGACAATAGGAGATACACAGGCAAGAATGGATATCTTGCAGTCTTGCTATCCTTCAGATACACATTTTATCCGGTTTGACCGGATTGTATCATACTAAAGGAAAGAGGGTCCGATTGATACGATATTTTGCGGCCAACATAAGGTTGCACATTTTGAGCTTTCAACGCATTTTAAGCAAGTTGCAAATATAAAATCATTTGTTTAAAAATCAGACACACTTTGTACGCGTGGTGGCTGCTGTGACTGTGGAATCCACTCTTCATATCATATCAAAAAATCAATTGATGTGGGTGTTACTGCACTTGTAGAAAAATTGTGGACACCACTCTAAACAATTGTTCCATTGTCGGTTATTTGTATGTCTTCCCTACCATTTAGTGTACGATCATAATGCGAGAGTAAGATATAGCTGTATAAATATTTACTCTGTTAGCAACTTTATTGATATTACTATTGATATATTTTTTGCGATCTCAAGAAATCAAAAACAAATTTTGTCTCTATTTCCACCATAGCAGACAACAATGCTCGAACCAGGTTAAGCCTGCGATAACAGTTTTCTAACTCTACGTAAACTTGTAAACTTTCCGGCATAAATATCATTAATTTAGCGATTTTATTATAGAAGTAAATTGGCTTTAGGTAAAAATTAATAATAAAAAAGATCATTATTTTTAAAGATATTGTAAGAAGATTCAGCACTTACTCGTTTGCACTTACTCGTATGAAGCGATTATCTTATCAGCTTAATGTCACAAGGATCTGAGAAAAATAACGTATGTTAAGATAAATAATGATAATGCAAAAGTTCTTGAAAATGAAAAGAATGGTGGCATTTTTCTTGTTTATTTAAGGAGGTAAATAATATTATTTGAAGACCCCTTTAAGGCACTTCAAGTTAGATTGTGATATTTTCTTGTTTAATTTATATAAATATTAAATGTGATAAAGCATACAATTCTTGTTTGAATCAAGCTATTCGTAGATTTGATGGTTCCCCAAAAGCATTTGCAGTGCGCAAATGTCACGAATACATGGGGACGATACAATTTAGATGTTCCTTTGTTCTTTACGTACATTTTTTAACCAATAATACTCCATGTTTGGCATGAAAAGTAATTTCAGTTACATGCAATTTGTGCAAGAATTTGTTATTGACGTCCCAATGACAGCGTCTCGCATACGGACTATAACAAGTATGAATATTTTACATTGATTGACCCGCAGCGTTTTAATTATTTAAGTGCTTTCCAAGATATTATGTACGTAGGAAGTCATTAAGCATCTTCTGTTTTAAAGGATTGATGTAATATATCAAATCTTTAATGTATGGTAATGCGAGAACCTTGAAATACAAACTGCTCATTTTATATAGTCAGATAACAAATCAAAGTCATATCATTTCCAGAAGCTTTTATTGATCTTTTGGCCGAACAACATTGTGGAAAGAATTACATATCCATTAAGTCCTGATAAAATGCTTCTTCACTGATACCAAAATATGAGTTAATGGTTGTCAAATTAATTCATTGTTAAAAGTAAACAATACCATTTTTGGCAGCGCAATAAATAAACAGTTTAAGGACATGTCATATCAAGACATGAACAGTATACAAGCAAAATAGGCTTTTTAACATACTGATTACACTTTGAAGGGAAATGAATGTAAAATTGCATCAACAGTGAATAAATATCTGTTTATGTGAATCAATACTCGATATTAAGCTATTCTCTGAAGATATTCATGTTTTCCTTTAATTTTGTCATGTTTCTCAATTTACATATATGCTCTTAAATTCGTGTGCATTTGTTTTGGAGGAGTTCTGCCTCGAAAGGTCCATCTGGCTTTAGTTGAAACTTATGCTGGAATGTATCTACCTGTTTGAACATATTAAATAGACTCGTTATTACGTTGTAAGCTATGGAATTATCTGCCCCTTTCTATCAAATTTGCTAGATATCTTCAACAGTTCCAACATTTACTTAAATGTATCCTTTTGAATGTGGTTTCAATTTTGTGATTTAATATCTATCTGTGTCTAATATCATCTTGTCATATTTACTATTATTATTTACTTTTTACTTTCATATGTATTTGTATAATTGTTGTAAGCGCATTAGAATAACTATTTTTTAGATAATGTGCAATATACATTTTATGAACTTGAAATTGTACTTAATCTAGATGCAGTTGCTGGAGGTAAAAGTAAAGTGTATTTCAACAAAATCAATCATTGTAGGTAGAAGTGAGGTTGAAGTCCCGAACTCAATGATTCATAATTCTAAGAAGTATCGCATGTTGAGGAGAAATCACCCTTCGTGACCCTACATCCTTCCCTAAGATACAATTTCAAATGATCAGATTTAAATACTATTATATCAATTTCAAGATTGTCTATATCTTTCATTTTCTAAAGGCTTACGTAATCTACGCTTCAATCTACCAGATGGTGGCGCTAAGCCTCGATCGTTTCTTTGCTATCGTCTTTCCAATGGACTTCATGGCAAGTCGTAAGTTCTTCAACTTTTCTATTCCCGCTCGCTCTCTTTCTAAAAAAATATGAGTTTTCTTCATTTTAGGATCAAAATGATAAAGCATTTAGTGTGCTGCATATTTCCTTTATAACCATTTCCTTTATGGTCAAAATCCCAAGTTCAACAGAGTTTAAAGTCTAAAGTTGCTTTATTCAATTTTAGGAAAATTTTGTCTAGAACTATTGATTTACTTGTAAGTAATATCCTTCAAATTTTTGATCAAAAGATAATGTCTATTTTAACATACGGTTCTGAGTTATGGGGTATCACCCCCCATGAAAGTACAATACGAGTTTACAATTCGTTTCATAAATATGTTTTAGGTTTACCACCAAATGCCATAAATAGTATAGCTCTAGGAGAGCTGGGTCGCTTTTTCTTTAAAAGTCAAACAATACTAAAGCAAATAACATATTGGTCAAGACTTCTTATTCTTGATAAAGACAGGTATCAGACTCATTGTTATGTAGAACAAAGAATATTGGGAAACAAAGGAGTGCTATCATGGGGACTGTGTGTTAACAATATTTTGTATGAAACTGGGTTTGGTAATGTTTGGGAAGGGCAGGGAGAAGGGATTACTACACATTTCTATGAAAATATTAAGCAGCGAGTTTTTGATATAGATAGACAGAACTGATTGAGTGATATTAAATCTAGAAGTTCTTTGCGTTGTTATGCACAATTTAAAACAGAAAGCTATGCAGAGCCATACCTATTCTTTAATAATGTTTTTAGGTTTAAAAAGTTGGTCTCTAAAATCAGATGTGCTTGCCTTAAAATTGAAGTCAACGAAGGCCGTTATTATAATATAACTTATGAACAGAGGTTCTGTCAGGTTTGCAATTTTAAAGAAGTTGGAGATGAATATCATTTTCTCCTAAATTGTCCATCCCTTTCTGAAATCCGCTGAAAATTTATCCCAAAATATTTCTTTTAGACTGCAACTAGAACAAAATATAATACTTTATTAGCATATTAGCCACTAGTTCGAAAATACTTATTTTTGCAGTTATCACACTTTATTTTACACGCAATGGAAGCAAGACGTCTGTTTCTTTCTCTTTGATTATTGTTTGTTGTAAGAACCTCAATCATGTACCATTTAATTTATCATTTATGTTTGTGACAAAGGCCAGATGTCCTAGAGCACTGTAATAAATTGTATTGTATTGTATTGTATTGTATTGTATTGTATTGTATTGTATTGTAGTGTATAACTTAAACACCTTCAAATCTGGTTCTTATCTATATTAAAAGTATATGGATGTGGAACAAATTCTATATTGGTTGGAAGAGTATTGATCAGTTTTTAAATTTAGAAAATAGCACTTTCAGTTTTTGAAGTTATGGCTGACAACAGTTTAATCAGTTTGTGATATATGTGAAATTTGTGAGGTATGACTGATAAAACCGCTCTAAATCTTTATCTAATTATTACAATTCTTAATAATCAATTCCTAAATCTTGCTTTCTGAAAATCATGGGGAATTCTATTGCTGCTAGAATTTGATTTGAGGTGTGGTAAATACCCAACAACGTTTGGTCAGAGTATGCTGCACTACTTTAAATAATATCAGTAGAATTATCACAGAGAAGCTGTAGGTCGTCCTGTAATACATAAGATAATTTGCATAAATATGCAAAGTGATTTCTGAGACTTAAAGCGCTGTAAAAAGGTCAATATCTAAGCGATTGTGATGATTATACTTCTACTATGTTGGTTTTTAATACATTTTGAAGAGCATCTTAGCTAATGTTGCCATTACACGTCCAAAAACCTTATTTTTTTGCCTGTGGTATTCTAGTAACTGCATGAACGATTGCGTGACATTGATATGCGGTCACTGAAAAGTTTCGGGTTTCCCATTTATTCCCACGGGACTCCACTTTGTAATATTACAAAATTTGTAGTCAAATGATTGCGTAATACCAAGGATGCACAGTCAATTCGTTGAGAGAATGTCCTTGAAACGGAATGAAAAGGACAGTGGCAGTGTTACCATCACGATCAGAAACATCTATACTTGTTCACATTCATGATTTTAGAATTCATGTCAAGTTCGCATTATATTATGGGAAATCATCGTCAATGGCGGCTGCCATAGCTAACACAATCCTTATTTGAACATCATATAATCTTTTTTACAGCAAACTTTATAATGTCGATTTGGTGTTTCGAATCAATTACTAAATATTTGACTGATACGAGCAGCAAGATGTAATTACTTTGTGTCGATATTTTTTGTAATCAACGCTCTGATATTTCCTCTACAGCCTAGCATGCACCATTCGGTAGGACGGTAGGAAACTAAATTCTTAAAATTGAGAAATTTTGATTTTAACATCAAATGGTTGTAAAAATTGTACACACACACTTTAAAAATAAAAGCAAACAATTCTAATGATACAAAATATTCATGGGTCCAGGAAACGTTTTGTATCTTAATTTTATGAAGAAAAAAAGGAATTAGATGGCTATATTTGGTTTACGATCTTCACGATTTATACACTCATTCGAGAAGTGGCATCGATTATACAGATGTTACCCTATAAATGATGTGTAATAATTAGCATTGTTGATTACCTTCAATTGAGTTAGAAAACCAAAAGAGGTGTTAGCTACAATATATTCATTTGTTCGAAATTCAAGGAAGGAATGCATCGTGACCATTGACATTAAGGCTGTCCGGACAAGTTTAATCATCGAAGTTTGTTTTCTAATCTACAACTGTCATTCATCACAAAATGTATTTCACTATTATGACCCAATGTTTTAAAAGACAAGTTTTGAAAGAGAGCAAATCTCATCTAATATTTTGCTACTTCACCAACTGACAATGAAAGTGACACACTCCCTCTATATCCTCTTGTGTGGCGTACCGCTGAAAAACGAATTAGAAATATGAAAGTAATAATCTAACGTTTCCTTTCTATAGGGAAAAGAGCAACAGTAATGGCGACCGCGGCATGGGGCTTACCTGCCGTTATTAGTTCAACAACATTATTTATATTTACAACGATGGACATCCATAATTCTACGCAGTGTGTTCCACCCATTTTAATGCAAGCAGGCTGGAAGTACCAGGTATACGGCATATACCAGGTGTCAATGTCCTTCTATATTCCACTTCTTATCATCTGTGTATGTTACATTACAATGATTAGCGTCATCTGGAAGCGCGGGAAAGCAATGGCGCCACCTATGAAATCAGATAAAAATGGAAACTCAGGCGGTAAAAGTTGTGAGTTCTGTTTGAGATTTCATTTACTATGCATTGATTCTTACATGTGCGTTGTCAACATTAGAATGCTTACAAGTTACGAATGCTTAGAAGATAAGAAAATAAGGAAAATAATTGTTACAATAAGCAGATAGTTATCTTAAACGTTGTAATAGATTTGCTAATTTTAAGTTCTAATACAGACCAGAAAGTTGCCATATGTGAAGGTGCATTCTATGCGGTGGAGCCGGGGTATAAGGTTCGTGTTCCTCCCGCAGTCCCGACTTCTCACATTAGTGTGGCGTTGTACTAGTGATGACCTTACCTCATGATGGATCATTCATGGTTCCACAAGGAGAATACATTTCCCTTCGTTTATTATTCTATGAAGACATCTTTAAATAAAAACGGGGGAGACCGCTGAGTAGTTTAGCAGATGAGTCTGCAGACAGAACGTTTCTCAAATGTTTAAACAGTGAGTGCGTGATATTACTCTGGTCAAGTAGGCTTTCCGTCAGTGATTTAAAACAAATCTGTGGCATCTCAGTAGTTTATCTGTACAAGACCGCATTCGAATATACATATTTAAGAATACAACATATCTATTTGGCCGACTGCTGTCTATGTATAATACAATTCTTAGCAACACTTGTTTGGTTGGAATCCATTTTTGAGATGGCGTCAGAGAAGTTGAATCTTAGTTTCGTGAAAAGTTTGAAATGTTCTTGAAAAACTTGCACGTTAAAGTTAGATAAACCATTCCGAGTCCCATGTTTCTAAGGGCACAAGAGTATAGTTAAGGGAGAAACCAAATTTTGAAGGGTAAAAGTAGCTAAAGTATTTTTCTCGGTCTTTGCAATAGGCTGCGCCTTAATGATGATTAACCTAGCTAGCTCATTTGTAACTGATAAACACTTGGTCTTGTAACTTTATGTACCAGCATACGAATGCATTGTACTCTAATTGGCTCACACTTTTGACTTAGTCCCTCTTGTTGTAATGTAGCCTACTTTGCTGCCTCACGAACAAACAAAAGTATTAAGAATTTTATCAAACAAACTAAGCCTTTGTAGGGTTTTTTGTTTCTTTTGTGATCCTCAGTTTACCAACTTTTAAAGACATAAGTATGACAGCCTAACTAGCTTGACTTTGAATCAAATCTTGTTCATATGATATATGACAAATTAGAAAAGAAGTTGATATGGCAATTAGATGTTTTGGGCAATTTGACATGACAATCATGAATTAGAATCAATTAACATTTTGCGAATTAACTGTGACCAGAGATCTCTTTTTGTGTTCATTTCAAATGATCGAAATCAAATTCAAACTTTCCTGCAGGTTAAAGTAGCAAGCAGCTTGGATTGATTAGAAGATGAATAATAATTATAGTCTCATTGCTTGCTCTGTAGACTTGTGTTGGTACTTTTCATATTCCATTTTTATTTTGCGAGTGTTTTACCCTACAAAATACCCACTATAAAATACCCTACAAAATACCCTGTTTGGCTTCTTACGCTGTAAGAATACATTTGCGCTAACCTGTACTTAAAGTGGAATTTAATAATTTTTGAATTCCTCTTTTTCACTTTCAGCAAAATACACAAGCCTTGCAAAGAAAGACAAAGGAAAAGAGAAGGCTAATTTCAACCACAGATCAAGCTCCAGAGGTTTAATCCCGAAAGCTAAAATCAAGACTGTTAAGATGACAATATGCATTGTTCTTGGTAAATATTTTTACAGTACACACGAATAAAACAATTCAACTGCTTTCAAAAAGTGAGGAAAACGTCTCTGTCTCAAACAATGGAAAGAGACATGACAACAATTATAATATCAAAAACTATACACAGGTTCGAAAAAAACATAGAGGTGTGGGGTTACTACAGACGAACCCCAAATCTAAAAAGCTCACAGAAATTTAAAATGATGGGGAGGGTCATCATTATCATATCGAGCGAACTCGGGCACTGCCGACAAAGATTCTCCACTGCTTGCGATCATCCATGGCACCTGGCAGGACATCTCTTTCAATTCCAGTGTCCTTCTCAAGAACATCAATGTAGGTTATTGCTGGCCTACCACGACTTCTTTTTCCATGTTTTGGGTCCCAGAGAAGTGTCTGATGTATGACTTCATCTCTGCTCCTCCAACAGTGGCCAGCAAATTTAAGGCGCTTTGCCTGGATGACTTCAGAAATAGGCTGTAAGTTCCCATAAAGTTGGCTGTTTGGGAGGTGCTGTTGCCATGACACACTAAGGGCAAATCTCAGCAATTTTGTGTACGTACCATCCAGTCTCCTTGAAAGTGCATTTGTCATAGTCCATCCCTCAGATCCATACAACAGCACACTTTCAACAGCTGCCTTGAAGAAATTGATTTTGAGATCTCTGGAGAGATCACTACGCCATATGTTGCTCAGCTTGGAACAGGCAGTCCATGCTTTTCCAATTCGGACATCTATGTCTTTCTTGGTGGAGTCTACCCACGAACCGAGATACTGAAAGTTGGTGACTTGCTTTAAAGTGGTACCGTTAATGTCCTTGAGGCTAGCTTGTGGATGGTTGTACATCATGTACTCAGTCTTTTGACTATTTATTGTCAGACCAACCTCTTTGGCAGCCTGTTCAACTCTGTGTAATAGATGTTCAGCATCAGCAATGTTGTCTGACAGCAGCGCAATGTCATCTGCAAAATCAGTGTCAGTTAATGTTGTAGATGGGTGGCGCCTGCTCTGCCGTTGCTTCAAGGTGAAACCCAGGTGTTCATGGTTCTCCATAGCTTTCCTCAAAGCATAGTCGAGTGTTATGATAAACAGGAAGGGAGCAAAAGTGTCTCCCTGTAGAACTTCGGCCAGAATTTGGAAAAAGTCTGTATCACCATCAGGACTTCTGACCCTTGCTGTTGTGTTTCTATACATAATACCAATGGCATTGACAATGAAAGGCGGTATACCATAAGCAAGGAGGATTTGCAGCATTTCTTCACGATGAATACTATGGGGAGGGTAGTCCCACATTATGTCATCACCACGTATATCACGTTATTAGATTAGTTGATTGACCATTGTTAGGTGGTCCTCTCTAAGATGTAAGATGACTTAGTTCGACCTCTAAATCATTCCTGCAATTGCCGTTTGTTACCTTTAACAACGCACAATTTTAACTTTTGTGCTTTGGTGTCAAAATGGTAATAAACTGTAACTGAAATTAAAACACTGATTTGTAAAAGAAGCTTTTCAAAAGTAGGTGATACATAAACAGAGGTTCAATATCGAAATGATAATTACGATATGAAATTAAGAAACATGTATGTCCTTCTTCATAGCTTACATACTTTGTTGGCTACCCAGCAGTCTTTTCTTCACCCTGGAGGCGTTTGGCGCGGTGAAGCCGAGTAACGACTCCAAACATGCCGTTTATTGGATAGCCCTCATCGCGCAGAATTTATTATACCTGAATAGTGCCACCAATCCATTCATTTACGGTTTCTTTAGTTCTAACATCTGCCGGGAGCTTCGGTGAGTATAATTTCGTTTTTTACTAAGATTTAACAAAGCTGTTTGAATTATCTATTCTATACTTTATGGAAGTTGTTATTTGATATCAAAAACAAAACTAATAATGGCTTGGAACTGATGTTTAAATATACATGGTATCACATTTCAAGACGAATGATATCTATAAGTCTATTTTCCTATCTAATAACTTTCTCTAAGTGCTTGTCGACTTGGAGATTAATCTGCAGTATATCCACACAATTGCGCATTAACCAATGAGAGGGCGCAAGCATACATAAAGAAATTGCCCTCCAGCTAGTTGTCACAACAAACAATACTCATATGCATTAAAATTCAACAACAACTGGGAAATATGAAGCTGTTTGCAATTACGACCTAAATGTGCAATCTTCTAATGTGGCTTATGCGTTCTGAATGCTAACATTTCAAGAAGAACACCTATGATTACAGAGGAAGTGAATTGAAATACGAAATCTTATAGGCCAGATATTTTGTAAACACGGAATTTACAATACACGTTTCTGATTGGTCGAAATATTTACACAATCACCCACAAGCCAACTACCGTGGAAGTGACGTACTTTACTAGTATGGGTCAGTTTTATTGGTGACGGATCAATCAATTATCTTAGGACGAGATTTCTCCTTTGAAGTTTGGAAAGGATTCGTTTACTGGCTAAAAAAGTCTTTCATACTAGAAACTTACTAGACACAAAGTAAAATGTCGATCATTCACCTATCATAATATCTACTACTAATATATACATGTTTATCAAGCAAAACCAATAATATTAGGAATACACATACTCTCGTTATTTCAGGCAGTCACAAATTACCTAATAAAGGGATATTCTGGTAGGTAATTCATTTCGTCTATGGAGTTTCCAATGATGATGTTGAAAATTTGAAAAATTGTTTCCGTTTACAGCTTTGAATTAAAATTACAAAATATATTTAATCCAAAACCCTAGACGGCAAAGAATTTCGTTGAATTGATAGGTACGTCTTCCAAAAATAGTGTCCATTTGATCAAAGAATACTGCCAGTCTAAGACATATATGCTCAATAATATTATTGCATGTATTAATCAGGAAAATGCAGTGGCTCAGTAGTTGGGAGTCTATGTTCGGAACGAGAAGTACCGGGCTTGATTACCGACCGAGCAGCTGTGTTGTGTCCTTGGAGAGGACACTTCTCCTGCCTGCCTCAGCTCCACAACGGCTGTGAAAATAAGTGCCAGAATTGCAGGGGAAATAACTTCAGGGAAAGTCAAATGCTCTCATCCGCTTGCGCCATGAGAACCAAGCCCGCACCATATACCCTATGAGCCTAATGGTTAGGATAGAATTGCCTTTTCTTTATGCTTCATAAATCTGGAAAATTCAAGATAATCATGCACAATACCAAAACCTTATGACCCTTTGCTGCAAAGGTTTTTTTTTATTTTTTTATGTACAAATGCATGAAGCAAAGGAAGCTCTTTGCATAAACTATAATGGTATCTCTCTTATTTTAGACCAAAGAGCTTGTGGAAGCTCTTTGCTCAGACAATAAAACTATATACTTTTCAGGAATCTACCAATCTACCAAGGGTTGCGGCAATTCGTTTAATCACCTTTTATCTCAGGTGGAAATTTTTCGTCTTTGACACGTGTTTTACTAGTGCCCTTTGGTCACTGGTAAATCTTGGATCAATCCAGGATTTAGGAATAAGCTAACTAAGCTATAGCTTAGTTCCTCGCATCAAAGACGCGTTACTTTGATCCTTAAAAAGAAACAAATGAAGAAAAATTACCGTGTTTCATTTCGTAATTTGTAAAATGTCTGAATATCTAAATGCAGTTACACTGTACGTATTATCGCTATATACATATACCAATTTCCTATAGCAAAGAAAGAAATTTCTTTTGTAGGGGGGGCCTCATAAGCTTGTTCAGCTAAAGACCCCGTCATGTCTTAATCCGGCCCTGGGTCCGACTCACATCCACTGTCTCGAACTGTTAGCTTCGTGTCCGATTCATGTGATCAAGTGAACACAACATTGGCGATCATATCAGGGAGTTGCCATACTCCCTGATCATATTATGTCAATAATCTTACATTGCCGTACCATCCTGAATACAGTTTCAGAAAGGCCTTCCATTGTCGCATATCTGAGTTTTCATGGATCAACTGTTATAGATAGCTCTGGAATGTGTTCTTTATTCATGCCCAATTGCGCCAACATATTCTGCTACGTTGTTAGCATTGATAAATGTAATAACTTAAACTTTTTAATCTTGTAATATGATTTCCAAATTAAAGTAAGAGCAGAACAGACGATGTCATTGACTCACTAGGTTACTCATCCCATTACCCTTTAAGGCATGCAAATGTCATATTTTTGACGAAGAAAAGCTAATACTGTCAAAATTATGCGGCTTTGCCAATTTGAAGTTCCGTTTTTGAACTGCTTTATAATTGATCGATTCTCATCTCTTTTAGTAATGCAACCGAATGATAGAGTATAGCTAAACATGCAGTTGCTCGTTTCTTCGTACCTTATTATTACTGTATTTCAGATATCATAAATGTATTATTGATCATTCAGCTCAAATCGTATTCCAGTAAATACGTAAGAAGCTTTATCAATTACAACTCAAGAAAGTCAAGTATCATTTTCATTTATTTATTCCAATCTTGTACATGTCTTCATTTGAAATGCATTTGATAAAGTTTGGTATGACCACGGGAATGGACTTTCCATTTACTTGTTTCTATATGTCAGAAATAATTTGTTTGAAAGATAATATCTAAGTAAAATAATATGTAATGTAGTTCAATATGCTGAGCATTTTGTTTTTACAAAATCCCGATGTATACATATAACAAGTTGTTTTGAGCATATCTGCAATTACCTACACAATTATTTGGCACTTTTTCTTACCCTACTACCCACTTCAATGTTGGTAAAAAGTTTAGAATAAAGTACTTAGCGTCTTCATTTTAAAGCGGTAATCATGCCAACATTAAAACGGGGGTGGAGGGGGGAGGGGGGGGGGGTAGAAAGTTGTCAAGGGGTCAAGTATTTTGTCTCTGATTGTCTGAGTTTCGGATAGAAAAACAGAATAATAAGAGGTGTAAGTGATGGTTAAATGTCTTTCTATTTATTTAGTTATTTATGGTATCATGCGGGTTTTGTATAAAGATTTGGAATGAGACATTTAAAGACAGTTATGTTTCTTATAAATTATGTGTATGTTCTAATGTTCTAATGAATGGAAGCAAGAACAAGAAAGTAGATTAATCATAATCGTATTTATATTAAGGAGGCTTGGAATTTTGGAATGAAACGTTGTATAATGTTAAGAAAGATTAATGGATTTTGGGATCATGCGATTAAAACGGTATAACAACGAGTACTTGTCTGCTCGTCGGACACTACAAACATGGCCGAAGTTATTCCTATCACTGACGATCCAGATTATTTAAATCATGCGGAGCAAGAGTTGAACCACTGTAACGCAAGAATGGTATATTTGCTAACTTACAGTCAAGCGGATATCTGGATATTAGACAGGTGAAAAATAAGGGCGCTTTTGCGCAAGTAGTTGTGATTGGCTTTAAGTCTATTGGTGCAGATATTAAACACTGGGTATGTTGCCAAGAACCACATGAGGTTGATGGTGTGTACTACCATCTCGCCATAAAATAAAAGAAACGGCATCGATTGGCGTCTTAAATGGGGGCAGGGTGCAAATATTCCCGGGTGCCAAAACCCAGGGGCGCCAAAATTTTAGTTTGTCCCCGGCCAACGTCGACAACATTTACGTTTGTCCCCGGCCGCCAGTAGTCCTTGGTACGCTTTTGTAAACCAAGTGATACGCATTAACACATTTCCAATATATTCGAGATTCTACATAACCTCACAGTGCAGTGTACCTTTCAACGATACACACGGTACACATCGATAAATATAAGGAGAACCATACAATTCTGTTATATCTTAGCTGTGTATCGTTGATTGCGTCATCTAAAGAATGTTTACTCTACATTCAAGGGATCTAATATGTTAATTACATATCCAGATATAAACTACATACATTTTTCAGACTTCCATTTGATTACCATTGATATATTTTACAAATTCTAGTATGTGTTTTTCATAATAACAATTAACTTGTGATGTGATGCAAAGAAAATCAATTATAAATAAGTAATTAATGTAATTTGTCTATTTCAATTACTTCTTAATTCTTGTGTAATATGACCTCTATCTTTTAAGCCAAATCTCATGCAATCCCCGACATTATTTTGTATTTTTTCCTTCAATTATTATAAAGACACATACTTCACCATATAATTTATTGGAACCACGTCTGTAAATATGTCTCATTTAATATGCCGAAATCCATATATTATCATTATTAACCATCACTAACACCTCGTAATAATCCATGTTTTTTACTATCTGAAACTCAGACAATCACCGACAAAATTATTTGGCATTTTTTCTTCCCCTACTACCCCTCTTCAATGTTGGTAAAAAGTTTAGAATAAAGTTCTTAGCGTCTCCATTTTAAAGCGGTAATTATGCCAACATTAAAGCAAGGGGAGAGGATGGGGAGGAAGGAAGGGGGGGGGGGTTACCTTGTTACCTTGTTATTTTGTCGCTGACTGTGGCTTGGAATAAACGTGTACAATTTTTGGTCCAAGATAAATAAATACGTATTGACCAGTATCTTCGTAGTTCTCTAAGAGTACCGTTATGAATAAATAAATACGTACTTAGCTTCTTAAACCACACTTATGAGTGTTGGTACCTGGGTAAGACTAATTTTAAGCACTAAAAATCGTCTTGCAGGATAGAGAATAGTTTTAAGCGATTGTTTAAAAAGTATAAATTTATTGTTTAGATAATAAGAAATAAGAAAAGAACAGCGATGTGATACATTGCTTTCGTAAATAAGGTGTCACCAGGGAGCTGTTACTTTGACAAAGTAACAGCTCCCTGGTGTCATCGGGTCACCTTAGCCCTTTTTATTTAATACAATTGGATAAGATGGACGTTGTGGTGTATTAGAGCAGAATTCACGGCATAACAGAGCTTTACAAATACATATTTCTCCACAATTAGGTTTACGTACAGTAGTATTGTAGTAAATGTCCTGGTATCAAAGTTGACACCGAAAGCCTCAATTGTAATCTTTGTTTCTGTAAGGAAGATATTGTGTCATTGGTCTTATGCTCACAAAATCACCTTCCACTAAGATTTCATTCACATTCATAGTAAGGTATATATATATATATATATATATATATATATATATATATATATATATATATATATATATATATATATATATATATATATATATATATATATATATATATATATATATATATATATATATATATATATATATATATATATATATATATATATATATATATATATATATATATATATATATATATATATATATATATATATATATATATATATATATATATATATTTATATATATATATATATAGATATATATATTATATATAGATATATACATATACATATATATATATATATATATAAATATTTATATATATATAAATATATTATATATATATATATATATATATATATATATATATATATATATATATATATATATATATATATATATATATATATATATATATATATATATATATATATATATATATATATATATATATATATATATATATATATATATATATATATATATATATATATATATATATATATATATATATATATATATATATATATATATATATATATATATATATATATATATATATATATATATATATATATATATATATATATATATATATATATATATATATATATATATATATATATATATATACATACATACATAGTCGAATATACATTCCAGTTTGGAACTAACCATAAAAGTAAGTGATTGCTGTTAGAAATAGTATCTTACATTTTATGTCAACTCTTTTCTTTCGTGATGTAAACTGCGTACGGTACAAAATCAAACAAAGTGTATGTGCTGCGAGAAAAACTGCCTTTCAAATTCCTACGTTAGTTTTTGAACTATTGGTTAATGAAAGAAACTGAAGCTGAAAACCAGAGGGTCTATATTGGTGGGTCCAATGATTTTTGGTGTCGGTTTTTTACATCCTGATAAATGTAGGGTTTAATTAGTGAAGCTCGTTAAAGAATTATTGTTCTAAGCCACTGTCTGGTACATACTGATATAATCAAAACTGACAAACTATGTTTTGCCTGCAAAATATATGGCTCAAAAGCTCTGAAAGTTCCGCGTGTAACTGTAACATTTATGGTGGCCATGTTATACGTAGAACATATTTCACTATGATGCATTAAACACAGACGGTAACAAATGTATATTATTAGGTATATGCCATGGTTACTTGGTAAAGCTACTAATATTGCATATTCCCAAACCTGTGATAATCCATGTATTTTGGACATTTGAACCTCGAACAGATTCGTGTCGGTGTCCCTGTTACACGCGGAACATTTTTCATGGAACAAAATGTTGCAAGGAAGTTTGAACCTGCTAAACTACCATGATCATTTGAAAAATGAAAATAAAATGAAGAACAATAAATAAATTACATGTGATACAAGTAGGAAGACTTTCATATTTTTAATCATGAACATATTGTAGGTTTGACAAAAAAATATCACAGTTTGGGCCCCTTTGTAATGGAACTACTCAGATGCATGGGATTTGAAATTGATTATCTTGGGGGAACACTTGGTACGATGCAAAAATCGGAGAGGTTTTGCGCATTAACGGAAAATGAGAGAAAAAAATTATTTCATTTTTGCTATATTAAATTTTCGAAATAATATATGCACTAAGATATTAAAAAATACGGAGCCAAGTATTACATTGCTGTGCTGTCCACATAGTAATAGTGATTATAATTACTGATAGTGCAAAATAATATCAAATCCGACCGTATTGAGAAACTCCCACGTTGTTTAAAAGAAATAAGATACGAGCTTTAGTGTCAAAATTGTGAGTTAAATCATTTTTAAAATTCGTAAATAATTACATGTGATTTCGACTTGGCTGGTAATAGTTAGCTTGATGTAGCAGAGGATTCTTTCATTCCATTTGTAAGCCGCTGTGAATCATTGGCTGTAAGCCGCTGTGAACCATTGGCGCTCTCTTATAGTGCCTTGTTGACTATACTTTGTTTTACGTGGTCATATCTAATGTGCTATTGTTCCCATCGCTTTTTATTTAAGAAAATGATTAAATTGTATTTTCAGATTTTAGAGTTAATGTATTTTTGCTCTGCGTTAATTAGGATGGAGGTTTAGAAAGCAATGCATAAATCTACCGGAGAATAAATTATGAAATGAATATTAATTGATAACATTGCCAATCATTTCCATCCATTGCGCTGTGGATGCACGTTTTGAAAGATACACATTTATATAGCCAGAACATTAAAAACGGAGTATTTCATAGAACGCTTTGGAAGTAAAGTAGTAAAAAAAGCACGAGCTGGTAATACATGTCAAGCGTTAACATATGAAGGAAGGGACTGTAACATTTGAATTTTGCATATCGCTTTAGGGATAGAGGGTGGAAGGTGTGGTATCAGATAAACATTGATCAATAGAACATCTAACAAGTACTCTCATTTTCACCAACTGGAACACGGTTGGTTAAAGCAGGGGGTTGCCATTTAGGTTAAAGTAAGTGTCTGAATTTTCCATATCTGAGCAAGATAAAAGATTTTTACAAAAAGGGAGCCATAAGGAAATGTTTCAGGTGTGTTGAGGTCTATGGACATGTTAAAGCAATATTTGCCAATTAAGGAATCAAGTAGATGGTGCCGAGGTCTCTACTGCTCATTTAAAACCGGCTATGACGTCACAGGGGGCTGAGAGGCTCGAGGCGCAGCCGAGGGCCTCTGCCCCCTGTGACGTCATAGCCGGTTTTGAATGAGCAGTAGAGACCAAGGCACCTTCTACTTGATTCCGATTCATAAATTCTGACATAAAATTTTTTAAAAAGAGAAAAATGCAAACAAATTTGAAACATGTTGATAACAAGTTTATTCTCCTAACACATTAAAATAGATTCACTTAACAACAAGATGATAACACGAATATACGTGTACGTACGGTCGCGAGCAGCAAAAAAAAATAGGCCACTATTTTGTTTTGGCGTTGAAATATCCAATTTTCATTTTAAACCAATAACTACAGGAATAATGTATAAAACAAAAGTGTAAAATTGATAAGATGTAATAAACATTTTTTATTAATCAAAGACATAGAATATATCTGGTTGTAATATCTCAGCAAAGATACAAATAATTAAATAAAAAATGACCTTGTAACAGCACTTGACCCAAATCGCAAGTATGTTTATTTGTTATTGGGCCGGCATAAGTGTCCCGTTTGAATAATGATTTCACATGGAGTGTTTAACGAACAAATATTACTCTTTAAGTTGGATTGTTATAACAAAAACCCATAAAATAACAAGAATTGGAGGATTCATAAACATAAAAATGTTGCTACTTTGTGAAATTCATGTTTACATCACCGGAAAAATGGCAGTTTGAGAACATAGCATCTGTCGTTGGGTCACACTTTCCGTGTTTCATGTTTTGAACAATAACAGTATTAACACTAGGCCCAGCGATATGGTGTGTGTCGGTGCTCTGTGTAGGGCTTGTGATTGTGGTACTGCTAGGGTTACGGGGACTACAGGAAAGTGTTGGAATTGGCGATTTTCCACTTCTATTGGGGATCACATTTTCTTTGTTACATGCAGGTCCCAGTACAGTTGCACTTAGTACAGGGAACATGCTTCTTTTTTGGTCAATGCTAGAGTCTCTGCAATATGATTTGATGCTTCCTTCGCACCGATGGCCACTCAATGTTGCAATGGTACGGAAATCAAAGTTTCCATCACTTAAAGCAGTGATTGCAGTGGCACGAAGACAATGATTTGTATAGATTTCGCTGCACTTTGCGATTGTATAGATGGTTTTCATCATAATGGACAGTTTCTTTTTCCCTAGTGGGACATTGTCAAACCAGATGTTATCCTTTACCGTACTCCGAGCACGCTGGAAGAAGCGATCGCATTTGGGATTTAATTTCCAAGGTAAAGTTTCAGAACCTTAATTGGACATGGTTTGTCATCATCAGCACTGAAGCCATACATTGTCTTTTCACACTCAAAATCCTTGATGGAGGATCCTTGGTGGTTTTTCGTGTTTTCTTTATAGTTGTGTGTCACATACTCTTTGCCAAGATCATCAAGCTTGAACACAAATGATGTTTTCGTCAAATTGTGTTGCCCTTCTTGGCCACGTCGACAAAAAAAGAATATTATGTTAAAACCACACCAATCTTACGAGGCCTTGTGGATTATCTGTCGAGAGGACATTTGCTTGGAAAATTTTGTCCATATCACCTGGTTTTATTACAGACTTTCCTTGTGACCGATCCAAACCCTCCTTCTTCATTATCCGCAGCATTCCTAAAAACACATTTTTGGCTCCTTGGAACTCCCTGTCCTGAATGATATTTATGTGCCTGTTGTATGGCTCGCCAGTGATGTGCCTGTGAATTGCCGCCCGAGGCCCTACATATGTTTGTTTCGCATGCATAGAGCCATCCAGTTTCCGAACTTCAGCATAAAATCTCCTCAGGAGGGCAGCAAGAGTGTTGGCATCCATATTTTCGAAGTCTTCGGATGTGTCTGCGGACTTACACCAACCTGTAGAACAATAGAAGGAAAACATTGTTAATTTGAGAAGGTAAAACGATCATCAAAACTTTATTCAGCACCAAATAACAGATGACTTGATATCATCAAGAATGAATACTCACCTCTGAATGATAGTGAATTAAATTCAAACTCAACATTTGGTCAATTCACTACTTTTGGTTGCATACTATTCAATTATACTTTGCCTTCTCGTTCAAAAATGGTTTCATGAATATCAAACAAATTATAGGCTCCTATTAACGTTCAAAAATGGTTTTATGAATATTAAACATATTATATTAGGGCCTACAATCTTTAAATATACATTTTGCTTTAATTTTATTTTCCTCCGTAGGCCCTATAAGTTTGGTTTTTGAAACTTTTACATGGAAACTTGGCTGATACTGGTAATGATTCTTTAATATATTGAAATTACAGAGAACATTTGTTTTAAATTTCATAAGATCAATTTCAATGAAAAATTTAGGTGTAATTGCATTAAATTGACTGTCTGAGAATTGTTTACAAAAACAGTAAATCACCCAAAATTTAGCAAAATATCATACATTTTTTTTGCGCCGCTGCAAAATGCTTGTGTGGCTGTAAAGAATTTAAGATCACATCACCTTTTTTAATTTTAGGTGATATCCAGTTTTTCTAAACAATTCACAGATAGCGAATAGGCCTATAGGAATAATAGGAAATAAGATACTCACTTTTTAATAACTTTATTCCCCATACTGTGTTGTATTTGGTTGACTGTGCTGTTCTTTCACCAGCTATTTAATTAATTTCTTTATCCGTTATGTGGTTGAATCTCTGCTGGATAGGCCTAGGATTAGGCCTAATAGGAATAGGGTCAGAAACAATATCTTCAGCTCCTTCATCCACTATCATCTGTTCCTTCATCCACTATCATCTGTTCATCTGGTTCTTGCAGTTGCACATTATGTGCTTCCTCATTGTCATTTAGAAGATTATCAATGTTTATATCAAAATTAATATTATAATCCTCCATTATAGTAAAAAAAATCACTTTAAATTCGATTTCTGAGAGATCAATTTATTAGCAGACTACATATATTAGCAGACAACATTTGTATAGCAACAGAACAAAACCTAAATCATATACTTCAAATGGTTGAATTCAAGCAGGCTTATTGTGTAAAATTGCATAATAGCAGTTTGAGGTGTATGATCTGAATGCAACATTGAAAAGCAACAAGTGGAGATTCATTGTTGATCAACAATTTTAATTCTCCCAACTTGTTTATAGAAATTCATGTGGAGAGCTCAAGCCATGTATCGATAGTTCATTCGAACATGGGTAATTAACCAATCAGATGCAAGGATTTCCTTAAAGTATTTATGAATTTATATTAAAACCTGTAAAATACAATGAAATGAAAAAAGTGTTTAAATCCTCAAATTGTTCATCATTGTGATTTTCAGGTTTTTGGTATTTATGCCAATTTGCAATATGAAATATATTTCTGCAATACATTTATATATTTGTCGTAGATTATGCCATCTTGATTTACAATATTGCCGTACTTCAATAAATAACTGTGAGAAAACGTTTTTTTATCATCGTAAGTGACTGCAATTTTGGAAGTAGATTTATTTCAACTTTTTAAGCAGTTTAACCTGTCATTAAAACCAATTGTACGTAAGGAAGCATTGATGAGCCATAACTCGAAAACAAGTTATTCCAAAATTAACTTTGTTACTTTCGTGCTCTTTGTAATAAATTATTTACAGTTGGCATTTAATGCGCAGTCTTATTGTGTTGTATCAATCTTATGTGATTTTGTATCCCCTAACATTTATGGATGCTTCATTGTTTTGACACCGAACTATCATACAATTTGGGGAGCATTATATGTTAACTGCAAGACATATCACTTCCTTACAACTCCATTACCTTTTTAAAACAATTCTAGCTATGATTAATAAACCTTACTTTAGGACTGTAATTAAACCGAAGGTAATTATGATCATCATTTTTGTTAGCAGATGTACCTGTTTCCGTATAGGTGATATCACCCCGAAGAAGAGTGTTATCTGGATACATTGTATTGAAGAAAATATTGATAAGCTATGATTCGAAAACAAGTTATTCAAAGATTAAGTTTGTTCTACCTTCATGATATTTGTAATACATTATTATTACACAAGAAATCCAGTGCCGTTTATTAATCCCTCCGTAGTCTTATTTTGTTTTATGACTGTTACGTAATTTCAAAGGCAATAATGCTGGTGACTATCAGTTTATCCAGTAAAATTTGTGGTTGTTTCATTGTTTTGAAAACTATCGCATATTCTAGGGAACACGTTTTACTACAAGACTTCCTTACAACCGCATAAAAATTAATATTAAATTAACCTTTTTTCAGGATTCTAATAAAAAGGAAAATGTATTTGTTTTCGTATGTACTATTAACCCTGAAGAATAGTGTTAATCTGCAAGGATTTATGTAAACATGCATTGTTTTTTCTAGCAGTGACATTTTAGTAGAGGAGAGAATTGTAGTGTTTCATTTACATTTAACTTTCATCACAACAGAGTCGCCCCCTGCTCCGAACCTCGGAGGACCCCTCCCCGAATGGGCATATTCATATTATGATACTTCCCTATACTCTCTCTAGTCATTTGATGGCATGACCACGAAAGCATCCTAGTCCAACTCTGATCACAAAGGGTGTTAATACCACTTAATTTTACAAAATCCATACAGTTAATAGGTCAGAGGCGTAGGATGTGGGAGTGTGCAAGGCACAAACCGCACCTCTGAGAGTAGTTTACCTTCCTGGCTTCATGCCTGCCTTCCTCCCAGTTGAAAGGAAAAGCGGGAGAATTATTCAAATAAAAATGAAAACACACTGGTAAGATTGAATGAATATTTTGTGAAGCGTTCTCGAAAACTAAAGAAAATAAATCAAATGAAGGAGTACTTTCCCGAAACTCGAAGGAAATTTCCCGATAATGAAACGGAGATTTCCCGATGAGCAGTAACGTTTGGTGGACACCCAGTTTACCAGGGCATCTTACATGCTTACAAACGAGAAATCGTAGGGTTCTTGTTCCCCATGAGCCGCTCACACTTCATACCCACTAACTTAGTAACTTTATCTTACTGTGTTCCAATGTAAACAACAATTACAGGGCAATCACAAAAGCTATCTTTACAATGCGTAAAATTCTAAATCTTCAATCCATTATATATGCCGTCATATCATCACGTCACAATAATTGTAGTCTTCTTCTCCATTGTATTAAAACCTCCAAAATCGACACATTACAACTGATCTAAATTTCGACAGCTCGGCTCAATTTCAAAACATGAAACTATAATTACATTCTCCAGCATCAGGCTTGCTCCCCATAGATAAGAGAATTATTAAAATAGATGCTGATTACTTTCAAATCAACCTAACGGCCAGTCGACTGATTAGATTGAATGAATTGTTGATTGGTTACAATCTCCCACGTTCACTTTTTTCCCAGTACTGAATTATTTGTAACTCTTCACCAGCTTTCTAAAACTTTAACATCTTATCAAAAACGGCCTCTCTATCAACCATACACGTTCAGCTAAATCCATATAATTGTTTTTTGTTATTTTTGTTTGTTTTATGCTTAGCATTGAGAACATTGTGATGGGCTACGAACCTCTTATTTATTGCTATGAGTAATACATAATCTTAAGTATGGTTTTTGTTTCGTTTATTTTTTTAATTTCACATGGATGAATATGAGCGGAGTTTTGCCGGATCTTAAACTCGATTATCTCTACCTATTCTCGGCGTTAGGTATCTGTGTTGATTTTGTAATGATTTGTTAAGTTTATTGAATTAATAGTCGTCCGTTGACATGAAAAAGTAATATTGCCCGAGTTTCCGTATGTAATCATTTCAATACTTTTTAGCGCAAATATGATAGCGTTCAATATAAACAAACCCACAGCGGTATTCAGTATTCTTTACAATCGGTATCAATTCCCCCTTTTCCCCGTCAAAGTCGTGACGAAGAACTAATGTGTTTTTTTTCTTCTCACTCTCAGACGTTATTTCATCGTTCGTCAAATTTTGCGCTTTGTGCCATGCTGTTCAGCGAAACACCCACAACCATCACCCAACTTCACCAACACCTATCATAGTAAAACAGACACTGTTATGACTGACATGCATACACACAATGTTTCGGACACTCGTCGAGACCGGCCAAACCACTTTTCCACCATCGAAGAAAAATTCTCGCGGGAGACAAGCCACATGTAGAAACATTTCTACTAACTCTTAACGAAAATAAGGTGCAGCCAACGAGTATAAAAGGACGTTTTATTTCGCAGAAGACAGTCATAACCAACACTGCTTGTAAATTATGATTTCTCCTTGAACAAGTTTAACAATAAACCTAGTTTTTTAAATCTATATTTCATTGTTCGCATTTGTATTATTTGTATATTTCTAATATGTATTTTACACGGAATTTGGCAGTCGGCAAAAATGTAACGATGATGATGATGATGTCGTATGCTATTGCGATCTCTTAGTAAAGCCGTAAGCTTAAACAACCAGGTCGTCAGCCTGATGCCACCATTAAGCCGGAGTTTGCCACAGTCGCAGATTGGTGATGCAGCACTTCACCTTTAAAGGCTGCTGCCGTTTGAGAAGGATCCATTGACCTCGAGGAGGTCCATACCGAGGACTGGATGTAGGGGACGGGGTTAGATGTAGGGGACGGGGTTAGATGTAGGGGACGGGGCTGGATGTAGGGAACTTGTGCGGGATGTAGATTTGGTACTACTGTAGTATTGTAGCGTATATGACGATGATGTTTAGCAGCGTGGGTTATACAAACATCAAAAACAAACAGATAATACGGATTCCATTTGTTGGTCACATTAATTTTAAGAAAACATGGCACTTCGATATTGTAAACGACGGTTCACGTAGTGTTAATGCCCATTTATAACTGTGTGTACTTAATACTTAACTTTTCAAAATTTTCGATTATTCATTTATTTTTAAGACCAAAATTGAATTTATGTCATAAAACTAGCAGTCGTAAAAAGGTTTGATTGTTTTCAAGTTTTTATTGTCTTGTTTACCCTTTGTGAAATAGAGATGTATATTATTTTGTAAGAATAATTAATAATATGTAAAATTTAACACATAGTTCTATAATGTCTATATATTCTAGTGAAATTCAAAGAAGTTGTACAAAACTTTCAAATCTTTCACCTTGTTAGTAACAATATATATGAAGTATGCTCCTTATTTCAAGTGTAAGTAATATGAAAGTTGTACATTTTTCTCACCAGATCTATATCGAAACAAATGTTACTTTGTTATGAATCTATATTTCTTTCATATTCATAAAGTTCCTGGTTGATCTTTCGTTAATAACTTCATTTATATCTAAAATAAGTAACAACCAAAGTACCGAAAGCACCAATGATTGGATCGATTCATAGTTGTCATTTATGTAATTGATATAATGTATTCTTTATTCTTCTTATACATCATTTGATTTTATAGGCCTTTTTGTGTTAACATGAAGATTATAACAATTTAGCAATATAGTTTAAAGTTTCTGGTAGAAACATTAATTTAAATCATGACAAGACAATCAGTAATTGGTTGGGAATGCCAGACACCACTGGGATTAATAGCTTCTCACTTCACGTTTATGACTCCCAGGTGGGGTGCACCTCAGAATGTCTCATCATTTGTACTCATCCTAATGGTCTACCCATTATCACACATGGATGTTTGTTTAAGTTAGTCAGGATTTGGACATGCTTTTCCATCACCTTGTACAAAATGCAGAGTATGAATATCAGGAAGCTATTTCTTTACCCAAGACTCTCATTCTGCTTAAAGCTGGCAAAATCAAAAACAAATGGTCTTGTTCACCTCCAGGAAGTTTCAAATTCAAACAAGATGAATTGATGGAGAGTCTATCGATTCACACTTAAGTTTCCTTTCTTCTATGTAAGATTCGATCTCATTCAAGACAAGTAAGTTTTCATTACGGGTATCAGGTTTTTGTAAATACTGTAAGAAATTTAACTTGACTTGACACCACATACTGACACCGCGTTGAAAAAACTAATCATTTTTTTGTTACTAAAGTATTTTAGTTTTTATTGAGATTATTTACCGTCTGACAATATTAATTTTGTTGTATAATTTTTTGAAAATTTAACATATATCTCCATTAACCACAATGTCTAAAAATGTGTACGGGAAATTAGTTGAACTACCGACCTATTAAAACTTTCCATTTATCAAAACCTTCTTGTGATTATCAGTTGTGGTCAGAAGAAAAATTGTTGATGTCTTTAATTATTACATCTTTCATGTTTACATTTCTGAGCTAGTAGTCAATTCCGTAATATCCCTGTGTAAATACAACAATAACTTTGAAAATGTGTCATGCCCTAGTAAGATGATAGTTTGCCATGTCAACTAAAAATATCAAAAGAAGCACATATACGAAGAGCACAACTATTGAAAATGGGTCATAAATAGTTGAATAGTTGAACTATTATTACAGCGAAATTGTAACAAAGCAGCATAAAATAGTCACTTCCTGTTTCAAATTCAAGTTTTTCCTGAGCCGCAATATGAAATGTCTTTACATATTTTGCAAACGTTAAGAACATAATTTCATCTAAACATCCAATTACCTAAAATATGACTGCGTTTATTTCTTATCCAGATTTATAGCCTGAATTAGTTTTATTTCTCAATAGCGAATAATGCACCTTGAGTTGACCTATTTATTACTTAAGCAAAATTTATGTGGTGAAACACGTGATGAATGGCAATTAAAAACAAATTGGTGAGAACACCAATGTTGATACATCATTCCTACATTAAATAATCCAATTTGGAAACTGACAGAACTGTGTACAAACAGATAAAGGCTGGCTACACATCGGTGTCCTCACAATTTTATTCTTGTAAAGAAATATTGCCATATTAAGAATTACTGGGTATATTGGTACATGGCAAAACTTGTTTATATAAATTGTACATTTCCGCAACCTCAATAATGAAGAAAAAATTCCAAACAATTGGTAATTAATTTTCAGAGAAAAACCTAAACATCTAAGTGAAAGTTTATATATAATATACAAATCAATTTCGCTTAGCTTCCAATAATCTACCATCTTGGGGGTTAGGGATTAAAACCTTACTTTCTTCTTCTGGTTTGGATTTTGTTTCAAATAATCAGGGTGTTGGTAACGAAAAATAATTTTTACATATTTTTAAGCAAAGGATTTTAGATATGGATAGACAAAACTGGATCAGTGATGTAAACTCTATGGATTGTCTCCTGTCATATATTATTTTGAAGACAGTAAGTTGTGTGCAACCTTATACGTTTCTCATCAATATCTTTTATTTAAGAAAACTTATTGCCAAACTACTTTGTGGTACCCTTGAAATTGAGGTAAATGTTGGACGCAAGAAAAAGATTCCATACAATCAAAGTATTTGTAAATTTTGTTCTCTGAATCTAATTGATGACGAATTTCACTTTATGTTTATTTGCCCTTTCCTCCATGAATTGCGTGCAAAGTACATACCAGATTATTATGTTAAGTACCCTGATAAACAAAGGTTTAAGAGCTTATTGTGTCCATGCACTGAAAAATTGTGTAAATCACTTTCTATTTATATCATGCATGTCATTAAGTTTCATGAAATGTAAGGTATTTTCAGCACATACTATGCTTAGTTATTTCTTTGATCGTTTATCTGTTTATGACGATCCTCGATCCTATTCTTATTTTTATATATGTTGTTAATATTTGTGTACATATTTTGTGACAAGTACTAAGGGCCTAGTGCACTGATTTAATAAATGAATATTAAATTACTGCACTACTTACAGTTATGGAATCTTTGAATTTCGATAACTTCAAACTAAACAGAATATGATAGCAAAGTAATTTTCACTATTATATTTGTTTAGTTGTCATCTATCGTACTGAATGCAAGTGTTTGACCACGGGAATATTTCAAAGCTGGAGATGGATAGATTTCAATTCGTGTGTTTTGATTGGCTGACACATAACGGTACAATGTGCTCTTACATTGATAGACCAATCATCATTTTGGAATAAAATGTACGCCGCCACATCTTAATCACGATAGATGGCATTTAACTTTTTGAAGTTTTAAAACGTGGGTAATGCAGTTTGTTACGTATTAGTTAATCTGGATATTACAACATTCGATTCTTTGAAAGAAACATGATTACATATTCTTGAACTTGATATGCGATGCAAATTTTGTGAAGTTATGATATTTGAGCTTATGAAGGAGAAAACGGTTCAAGCGTTTTATGAATTTTGATTTTCTTTCTTCATTTGTTTATGTCAGTCTTAGATATTGAAAGTTATATCATTTTCGGTCCGATGTTCTTTGGAAGCATTAACAAGATCCGATGACTTCTTCGATGTACAAAAGAAACTGAATATTTTTGCACATTTAAAACATGCAAAAACGTGTGCAATGGTTATTTTTGAGCCAACTTTGATGGGACATTTTGCTTGTGCTTTAGGCCTGTATCAATAAATCGCTCTACGATTTGTGCTTGCTTTCTATTGACCTTCAATCTATTCATTCTTCAGTTCTTGTCGTTTCCCAAACAGCCGAAGGGAACATATCTTGACCAATCGTGTTAGTGTGTTAGCAAAGAATCAATGGAAACTTCATTGACCTTCATGTATACAATATGTGTTTGCCTTCTGTACTAATCAATACACTTTTTGAACTTGAAATTGATGTTTCTTAAAATTCCATTTCATTAAAATCCTATCGCATGTACGAAATGGTGACAAAACTAGCAAATAACTTTAACTACCAAAGCACAAGAATGATGTGAGTTTTGTCAAATTGGGCTCTTTCCTGTATGCATACACAAAATTGTATATTTCATTGCTTGGAAACAGCACAAAAATCTGAATTCCCTCAGGTATTAGGTTTACTTTGAGTACTAAGTTATAATCAATTAAAGTATCGTTATACAAAGTGTAATTTTCATTTTGTTAGGATTTGTTCCCACCTCAATCATATACTGGAATTCACTAGTTAGTTCAATTTCTGACAAACAGAACGTCGACGAATTTTTTTATAATTATTCATTGGAAGTTCAAATTCATTTCGGTATCGGTAACGAAGAAATATATGTGAAGAATTTTTGTCCGCTTGTTCTTGTCACCTTGACTTTTCATCAAGTCGCAACTTCATATGATATTTCTAATACATTAGGCAAGTCTATGACTGTTATATCCATATATTGTAAATGGTATTGTTTATGGAGTCAACCAGCTTCACTGTAAATCGTCCACCTATTTCCAGCTGTTCAGAGTGAAATCTGTGAACACATATTTGGTTGTCTTGTTCATTGGGTGAACCGTGTCCGGGTTCCTTGTGATGTGCATTATATTTTTACACTGAAACTGCGGAGTTGTAATATATTTCATGCTTTTAACCAACTTTCCATATGTAAATTAAATTTCTTCGTTAAAAATGTTTACTCTGTCTTAAGTAAATGTATTGTTAGATTTAATCTAAATTTATCATAGATAATGTGCAGTATTAATGTATTAATTTGTACTTGAAAAATGTTACTAAAATCGAAGAGAGAAATACAGATTATCCATCCAGTGCTTTGCTTCATTATTTTATGATTATTTTTTAGCACAAAATTTCGCTTCGAAATGAGTTTAATTGCCATGATAAAAGGGATGCGAATTTGTTCCGAGAAGTCTTAAAACCAGACGAGAGTTTCTGTGCAATACCCATTCAATATCTTTGTAAAAATCAAAATGATGACGTCATCACATTTATCATTTTTTGTTCTCTTTGTAGTTTTATTCCCTTTTATTTTTCGAATGTTCCAAAAAAGGTTATCCAGTTTTGTCTTAGTATCGTAAAAGTACATTTAACCTTAAACAATACATGGCAAGTCCAACTACTATCACCAGCTCAAGTAAGCGGTTCCAACAACACATCCAAGATATGAAAGAATATATTAATCAAAACTTTAACGCGCAAGAGCAGTTTTCGATTAACTGGGATACCAGATTGCCACGACTGTTCAACGGAATATTTGTTTTAAGTTGGGAGCAGCACTAAATCAAAACATAGTTCAGACAGAAATATATAAATATAGAAATAAAACTAATATTTATAATTTCTAATATATTTTACACCAAGCATTTGTATGCCTTTGAAACATCTAGAATTGTGTGACCTGATACACAGTCTATTAAAATCACCGTTAGTTAGTATCTGTAAAAAACAATGAAAACAATCTTCAAATTATAAAAACTTAAATGCAATGTATTAACACTTCTATCATTCTATACAGTAGATTTTATGCACCATTTATTTTCATACAGACTTGTTGCCGCCTAT
>JAIGNY010000843.1:595000-600000 GCA_020152595.1 Chiridota heheva
CATTTTCAGTGTGAAACCATTCAGACTTGAGCGGTTATATGCAGTTCCAAGTTCGGAAATCACAGAAAGATAGAGCGTGAAAGAAAGGATGTCTTAAGAATCTGATGATTTTTTTGACAAATATCTTTTTTATACATGATTTTAGCAGGTTTCATGCAAATCAGGTTTTGTATTTTAATACAATCTAAATTAAAACCTACGGTCTAAAACTACATAATACACTAAAAATTAAACATTTGAAAATACACAGAAAAGTATGGTGGTAATGAAAACAATTAACTTACAGTATTAATGTCATACAAAATCAAAAATATGTAATAGATATATCTACAAAAAATTTAAATGAATTAATCCACAATGACAAAGTGATCTAAAGAATACGGTTAAACGTTTCATTCCAACAGTGTTCTGTAAACGTCATCCAAAGACATACTATTTTGCCATTTTGCCAACACCTAGTGTTGTAAAACCTGTTTGAACTAGTTGTTTCCGCTCAGAATGGGCAATAATGCTCTTTAGTTCGTGCAGGGAGATGGTTTTCATCTCCATGGTAAATGCGCATGTGTAATGCAAGTACACAGCGTAAATGATTCCGTATCCTCCCAGCCCATTAATCTCTAGGTACAAATATTAGGTCTGAGTTTTAAGTGTGAGGCCATGCTGTCCCTGTCAAAAGACAGGTTAAGTTAATTCATCATTTCTTATTATTCATCTACATAAATATAGTCTAACGAGAGCTAGAAGTCACCAATTTAGGCGCTGTATTCATGTGTCCCTCATTGGTGACACCGTAGAAATATCAATGAAATACGGGTTACAAGCTGGAAATACAGTTGCATTTCCATGCTGAAACGAAGCTTTCAACATACTGGTGTACACATTTCTCTGAAGTGTTAATCGCTTCAAAACGTTTAGGAACCAGGAAGCTCCATGATGTTAAAAAAACATCCTTTTAAGTCATACAATAGCGGTACACGTTTGTTTAATTAACTAACCAGTTTTGTTTCAGATACAAACGAACATCTCTTTGTCGCCTGAATTCTGGACAAATTTGCTGTCGTCATTAGGGAAAAAACAGACTAGAAGATAACTTATCGACCGTCTTGTTTACTTCTGTACATTGTCGCAGTTGATGTTTTCCATTAAAAGCTGCACCATCATCCTATTTAGACAGTTGTTGTACAGGTGTATGAGTTTATTAAAGATATTTAAGAGTGAATATACAGCATTAAGTAACATTTTAAAATGTCTGAAATAAACCTTATATAATCAAAACAATTAATTGAGAGAAGTTTGTTGTGATTAGGACAATTTGGAGAAGGTTTTTATTTTTCTTCCTTTCTACAAAGAAATAGATACTTTGAAAATGTTTGCCGCTATACATGTAACAAATTGTATCCCATTCTGAAGGTCAGTTCATAATTTTCAAATAAGTAAGTTACCGATAAGATTCTGTAAACTTGTACTTTTATATCTTACCGTACTTGCATGAAATAAAGAAAATAGTGCGACGGCAACATACACGAAAATAATAGGTATATTTTCAAGGAGGAAAAGAAATGCCTCGATTAAAATGTTTTGTTCCAGATCTCCACTAATAGTTCCATATTTACCAGGGATGTAGTAATGGTCACTTCTCAGTGGGGGACAAGGACCCCCAAATATCTCGGTTACCAAGCGGAAATATATCCTATTGACAGTAGGCTTTTAATATTTATCGATTGCTGAGTAAATTTCATTCAACTAACCATTGTCGTTTTATTTTACTATAACAAGTCCCTACTCTTACTGCCCAAATTGGAAAGTAACCATTTAATCAAAAAGTTCAAATCCTCTAGAAGGTATTTTTCATCTGCCTAGTAATTCCTGCATTTCTGATATTTAATCATACACTCAAATTTGTCCACAGTTTAGTTATGTTCTCTGAGCTTACCTTTGTATGGTTTCAAATTAAATGCTCTTTTATTCATGCATGCGTGTTGGCATTGGTGTCTATTTTGTGATGATCTTTGACCTCATGACTAGTACACACAGATGTTGTCCGAACACCCGTCGGAAAGGAAAGGTATCGACTTGTTGTAGAATTTTCTTCCCCGTGCGCTCCGGTTTGCTTTGGTTGTGGACGGTGACCCCACTTCTTAAAACCGCAAACTAAAAAACATTGACAGAAACTCGCCAATTCATGTGCCATGTTTCCACTAAATGATAAGTATATCCAGGGGTTTGCACAGGTATTCAAGTTGGCCAGTTTCATTAAGATGGGTTGAAGCCAAGCAGCTATAGAAAAAGAATAATAATAAATCATTAACCAGAATATTAATGAACACAATTAACGCTTTACACAAACTAGGACGAATCTATGAATTTCGATAAAATAAAAATACTCGTAAATACAAACTCCACAAACTCCAGGGTATAATAAAGTGTTGAATTCATATATAATTATCGAGCAGTACTTTAAATGTAAATTTGCTTAGCTTAACCACTAGAACAATTGAATAAACTTAAAACTAGTGTGTGAACATTCTCAAATTTGAAAGAAAAGGAGTACAAAAACGATTTGTTCAACTTTTCTAACTGGAAAGGAAAAAATATTTTCTTGATATTTAGAAAAACACATTTCAATACACATTGTTGCATATGCGACAGGTTAATTTAATCATTATTTTCCATTTTTAACATATCTTCCTTTATATTGATGTCATTCCTCGGTGAATTGGTGAAACACAGAGTAAGCCTGAATTAAAAGGAATGACCAAGCGCTATTTGTGATACGGGACAATTCAGGCAAGCGAGGGACATTGTTAGAATTTAAGAACTACTTCGTGCGAGATAGTGTGCATAATGAATCGCATGAAGAGGCTGAACATTTAAGTTTCAGTTAATTGTTCATATTGCTTTGTAAGCATAAACAAAAACATGTCAATTTTGTGCCCCGACATCTACGACATTGCTACTCGCAGCGCCCTCACTAAATATTTCTTAAATATGTACACGCTGTGTCCGCCTAAACCATTTCGAAATAAACTCCGTATGTACAATTTATGTATAATTGTACACTGTATTTATAATTCTACACTGTATCTATGGGGTGTGGGGGAGATGATGCGTAAATTTTCGGTGGATTTGAGATGTTCGATTTTCTAATATGTGGAAAAACCAAACATCGCTGATGTAAGGGTGCGAATCTTTCATGAGATTTTGTCTCAAACTGTATTCTTCTTCTTTCTCGTTCGCCCTTCAAAATGTTGATTCCTGCACAATCGATAAAAGCTACCGTTTCTTGTGCACACTTGCTGGTACTGGCCACACTTGTAAACGGAGCACCCAAAATATGCAGCAATCGTGGAGAATATGGGCAACTGTCTGGATCCTGTGTCACAGGGACAATTTATGTGAGTGTTGAACATGTGATAGTTGAGACGACAATGTCCAGTTCTCAATCTAATAATTATCACCTGAATTTTTCGGTTGAGTAGATAGTAGTTGTCTCTTAACGATGACCTTGACCTCATCATATGACACCAGTGTATCTGTTTGTTATGTTTCTGCCCCTTCTTTTGCTAGTCTGTCTGCAAAATCATTTCCTTTTATGTCGCAGTATGCCGGTATCCACTGTATTATCACTTTTTGTTAAACACGACATAATGCAGCGAGAGAATTTGTAAGAGCATTATTCTTCTTCTTACTGGAGCGCTTGAGTGATTGAAGGACTGAGGGGGCATCAGAGAGCAGCACCACTTGGCCTTTTTTCTTCATGCATTACCAGAGATTGATGTAGCTGCTGCGCATAGGGCTTCTGTTTCTGCTCGGAAGTTGGTGGAGAATATCCCATTTTGCAGTGCGAGTTTTTCTTCACCATCCATGAAACTGACGAAGACTCCACTCCTCCATTTCTGGTGGCTTCCGTAGCAGAACCATTGGTGTATGCATGTGTCTGGGTGTGTCTGGAATTTTTTTGACCAGAGCATTTCGCTCACTGTCAGTTTGTAAACCTCTCTTTCGAATTCCAGGGATGTTGGTTTCTATTGTAAAAAACAAAGTTTTTTTTCTTTTTCCAGGGTGGATGAGATACATAAGTTAGGATTGGCTTAGGATTATGTTTAAAGCAGAATAGGTGTTTCTCTTTCAAGCCGTTTCGACTGGTGCAAGAAGCTGCAGCGTTTTAGTCTGCTATTTGTTGCGTTTTATATCATGTTATACATTGAGTGGTTTAAAAGTAGTTTTAACTTTGCTGCTTGGTTAACGATTCTTGTGACTTTTCTGTCAGCTAGAAGCTGTAGACCTGTAATTTCATGGTGGATCTCATGGCACCAGTCATCAGACGTTCACCTTGGCTTTGCACCTGTTCAGTTGTTCAAAGTTAGACTTCGCTGCAGTGGCCCAGGATTAAATCCCATATTCTGCCACCGGTCTAACCATGTCTGTGTAGAGTGTTTTTAAGATGTGTAGATCAGCTCCGCAAGTAGTCTATGCCAGTTTTTTTTTTAGTTTTTGTTATGATAGTAAGTCTTAACTTGACCTTGCTACAACACTTTTTGATGTAATGTTTTCGTGTGAGACTGCAGTCAAATGTCACTTCATTGTCAGTAGGATTGGCTTTTTCTGTTAAGGAATTTCCATTTAACGTCAACTTCACATTCTGGATTTTGGCGGAGAGGCTGAATACCGTGAAATTTGTATTAGATGTATTTATGGAGACCAGCCATCTATTGATCCAGTCATCCATCTTGTTCAAAGCCTCCTGGAGTCGCACCTGTGCTGTTGCGATATACTCTTCCGTACACCATAGTAGCAGGTCGTCAGCAAGAATTGACCCGTGGACGTTTATGGACAGTTCTTTGATAAGATCATCAATGAAGAGGGTTGGTGAGAAAACACCTCACTGTGGCACACCCATGTTTTAGCATTTCTTGCGACTTAAGTGTCTATAAAACTGTACAATAAAGCTGTACTCGAGCTTTACGATTATGTAGGTAATGTTGATCCAAGTGTAGATA
>JAIGNY010000843.1:605000-650000 GCA_020152595.1 Chiridota heheva
GTTCCCAAACAATGCAAATCCAATGATGACTGCAGACACAATGACTTCTGCCAGGGCTAACGTTTCGTTTCTCCCACCATTGATCAGCGGTTTTGGAGTAGTAGAAAGACCTGTGTCTGCGACTGTGGTATCAGTAATCGTATCCATCTTTGATTTATAGTCATTCACTATTTGTGCCTATAATCTAAATTTTGTATACAAGGTTATCCATTCCAGATTACCTAATGTGAGGCATTCAAGTCCTAGCTTCTCTTCCAGGTTTTCACACGCTCTAACTTAAAGTTTTCTTTAAACTTCACAAGCAATAGCAATGAATGTCTTTACGAAGATTGTCGGATGGTTACTCTCGACGCCGACGTGCGTGAACTGTAAAAGGGAAAACAAATGGTTGAAGTTAATAAGTAGTCTGTAAAAATAGTAGCAATTTACCAAACTTAACTTTCTAAAGCCTATTATTGACACTGTTTGTAATAAGAGGTGTTGGTAGCCCTTTTCTTCACAAAATAGTTTCAATCGAAATATTAACGACAAGATATAGAAATAAAATGGCCAAAATGTAACTCCTTTCAAAAAATAATTCAAATTCAAAATATTTAACAAAGTTTCTTTAAAATAGCAGTTGTCAGCAATCTTTGTATCACAAAGTCAAATAACACACTCACTTCCCTCAGAGGTATCTCAATACGATTTATACCTAAATAAATATCTAAATAAGATTTTTTGTTTTAAAATCAGTAGCATACAACTATTGAACGCAGTCTCAAAAAAATGATAAAATGAAACTGTTGTTAAATGACCGATGGTACCATCTCAAAGAGCTGAAAAACAATTTACAAATCACCGATATGGTTAACCACAAAATACATCAATATCATCCAAGGAAATGAGTCTGCTATATCACTTCCGGGCGAATGGAATCATAAGCGTCCGTTAAGATATATTTGTGAAAGCTTCAAACAGGGAGGACCTCGTTAGTGAAAAAAAGATTTGGAATAGTTTCAGATATTTCCGAGTTTGTTTCCGTTGTTGCTTTCTGACATATATTATAGACAACGCTGATCATTGAAAGCATTCCTAGATCCATTGCCTTCGCTCCATGAATCTATCTGCGTTTTAGAACAACAAATGGTCTCTCTCTCGCTTTTACAGATTCTGAAAGTATAATGTAAGTTAAGATTTATGATGTACGATGTTGGTCGCCCAAGGTTGCCAACATCAAATCATTTACACTGTACAAATTTCGATATTTTTTCTAACAGCTGGAACGCTTGAGTAATATTCTTTGCAAGAACTCGTTTTTATTTAATCGTTTTTCAGTCTAAACTGAATTGAATAAAATAATTAGTAAAATATAACAAATTATCTTGATGCAATGATGATGTAGATCATCGGATACCAATTCGTGTACAGTAGAACCATGAAAAGTAATCTTTCGATATCGTGGAAGTCCAGAATATCTTGAAAACACAAGAACAAGATTTTGAATATATGTTTTCTTGAAGTTGTGATTTATTTGTTTCTCTATCACAGATTAGGGGTTATCACACATATACACTCTTGGTAACTGCTAGTTTGGAATGACGAATTTCCTTCCAATATGTCGCAATTTGTTCAGAAAAAATAATTCGTAATAATCTTTGGGGAACCTACATCGTAACTCATCAATCTTAACTTACATTTTACTTTTAAAATCTTTCAAAACAAACAAGCGGGAGAGAGAATGAACAATTTGTTCTAATGGCAGACATCAAAGACAGATTTATGGACCAAAAGTACGGATTTGATTAAGTGATTAGATTGGTAAATTTGTTTACTTTATTTAGGGCCTTATTACTTTGTAATAAAGACTTCAGTCAAATAAGTTACCTTTAGACGCCAATTAAAAGTTTTATCGTTGGAAAATCTTACATTTAGTACTCATTGATTATCAACCTGAGAAGACAGATTAAAACGGTTCACAATTCATTATTGGGTGGCATATAATGTTTAGGAAAATATACAAATTACTATCGACTATTCTTGATAAGGATATCAAAACATGTGAAACGTTTTAAAGAAAACGTCTGTGATAACTTAACCGATTAGGATATATCAAATACCCGATTGCCGACAATTCATACTACTTTTCAATTTTACCTATTCCAAAATACAAAACGTATAGAGAAAAAAACTTCTTAAAGCCTGTTTACATGGAGCTTATGCATG
Source organism: Chiridota heheva (assembly GCA_020152595.1). Classification (NCBI taxonomy): domain Eukaryota; kingdom Metazoa; phylum Echinodermata; class Holothuroidea; order Apodida; family Chiridotidae; genus Chiridota; species Chiridota heheva. The sequence goes on from JAIGNY010000843.1 coordinate 607,206, forward strand.
GCAACATGGATACTTTGGAGCCTTTTCATGGGAATCGTACTTCCTTTAAATCATTGAATGAATTTAGAGTATAAATTGTATTTCCTCGCTCTAAGCGTACAACACTCTTAAATAAAATCATTATAAACTTGATTGTCACTTGCTCAAAAAGATTCACATAAAAAGAATTGAATGAGGTCAGAAGAAACATCCTCAGAAGGCTGCAATATATACAGTAAATTGTTACATGAACAAACGGACAAAGTCATAAAGTCAACACGTAAAACGGTTGCAATTATTTTTTATTTCGATGCACAATTTTTCAGTCTGTCTGTCTCAAATTGTTATGTATCGTATATTATATTCTCAATATGGTTTGGAAAATATGTCGTGCACCTCAAAAGTGATGTAGATAACGATTCTTAGCACGTAATTGCTAATGTCCCCACTTTTATTATCATAAAAGGAATAACAAGTGCTATTTCATAAAATATTAGTCGCAAATTGTCGAGCATAATTGTACAATTATATGTAATGTAAGTTACATAAAGGAAAATTTAAGCTCAGAATGTTTATATATATGTATTATTTATTCCCATGTTTCATTCCGGCCCCAAATTCCCCACATTTAAGACTTCATATTTGAGTAGTTTTTGAGATCGCAATACGCACCCTGAGGGTAGCTGTGACGTAATCACGTATTTGGTCACTTATGTATTTCTCACTGAAAAGGCCTCAACTCATCAACACAAAATGATAAATCAGAAGAAATATTTGACAGTAACATTACTTATGATCACACATACTTCAGCCAAATTCCAAAGTGCTTTTACCGAAAACTGTTTGGGAGACGATTGCCTAACGGCAACATGCCATTAAAATGACCACTTTTGTAAATGTTTTCCGAAATATTGCAGGATAAAATCTATAATTGCTAGGCAATGAAAATACATATTTCCGCATGTTAATTTCAAGTATATAATTCGAGATCAGTACAGTGGTCAAATCTATTGAGCTCCATAAGTGGTTGTTATATGAATATTAATTTTCAATGATTTCCATGTATACGGATGCATTGTGGGATGCTTGAGTAGGAACTTGGTGGAGAGTGTTATTTAAGTTTATTCTGGAGAAGCAGAGTAACACATGACTGAATCGGTAACGCGTGACTACAATGTGACACAGAAGCATTATGCTGATTTTCAGTTAACTTCACGTTCTTTGTAAAATGTCGAAATTGTGTCTCCACACAGGTAAATCCGTAATCCCTTACAGGATTACAAGATATTCTTTGCTATACCAACCATGAAGTGTCATCATAGAGCGTAATTTGAACAGGTGGTATCATCATACTGAAGTGATATGTGATGATTTACCCCCACACTGTATTAGACTCATATTTCATTACGTATAACGAACACATAGATATGTTGCGATAATTTAACTTGCGAGAAGGTGTAATGTATGATTAGTTTAAACCCCATAAATTAAAAGGGATTTTAAATCTGGCAGGAAAGATTGCATTTGATAGAAATAATTATTGACTGTGATGTCTGGCATCTGGCGTGTTTCAGGCATATTATTAAAACCATATTTTAATCATAGACACTGATCAGAGAAATATCACATTGCCTAACCGCTGATATACAATGATTCAAGGTATGTATCTCAGTTGTTTTAAACTCCACTATCTCAATAATGATAAGTTATAATGATGATCATGGAAATATAAAGAAGCCTCTATTTCTTTTTCTAAATTACAGGTTTTGCCAATACGTAGGAACGACAAAAAACAATACGAAAGTGTGAGAAAAATCATACACATCAAAACAATCTGGTAAATCAGTATACAAATTATCAAATTCGAAGTTTATTTGACTGATGATAATACGGAAGTATTGGGTTGCATTATTTATTATTTGTAGAACTAAATTTTTCATTCTACCCATACATATTGGTAACTTTCGTAAGTCAATCTTTTAAAAAGAAAAGCAGTGTATTTTAAAGGAAAGTAACTTCATAACACCATTTTTACCCAGATGTCAAACGGTCGTTAAATTCTAAACTATTTCACCATATATCGAAGAGGGTACACCGATTTTTCTTGGAAAATGAATTCATTTTCGAAAAGGTTTAAACAAAAGTTGTATAACTAAGTGAGTACATCCATACACGAAAAGACGCAATCTTTCAATCCTTATAAATGCATGTCTTTCATCAATTGAAATACTGAAGTATAAAATTACCCCAATTACCAGACTTGCTTGCGTTCATCGTATCTTGATATACAATTGAACAGTGTTCGTAAATCCTTGATTTGAAACACCATAGTGAAACTGATATTTTTACTTTAGGTAAAAAATCCTTTAACTGAACAGTAAATTGAACAGTAAATTATATACTATCTGTCATAGGTTTTAAAACAAATCAGCTTTGATTAATCATAAATTCATGCTCGGATCATGTTGTTCTTTCATTTTGCCGCAAAATATGCTAAACTGAAGATATTTGTCTGGGGATAGTGGATGCATTTTAGCCTAAATAATTTTATGAAATTGGGACAAAATGCTAGAAATGTTCTACAAATAGTGGAATGATGTTAACTGTATTGCTCGGTATTAGATCACACGCAATAAAAGTTTGTTATCTTAAACTTCAAAGATGTATTCACACCGTGCAGAGTTTCCGGACATGATGATATAAACCTGTCGTGAAAATTATGATTAAATATGTATTAAAGTCATAATTGCAGTTGAGCTTCGTACTTTCCCGGGAGGATGCAATTATTCCATTAACAAATAAACAGTTCTTACTCCTAGTTTCTGTAAATATCTAAAGAAGACGAAAAAGAAATTGGACATTCTGTGACATGAATTATACAATACAACGCTTAAAGAGTTAAGCTTAAGCTATGATATGAATTACTAACTTAGACATCATTGCTACTGTTACGAGGTGAAATACAAATAAATAGAAGTATAGAAGTAGTTTGGTAATGGTATTCATGTTATGTCTTTTATCGTCATCACTGGGATGCAATGGGTACCTGCTTCATTAAGTATAAACCTCGACAAAACCTTAAATCTGTCGGGGTATATTATTGCACGCAACAGAAACCACAATCCAGCACAAGTAAGTAGCAATTACACCAGGGATTTCTTTTTTCTACAATGCACACACTTCACGTAACTTTCCATGGTCATAATCTGACATTGATGATAAACAAATTTCACTGCAGATGCAACAACTTTCACACTCAACACAAGGACAAAAGTATTCCCTTGTGGTCAAAGTGTCTGGTTTGAAATAATAATTTACAAATAGGACGGTATGTAACAGTGAATGTTTTGTTAGTTTATTGATGAGTGATTTTAAGTGATGTTTTTGTTGAAACTTGTAGGCTTTGAGGATTTTTTGACTAAAATCAATTGCAACAGATCATGCTAATATAATCTGTTCTTGAAGGAATGTACGCTAAAATAGAAGACAATCATTTGATAGACTTATGTGTAAACATAATTCATTTTACACTAATTCTGCAGGCCATTCTGCAGGCCATCACATACAGACATAACGGTTCTAAATGGCGACTCATCAGTGGGATGCGGTACGTTTCGCAGTTCGCTTGTTCATACGGAACCAATCCTTCAAAGGAACGAGGACAGAACGAGTATAACCTTGCACATTAAGTACTTTCGACGTTAATTAACAGATTATATGAAATTTGCACATGGCAAAAGATAAGATTGATTGGTCTACGCCAAAGAAACGACTACGATTTCTTTAAAAAAAAAATATATGAGAGGCCGCTAATTTCAAAGTATTTTCGGAAGCATTCTTACCTCCTAAAATTCCTCTATATTTGTACTAAAACGGCAGTGATTTGCAAACAAATAGTTATGCTGTATGCAATTGGAAAATTATCCCAATATCATTGTATGCTTTAAAAGTTCTATATTGTTTGATTAGAGACATACACATGTGGATATCTGATCAGGGCTTGCAATTTCATTGTATTAAAATAATCATGTGTAGTCGTAATTTTATCTTCTGGAAATCAATATTTTCGAATTAATTAAAATCGTTAACAAGTGAGATTGCCTGCAGAATGTAATATGAAATGAATTATTCAAGTGAGCATCTTCTCCATTTTAATATTAATTGCGCTCTCTCGCCCTCCCGATCTATTTACAAAATCTCCTAAAGTAAATTTCTACTATACCAATTTGGATGTTAAAACGGAACAACCTCTTTACCATTACAGACTCACAATGGCGTCTAATTTTCCAAATTCCTTTCTGTTTGCGGCCGGACAGTAACACTAGGTACTTGCAATACCCCCAGAATAATGGGGGAAAATATCACCTTTTTAAGATGCAGCTTATCGCAATATCCTCATATTCCTTTTGCAACGTTAATGAGGAGACCTTGGCAGCTTGGGAAATTTGTTTTGGGAGTGCGACATAATTTGGAAGTTTAATTTACCCGTGAAATTTACGGTCTTAGGAATTTTTTCAAAGGACGATTTCTTTTTTGATTCAAAACTTTTTGCCGCTGTTTTTTTTTTTTAATTCACGGTTGCCTTTTTGAGAAAATTAATGAAACAGATTATAGGCAGTCTGTTTTGTTCATTTTCTCAAAATTGCGACGGTGAATTTCAAAAAGCAGGGGCAAAAAGATTTTAATATCTCTTTACTCTCCGTCTCCAAAATTTCAGGATATCCATTGGAATTTTGGACAATCCGGAGCGGAAAATGAGAAGCCCCATATGTTTAGTGTGGGCTAGTCAAATGTGTAGGCTCATGCGATGTCGTAATCTATTAAAGAACCCAATTTTTTGGGTATTTCAAAGTACCCAGTTTTTGGGTTGCTTCCGAACTGTCAAGTATGCTTCTTGTAACTGACCCTTGTATCGGTCAAATTAGGTTTAGTTTTCTTTAAGCGCTTATGTTAGTACAAGCGTGCGATTTTGTTTTATATATGACGAGAGTCCTATTATTGTTTTCATTTAATTTTATGGAAAAGTTGTTTCCATGCAAGTTTTAGTTTTCGATGGATTTAAACAATTAGTAATGTAAACCAATTGTTTTCTGCACTGGAAAGAATGGAAAGAATGTCATAAGTCTTTCATTTGTAAAACGTTTTTGCTATACCTTGTTACATCATCATAGAGGCATGCAGTAAATGGTTTAAAAAATAAATGCAATAAAGTATATTTGCACTTAAACCTATACACTTATTGTCTTCTATATCAGCGTAATACATTCTATTGAAAAATATATTAAATCAAGCAGGTGCCCTCTGGATGATCAGAATGACGGGTGTCCTGGACCTTACTTTCATTTTGGTTACCTTCATTTAATTCTGTACTCTTTACATTAAATTATTAGGATCATGCAAACCCTAACCACCAATTTCTTATTTCAAATAGCCTTCTTAAACATTAACTGACGAACCTCAAAAGTTAAAGAAGGGTTAATAATCTAACGCAAACTCACAGCGGAAGACATTTGCGTATCCCTTACTTAAGTCGCGAATAGAGATGATCCAAAATTGAACACCGGTCTATAAATAGTATCACATGTCATTTGAATTATGTACTAGAAAGGATATACTAAGATGCATTACTTTGAAGGTTATCTTATGCACTGAAATAGTAATAAAAAACCAATTTCAACAACAAAAACAACTTAATCTAGTATAAAAGCATGCTAATTTTAGGAAATGAACACAGTTTTCTTTTTTAAATGCCAACACCGATTTGTTATTAACTTCAATATGAGCTGTATCATAAGAAGTTAATTAATGCAAAATAATGGATTTCATACTTTTCAAAGCACAATGTGGACCATATTTTAAGTTGACACGATGTCCGGAAACAGTGGGGTAGTTAGACTTTTTTGCAGGGTGCCAAATAAATAAAAGATTAAAATAAAAGCTACCCTTTCTCCACCACTAGCCCCCCCCCCTACCCTTCTTTCACACACACACATACACACATATATACACATACACTGTTACCGAAACTTTTTAATACAAACTTTCGATATTCTGAGGAAAATCTTCGGAAATTTGAGGGAAAAGTCGGATATCTTGAGGGAAAATTCGGATACTTTGAGGAAAAACCTCGGATATTTCGAGGCAAACTTTCTGAAAATTAGAGGAAAAGCCGATATTTCGAGCAAAACCGTCGAAAATGTTGAAAAAGTCATATTTTTTGAAGAAAAACTTGCTAGCTCTAAAATAGATGGTATACAACTGAGCTCTAAGACCGATCCTTCCATTCATTATGGTTAATTACCAAAACAATCCAACATAATGAATTTATATTGTGCAAAATTTAAAATTTGCGGCGGGGAGAAGAAGGAGGGGGGGGGGAAGCAATTGTCCCATGTCCTCCTCTACTTAAACTATGCCACTGTCCAGGTATACTTACCGTGTTGTTCATTTTCCCGAAGCTCTGATTTACAGTTTCACGCTGATATCATTTTTCTACAGGGATACTTAATTGCATGGAATAATCTTTGTTAAGAGTGTTAAAATTTATACAGAATACCCACAATTTCATTTGAACAAATCAAATAGCAACCAATGGATTTAGATCTTTATATTCTATGATCAGAGTTCGTAGAAGGTGATACGTAGTAAGAATAGTTCGTTTATAAATCACATACGGGTACATATCGCATGTCTATTAAATGACGAAAGCCTAAATAATGTAAGCAGAATATTGTTAAATCAATTTTACATGATTCCATCTAAGATTTACACAAAAGATCAAGGGATTATAACTGGTAAAGGTTGTTTTAAATGACTACTACCAAGCAAAATCGAACGATGGATCATGCAGATTAAAGGGGACGTTTGTAAAGTGCACCTGGGGTATTCGCTATCAATTTGACCAAAGCTAAGTATATTTCTGCTACAATAGGCTAGTCGAATTAGCATATGACCTAAAACAAATTTAAAGCAAAAGTTTTTTGGTTTGAATCAATTCTATATATTAAAGAGACTGTATCCTAAGCATCACACCTCTTGGCGACGCCACCTTTATAAGTTAATTAGCTGATTTATGTTATTCAAAAAATTCAAATATTTGCGGAACTACTACATACAACGTACACACTAAAATATAGGTCATTTCTGTCTTGTTGGATTGTTTATTGTGAATGTAATCGGGTTAAGTAAACACAACGCATTATATGGCAAACTAACAATCTTTGAACCTGATCGTTATATTAGTAGTCTTGCTAATTTGCTTGATCATGTAACTAACTAATTAATATATGTCATTTTAGGCAAATAAAGTCAAAATATGCTAATTAGAGGGATGAATGGTGAAATGCTATTTTTGTAACTGCTGGTGATACAAAGCTGATTTTGGTCTGAAACTGGTCACAATCAGACAATGTTATGTTTTTATCCATTATAATAGACAATTTTTTTGTATAAATTACCGCAAATGCTAGTTTGACCTTTGACCTTGGTTCCAGTTTGACGATCATATCTCAAGAACGTATTGTCGGATTGCCTTTATTTTAGTCTCAAATTGTTCAGAACTTGTTATTTAATATTAGTTATAATAATTGTAATCACATGTGACCACCAAAAATTTCTCATTTGAAACATATGAACAATATCAGAAATGTATCTATATACTATTTATACAGACAGGGAACGCGAGGCTGCTTAAATCTGGGAAAAGGGGGAGGTGGGCACAGGATCCAACGGGCATTTCAACTATCGTATTTTCAAACCATGTAGCACAGCAGTATAGCTTTGTTAGTCCCCCCACCCCCACCCCCACCCCCTTCCCTCCTCACACACACACACTTACACACATTATTGGTGCTTAATTCTGCCTGCATTATTTTTTATTCACAGCTTCAAAAATTCGTGATATTTTAGACCAAAGTTCGGTGAAATAGAACAATTTTATACTAAAGTCTACACAAATTTGAAAATTTATAGATCATAAGTCTTGAAATCAGAAGAATTTTCAGTTAGATCATGATTATCCAATTGCAGGGAGGGTACGTCAGTTTTGTCATTACAATGGTCCGGGTTCAAATAGTAAGATATCCCAGTATGAAATTTAGGGTGGCTTGCACAATATAGAAAGGCCCTATTTGAAATCATTTTTACCATTATAAGCTGGGAAAATAATGGTAGGCAGCGGTTAAAGTCCAATATGTAGAGATCTATGTGAGACCGACTTTATTTTACTGAAAATTTAGAATAGTTTATGCGCGTGGAGCTCGTGAAATTTCACAATATTAGTCTTTTTGGAGCGGTATTTACATTATTTTCTTTAATGAAAAGATCAGATATATAGCCTTTAAAAAAAGAAATTAACCTTTTTAACTATGATAGTGTAAAGGGTCCTGGGGGCAGAAATAATGATCAAGTACACCAGGTTTTTATGGGCAAGTGACTAGACTGAGGCATCAATTATCAATCCAACATACGTGCCAACATTCCATGTATTAAGAAAGTGTTCGTTGCTTTTTAAGCAGCAAGTTCCATCTTGGAGTGCGACCATGCAGATGATCAACAAACAAGATAACTAACACAGGCTGTGAAAGCCAATTTGATATTCTTGCCGATTATTGATCTCTTACTCAGTCCATTAGTTACATTTGATCTACCGCTTAACTATAAATCAATATTGATCATGACAACTTCCCCTCCCAAAAGAACACAAGTGTAATACCCCAGCTTTGTGGGTTTATACTCTCATGTTAAATTTCGGATCGGTAGCATTGACGTATTAATGGGAGGCAATAGCACGGATGGAGTGATTGCCCAAGTGTAAGTAAGAAACTCAAACAATGCTATGTGGAATGTAAATTCTACCATAGAGCAGTGGCAGCTCTCAACTGCTTAATGCCCGTGCTCTCTATTTTGAATGAAGATCAAAGATCTTGAAAGTATATTTACAATGCTTGTATCGCCTGAAGTTACAGACCTTGTTGAGGAAGATGCTGAGCTTGTTGGATTTATTGATAAGAAAATCAAATCACATCAAGATAGTGTCTAGTAAAAGTAAAATATCAGAGCTGTGGGTGCTAAATATACATTTTGTTGAAATTACATAGCTGTTCTTAGCTGCTGAAAAAGCATTCTATCAGCATTTGCAGCATCTGCACAATTTGTATGTTAGGACAAGAAGAATATACTGTACTTCCACGATATCTCAAAGATAACCATCCTGAAGTTTACCAAGCATTTATCAAAGGTCATCACAGCATCACAAGAACATACAAATACTGCGCACATCTCTACCGACTTAATGATAGACACAATAAAGACAACCCTACAGCGAAGCTTGAAGACCAGATTAGGACAACTAAGTTGGAAACAACGTTTGGTTTGGCTTCTGAGCATGCCATCTGGAGCACAGTGGTCCTTTAATTAAGTTATATGATCTCTGTGGCTCACAATAAAAAAGTTTGGAACAGCATAAAGATATGTTCTATGGAAGAATCAAACAGGATACTTTGGACTCTGAAAAGTTTCGACAAATTTTGAAAGACCATAATCCATTTGGAAATGGAAACTGTGATTTTCAATGACCAAATATTTGGTGATGAAGTGAATGTCCTAGATGCCATTAGCAGTATTGAAGGAATCATGAACTTGACCATGAATGAAAGAACCATCGAACAATTTAAATTCAGGCGCAAGAATGCAGTGGTCACATCATCAAAGAAACAATGTAGTAAGATTGGCGATGAAGAAGTTTAAATCAACTCAGATTTGCTCTTTCAACGACTTGTTGTCATTTTATCTATGAAAAACTACCGTAATATAAAGTCAATCCGACACTCCGTTCTCGTGATATAATCGTAAAACTGGAACTAAGGTCATCGATGACACTAGCATTTCCGGTAATTTTTACAACAAATTGTGTACAATGAACTAGAATGGTAATTACCGTCGTGGTTCGCATGCCCATGCAAATTGACACCCATATCATATGACCCACCCAATTATAAAAAATAGCATCCAACACTATGACCAAATTGGCATCCTATGTCCCACATGGCATCCCGCCTCATGTCCCACAAGATAACCCATCCATCTCCAGTCCCACATGGCATCCCACACTATGTCACACATGACATTCCATCTAATGTCCCGCATTATATACCATAATATGTCCCACATTGCATCCCAACCAATGTCCCACATAACAACTCATCCATCTTATGTCCCACATGGCATTCCACCATATGTCCCACATGGCATTCCACCCTATGTCCCACATGGCATCCAGCACTATGTCCCACACGGCATCCCATCCTATGTCCCGCATTATATACCATGATTTGTCCCACATTTGCATCCCTCTCTATGTCCCACATGACATCCCTCCCTATGTCCCACATGGCATCCCTCCCTGTGCCCCACATTGCATCCCTCCCTATACCCCACTTGACACCCCTCAGCTTTATAGCACCAGTGGTTACAAAATAACATTTCACCTTTTGAACATATATAATTAGCATATTTCGGGGGGTTTTGCACCACATAACAAATATTAATTGCTTTAGTTACATGATCAATCAAAATTACGAGGCCACTAATGTAACGGTCAGGTAAATATATTGTTATATTGATAGGTGCATTGTGATTATTAGGCCCGATTACATTTGCAATAAAAAGATCCAACTTCAAAACCAAAATGACCATCTTTTAGTGTGTATTTCATATGTAGTAGTTCCGACGAGTATTTGAACTTTTTAATTAACATATTTTAGCTTATTAACATGTGATGGCCCCGACGTCATGAACTGTAATGTTCAGGATGTGGTCTTTATACTATATAGGATTGATTAAAAAAGATACCTTTGATTTAAATTTGTTGTAGGTCGAGGTAATTTTGACTCTATATCGACAAGCCTACAATGCACAATCAGAATTAAGAAAAGCGCCCTTTCTTCTAATAGATTTCCGCTGCAGGCCCTGGTAAGGTTTCTCATTTAGCCTACTGAGGTAGCTATAATACTTAAAAAGATCCGAATGGAAAATGTAAGAAGATAAAAATCACCCCGAATACCATAATTTGATATGAAAGCATTTTGATACGCTTAACTCCGTAACCTGTGTGAATTGGATTTGATTGGTCGATACGATTCCCCCAGTACATGATTGGTCCATTATGGACACGTGAATTTCTCCCATGTGACAATATTTACATAAGTTTTTCTGGAATTGCCGAATCAGATTAAAATGGTCTATACGGTCGTGATTTTCAAAATGTATGTACCGCTCCTCGATATTTATATACTATTTCGAGTTGTTGTGTTGACCTTAACATTTGATCAATATTCAATGATCCTCTCTATTCATGTACGCTGTTATCACAATATTGGTTTCAACTTGTCTATGTTTTCTGTTACGATTGCATTACACAAATTATGTATTTGTTTCTTATTTCCTAGGTGATACTAAAAGAAATACCAACGAATGCCCATTGAAACACACGGAAAATTAAATGCCCATTGAGTTTACTGCAAATACAAACTGTGCATACTGCGAATACCCATTGAGTAAAGCAAATAGTAATTTCATACAACATCTAGTTGAGATGCACACTATAAGGGATAGCTACGGAGGCATCTTAACATGACCAAAAATACCTCGGGTAGGTTAGATTAGGGTTATGGCTATCCCTAGCTCCAACCCTAACAAATCGATATTATGATGCTTTACGGTAGTACAGCATAAATGCCATAGTAAAAATCATTTACAGTACAGCGGTAGGTATTGGCACTTATGTTTTCAATGGGCATTTGGTTTTTAGTGTGTGAGTCAATTGGCATTTGTTTTAGTTTTACCTTTATTTCCTGAGTACTTCGTTGAACGTTCAGACATCACATGATCATTGCATGAAAACCTAGGAAAATTTCAATTTCATTCTCCACGCGTATTGGATTTTTTTAGATATTGAAAGTACAAACTTCAAAGTAGCGATAAAAGGTGTTGTATGTAAACAATCGAAAGATGAATTGCATGCTATGACAGCTGAAAATTCGAGAAACCCTATTCTTTAACATTGAAACCAAATTTTATTGTGGGAATGTTTATCTCAGTGGAAACAGTTTGGACGAATAGTATCCTGAATTTCATATCATATAAGTCATATTATGTTCACTTTATTAAAGAATAAAGACTAAGTTCTCTGTTTTCTTTCGAGCATTTACAACTTAAAAGAAGAAAAAAGAGTTCATAACCTTAGAGGTATCTTTATATATAATAACAACTTGTACATAATTACTTTACAAATTGAAATTCCCTTTCGGTTGATTAATGAGAATTTAAAGAAAAACGAACAATGAAGCAGAATAATTCAGCTTTACGCTGGCAACACCAATGCCCTCTTTATTGCAATTAATGAGTGTGCGCACATCATTTACTAGATAAGAACTTTACTCAACACAATATTATCTTGTGAGTTCCCAATATGCTTATATCTCCGAAAATACAAAAGTTATACAATGATTGCAAAGACTTTGCGGTATGATACAAAACCAGCTTTACAGGAATAATGCCTACGCTTCCAACATCGTTTTAAATGTAAACTTTAAAGGCACTTATATATTTACGCATACTCATCTAAGTAAAATGAACGAAAGAAACACATGAAATACACTCTAAGAAAAGGAATGGTCAAATTTGACCTTGACATGACATGGTCAACTATGCACCGACTTATGTTCAAAATTTAACAACAAATATAACCGTAATATGGCAAATGTGTATCTCGTGTGCTTACAACTTCAGTAAAGATCTCGTAAAAATGTCAGGAAGAAGTTGAATGGCTATTCTCAAAAGGTCAAACAAGAAATATCAACTGTGTTATAATGTCAGCACATCTAGCATTTAACAGCTTTTTGAAGTGAAGGAACAAATGTAACACTGTACAGTGAGCACTCATCAATAAATTGTGTAAACCTTTCCGACAAACTATCAAATGCTCATTCAAATGTCCTTCATTATGACCGACCTCCAAAACTGTTAGCTTTCGATTTCAGGAGACATAAACCACCTAAACCCTGACTTTTTAAATTCATATATAAAACACGGCATTACAGAAGCCTGGAAAGTAGCTTGGAAAAAGGTGATCGATTGTCCTTGAAAATTCTGTTTTAATAGGAAGCACTCATGTTGAGTATCATCTTACATATGCACATTTATACAGGCATTTTATACAGGTTAAGAAGGTAACCCAAAGGTACACAAAGAAATATCTTCATTTACAAGATAAGATGGTATATTGAATATTCATGCACATCTAAGTTTGCTTCGCCTAATGTAATTTTACGCACATTTAAGGGAACACATGTCACCCCTAATGTACATTGTACATTTTCTTGTGACAAACGGACGACGTGAATATGAATCGGTAGTTTACTTTTACATGGAGCTCACTCGCTTATTTTTTATGTTATATTTTGTTTTAAACGAGTTTTTGGAAGTACTGCATCTTTGCAAGATGTGTATGAACACAGTTCCTTAGTCAGGGTATGATGTACATTTGCCTTCCTGCAGACTGGGATTTGTCTGGTCTGGTTTTGACCAGGTTAAGGAGCTCGAATGTCCATTATCCCAAGACAAAGGAATGGTTGGAAAAGATGTGTCGTCCATTTTGTTGTGAAAACAGTGTATACAATTTCAGATTTGTTATTCATTCCGAACTTTATCTTCTATAAAACACTTTTAACAAGGCTGAGCTTTAAGAGCTCTCAACAATTTGATAATAAATCTATCAAAAACATGATAATGATCAAAGCAGTTGATTCAAATTCGATCATAAATCGATCACATTCTAAATCGCTTTGAATTTAAATCCTGCGTATGCACATTTGTGAAGTTCATACTGACTGCACTATTCCTTAATCATCTGGCACAATTCTTTTGATGAGAGCAGTAAAATCCGACAACTCTTTAGCCCCAATAAAGATCTAGAATAGATACATCAATTTAAAGACCAATATTTATGAAACGAATTTTAGAACCTTCAAATTTTGAACGGTCACGATATAGAGACTGGAAACTTTCCCAAGCCATGCAACGAAAAGTGTGATAGCTGCGCACAATTCTATAATCATACTCCTTTATTTCTTTGAGGTGCGAAAGGTAATACGATCCAATTTATCTTCGCTCCCCACATTTCTATTTGATTGACCATTGATACCAAAATAAATATCAAACTATACAAAACTATATCACTTAACAATTTGCATACATCAGTGTCAAGTAAACGAAAGAATAAATTCTCTATTTGTGTGGTAATCATATGATATTGTATCAAGTTCTGATGTGATTGTGGGAACGCTCCCTGTGGTTCTTATTACCTTCATGCTATATTGATTAATCACTTATTTATAAGTAATGTCAAGCACTTACATGCTTGAAATATAGGGAATTCGTGACAAAGTCAAACACCTTACAATTTGGGTATCCCAAATGCATCCGCTGATCAGTAAGCTGCATAGAAAATCAATTCCATGGACTGACTAGATTAATATGTTCGAGAAACATAGCATAAACAAATTACTGAATGCACCCTTTGAGTAAAATAAACCAATATATTTTACTTGTCCTAAAGTAGGCCTATATATGGGACTTAAAAGAATTTCTCGTTTTCTCGTGTAAGCTTAATCCAAACATTTTGATTGATCATATCAAAGTAGAAGTTTTGAAAGGTGTGAGTTATTCTTTTTTTTTTAATTTGGTATGTTAAACATATGTTTTAACATGGTAAATGGGTAAAAAAAACTGCTGTACCTAAAATCCATGTTACTTTCCATTTACATGCTATCCTTTCTAAAAAGCATGGAATGTAGATTTAAGAGCTACGGTTATTCATTTAATTAAGTATTAGAAACATATAATAAGCAATGTTAGAGACTGAAATCAACTTTTTTAGAGAAAAACCCATCACCATAATATACGAATCTATGCCATTTAACAATGTTTAATGATGTTCAATTATAATACAACCTTTTAGAAGAAAATCCTTTTAGGATGTAAGGGTGATGAATCGTGTTCTTGGGGCTTCTTAAATTTATAGGGAAAAGTTCCAGCCTAACATATGATTCAACATATTACGTGTTGTGGAAATTAAATAACAGAGTTAATGATATGGTAAATATGCGACAAACTCCATTATATTGTTTTGTGTGAAGTTCCCAACGTCCCGACATATTTACATCCGTCTATTGGAGTATTATAATCCATATGTCATCAGAAAACATCGAGCTTGCTGTCTTGGTATCCTTATTTCCTTCCGCCAACAGTATAATTGCAATGATGACATTTTGTCTTTCACAATGCAGATTACTGTCACAACATAATGTCACTCAAGATTTAAATGCTACGTTGAAAATAGCTTCTTTTAGTAGTGCATCAATTTGTCAATATGCAACATACAAAATCTTAATACATGATCTTTAAAGAAAAACAAAATATAAAGAATTGATAAATAACTAGATACTGTTAAACTGAAATGTAAAAGACGGGGAAAGACAAGATATCATTTCACGTTTAGCATTTTCATTGCTAATTAATTGGTTAAAAAGCGAATGAAACAGCTAACAAATAAGATCTATTCGGCCTTTTCAACTAACTGACTAATTAATGTTTTAAGGTTAGAGATATACAATATTAATTACATGATTCAAATTTGTTAGGCTTCGAATTGAAATTCTATCTGAACTATAATTTCCCATATGTTCTCATTATTAAATGTTACATAGCGATGAAACATGTAAAATGAAATGCCTAACTTGAAATTACACGATACGATGATAATATCTCTAAGTACTTTTGATAAATCCAAGCAGCAGTTAAAAGGGCCAGTTGAAATGATAAAGCATTTCGTCGGAAGGTTTTTAAACCGAAAAAGTTATTTCATGATTAATATTGCTGATTGTGAAAACATGAAACTGCCTAATGTGCATAGCATGAAAGTCGACACTGCCGCAGAGTTTCCATTGCAGCTCTTTTCTTTCCATCTTGAACCTGATATTCTAAAGGTAATATTGATGTACTTGCTTCCCCCGCCAAGAAGGAAAGAACAGATTAACATTAAACTAATCGATTTTCTCTTATGATGAAATGCACCTTTAAGAGAAAGCACAAAAGCAAATTAAGAGTAAAATGTTACTTTCTTGTTTATTCCGAAAAAATTAACTGTAATTTGTGCAGCATTTATTGGATATGTCGATTCCTTAAGGTCGCAATCTCATAGAAATAAAAATAATAAAAAGTTTATGAAGACAATCGTTTTTGCAACACACATACTTTTTGTTTTCTATTCTTAAATGAGATCACATGAAGAACTGCCGGTGGCTATATATTTGCCAACAAGGAATACGACATACCTAAGCAAAATAATCACTTTGTAATACTAGGATATTGACTTCTTTTGGATTACCATATATATATTGTGTATATCAGTTTATTGTGGAGCATAAACTTACAGCACTTTTAAAAAGATTGAACCTGCAAAATGATAAACAGTTTGTGCGGAAAAAGAATACTTGAAAATTACTACGGAATTTTGTGTATTAGGCAAAACACGTATCCTTTTCATTGCTTAAATGCTATCTACTTAATTTTGTATTAAAAGGAGATGTCTCATTGTTTTTTTGGTATTGATGCGTATTAAACTATTATATCATTCAAAACGCACAATTTTATCTCTGTATCAAAGACGATAACTGGTGCGTAAAAGACGAGTATATTTAAACTACATTCAGTTGAACCATCTTCAATACAAAGAGTCTAATAAAAAGTTGATTAGCCCAAAAATACAAAGTATTTAGTGTAGGCTACGTGTTGTCTTGCAGCAAATAATGTGATATTTGTAACTTAAGTTAATATATGCATGATTTTTTTCGAGATTAACTTTCAGTTTAGTGGCGTAAAGCACTGTATAAGCGGCTATCCTCTTTTATTGTAACTATTTGACCATGCTTTCCTTGTGACAAGAGTTTTATATGGTCAATGAGTTATGTTATGTGACTAATGCGGTCGTTTCATTTATAGTTTTAAATACTTACCTTCTCGTAACCTTTGCTACCATTATTGAAAAGCACGTGAATGATAATCAAATTACAGATGTGTCATCTTAACTTAGTAAGGTCATGATAATTTATGACATGGATATGACTAGTGCGTGTTAGATGAAAGGTTAAATCTATATTTTCCTTGTTGATTCAATATGGGCGTAAAATTAACTTCCTAAATCCTTTTCTAAAAGATATTACTATTTAAGAATAAGAAATATATAAGTAACAATATTCCTAATACTAAAAAACATATCCATGGATTTTCGGAATTGAGTAGTTATTAATGCTTTGTAAATACCAAGCTCACATATACTGCACTGTTGGATAAATCAATTGGTAAATATATCAAATTTAGATTTCATATATACAACTGTTTTAGACAGCTGCAGTTGATTGTTGTAAACCATACCAAACGAAACAGAGACTTAATATCCGAACTTGCATAAACATACTCATTCCTGCCGGGTTTTTTTTAAATATTTTTTATATGGCCTCTGTCATAAAGTCAAATGAATTTGCTGTATGGAATTTGTATCCCACTGACGATGAAAATTAGGGCAATGTGAGAAGTCGGACAAGCATATTACTAGAGGAGGTGGCAATTAGGTCAATTAAATGAAACTGATAATTTATCAACTGTATAAAATATAATACACATGTGCGCTGGAACATGATCATTTTCCATTATTTACATATTAAAAGGTATATAGACCAAAATAGATAATGATAAGTTGAAGTACCTATTTCTATGTATTAGGAGTGGATACCATAATTTGAGGCTCTTTTATGTCTTAAAGTTATTACATTGCGCACTGTCTTAAGATAAGTAAATACAAAGATAGGCAACTTCCACAACATTAGCTAAATTGTTGATTTTATTGGTGTATAGACCAAAGCAACCACCTTTGCAAACATCTTTGTAATTATGAATACGTAGATTATACATGTCATTATTATAAAAGTTTATTCGGTGTGTTATGTTCAATATGTTCAATAAGTGTGCTTAAAGAATACATTGATTTTTTTGTTGAAAATCCAGTATGCCATGCAATATTCATTCCTATAAAAATGTGCAAATTCCTGTTAGACTTGCATTTTAGAAACAATGATAATTATGTATTCACGTGCAGAATGTGTTACCAAATACGTTCTTATGACTTATATAGTATGCTTATTAACATTTTTTCCTCAATTATAACCTTTTATTGTTTTTGTACCTTAGGAGGATGTTCATTGCAATATACTAAATAAAGTAAGTAAATAAAATAATCTACTGTTTATAAAGTGTATAGTTTATGATAATATTTGGAAGGAGAGGTTAAAAGTAATATGTGTGCATTGTTAATTTTGCTTTGGTAATATCGTTGTGGTATTTATGGTGTACAAGTGGAACAGGCGTTTAGCAAACGAAATTGCTATACCAAATTGCCTAATTTATGTCAGTCTAAATTTCAGATGGTTAAAGCTTATACATTAAGTTTGTTGTGTATTTAAAGATTATAATACATAAGGATAACCTATAATTTCAAGAAAATTGTGCATTTGTATTCGTTTGGATAGTATACTGTCGAGAGCAATTTCTCCAGAAGTTGTTTGTTACCCAAATATTTCCTTCGTTTATCTTTGTATTTATTGCCACTCCTAAAGGCAGCTCTTACAAAAATTCAACCTTGAACTCGCAGCAAAGCAATTAAAAATATCTTTATTTATGACACTTAAAAATTACCCGCCAGTTAACTGTTGCCTGTTTCACCCTGTCAGCTCCCAGTCAAGGCAATCAGCTAAGTTAATAACCGTAGAAAAACAATCTTGATATATTCCTACCGATGACGATGTCTGCGAAATGAATGGAAGTAGTGACTCCGTGGACCATTCGTTTGTGGAAACACGACGAAACTAATCTTTACTGCGTACAGTATATTGGAGTCACGTTTTTCTGTTTGTTTGCCCAGAAAGACGTATCTTTTTCACATTCTCTTGATGTTACGGTTTAGGTTTCAAGTGCGTTTTATGTATTTCATACCTACAATTATTCATGCATTTCTTTTCCATTACCTTTCATAACATTTGATCTCAAGCTTTTTACCTTTATATGAGTTTTCCCAGAATCATCTAAGTTTATATAATTAACAATCAGTATTTATTTACATTGAATAGAACATCATGAACAGATTTTCTATGTTTGCATCTTTCCCTTATTAATCATTTGTTTTTACATGTTCTTGAGAAGCAAATATTCCTCAACTTATTATTAAAACATTTTGTTTCTCATTCTAATTGTGAACTTTATTTCCGAGAAAAATAATATAAATACCTCATTACTTAACGTAGAAAAAATGTATAACATACATAAGCTCAGCAATAATATTTACGTAGACAGATTCACTCACAAATCATTTTGAATTATTATATTTATTTGGTAACATTTTGTCGTAAAATCCGTGAGCATTAGACACTTAGAGCTAAAATTGCCTTTGTATGAGTATCTCAAAAGAGATACCAAACTGTTTTGACATGAAAATTTGGTGATTACGCATTCATTGATTTTAATTTTAAAATTTGCACAGAAATCATCACGTTTTCATCAGAATATTGTTATCTCACGAATGAAGACGAGTTAGAAAGGATTATCATTTGTGCTTTATAATCATCATATATTATTGCTTCCGATCTATTATATATGCCCTTTAACATAAAGACATTGAGATGTTTTCCCAATGTCAATTCTATTTTCACAATAATTGGTATCTGCAGATTCTTCGTGGTTAAATTAAATTTCATCAATAGTTTCTTTCTTTAGCTATACTTTAATTAAGCCTATATAGCTTTCTATAAAAGTCATTAACAGAACGTGAAATTCCAACAAAATATAAGTTTTAAGTTAGTTTCGAAAATATGACTTTTACGCAAATAAATATTTGCTGCAAGCTTTTTATGGCAT
Source organism: Chiridota heheva (assembly GCA_020152595.1). Taxonomy (NCBI): domain Eukaryota; kingdom Metazoa; phylum Echinodermata; class Holothuroidea; order Apodida; family Chiridotidae; genus Chiridota; species Chiridota heheva. The sequence goes on from JAIGNY010000843.1 coordinate 627,210, forward strand.
TCTTCTGAACAAAGATACAACCGTAAAAAATTGTTGGTTTTAAATTCACATCAGCTAGGAATATCTCATCATTACTGATTTTAAACCCCACCGCAACTGAAATAAAAACTCGTGTTCAAGTTTTGTTTGATTATTTTACTAGATTAAATGAAATTCTTCTAAACGAAATCAAAAATGAGTATCAGCTAAAGATTTTGTTCTACCTCCATCACAACTGAATAGTGTTGAGAGATATTGAAAAAAAATATAAAAGACTTTACGGGAGTATTAAAACTAATTGAAAATTATATCTATTTTATGTAATTTTGCATCCATAAGAGACGAGGTTTAAAAAGAAATGGTAGATAAATCCTAAATCTGCAAATCTCTTAGATTATCTTAAAAATCTGATTAAAAGTATATTGAGGTACTGGATTCAGGGCTTTTATGGACTCATTGTACTGGTCTCATTTCTGTCTTGGCTAATCAAAATCTGTTGACAAACGTTTTTACTGAAAATCTTTAAAAGATAGAAAATACTAAATGTATTCCATTATGTCTGTTTTTGTAAAATCTCGTACCGAATTTTTGTTTGTAATACTGGTAAAAAAACGATGTTGTTTATTTATTCACGGTCAAAACCTTTAAACATGGTTCTTATCAATGATCTACAGAATAAAGAGAACACTTATACAATACACGGATAAAACGTAATGATCCTTACATGTTTGCCATCTAATACATGGGGCATTTAAAATTGACGATAGTTTGAAAAACAGTTAAAGATGAAAATCTAAAATCATAGCTTTGGAGTTCAAAAGAACATTTTCAATTTCTTAACAAGGGTTTATTTTTAAGAGACAACCATGTTTTTAAGGTCGATATGAAAATAAAAACCTTTTATATTATCTCCAATAATGTAGGAGTACACGCTCTCTTTATACTTGTTCTTGTTTCTATAATTTATTGCAAATATGTTTATGTCATGTCTTGGTCACTTGTTTAACAAGTTCTCTAAACTTTCTGTAGAGTCTCCCCAACCTCTTCTTTTGATTAACATGTGTCTTTACTTTTCATTATACATGGACAAATGTGTAGTATTTACCAGTATTTAAAATGTTCTGTCTGTTGACTGTTAACTTAATTGGCTGTAGATAAAGTGAACAAACATGATACAAAAGTCAATTTGTTTGGAGTTTTGATGCAATATCATATATTGTTGGTTCGTTTGTCTAAGTTGCATTTACCCTTTTTGATTTAGAATTTCTCATAACAGTTAGCTGGTTTCAAGGCGATGATTGGTTGTATGATTTATGCATCTAAGAATTAACTCTTTTACCATTTCTATTATTTTAAAGTGTAGAAAACACTCCAATGTCACCAGAGAAATCGTATGTTTCCATTTTCATACAATTGATTAACTTTTTCTTTTCCCTTTCTTATAAGTCGGATGTTACGTACATATGAAATCGAGGTACATTTTCTGTTATAAGACGTTTAACAGAAGTTTATTTAAATGATGAAAAGCTTAAAAAAGTGAGAAATGAAAATGCAAATATCAATACAATGGTAAAACTGTTCAGCGTTTTCACTGTTTGAGGCCTTTGTAAAAAACGCTATGCAAATCGAGGTATTACTTTGTTAAAGTATTTCAAACTAGAAAGTACTACAAAGAGTTAGTAACCAACTCCTTAGCGAAGACATCAGACAAAGGAAATGGAAATTCATTGGTCACATATTAAGGCACGAATTAAACGATGACTTCGTGACAGCTCTAACAAGGCCTCGACGGAAAACGCACAAGAAGGAGATCCAAAACGACTTGGAGGAGAACCTTTATAAAAGAAAGAAACAAGGCAGGCTGGAAAACATGAAACGAGACCAAGATTGCTGCAGCCTGCTGGGCTGAGTGGAAACATTGTGTGGAACCTTATGTACCACTTAATACGAAGCAGCTAGGTAAGGTACTTTGTTACGTCTTTCAACGCAAAAACAGGATGAACCATGAAGATTTCGTAAACAAAATTAACCGTTGGGTTATAACATTTTGAACAAAATGAGTTGTAACTACTTCGAGAAGGCTTTCTTTAAATTGGCATCAGTAACATATTTTGTGCTTTTGACCCAACGATTTGCGCTGCATGCGTTAAGATAAAAATAGGAAACCTATTATTTAGTATACCAATGCCAAGATGACTGGTGAATTAATCATTTAATGTCAATGCGATGGAAGCATACTGTGTCACATCAAGTTCAGAAAACTCATAGGCAAAAAATACTCCCCGGAGACATAGGCAAGTGATTGAATTATACCGAATGAAGGCCAATAATTCAGTAACGGGAGTTCATAAGCAAACTTTTGAATTGTAGAGAAAACAATGTATTGATTGAATTTCGTTCAGATATGATTTTATTCTATTTTGCTTATATCTTTTGAATAATAATGCTGAAAATATCTGTCAAGGCAAAAAGGTTATGAACACAAAGCACCAAGCGATTTGTCACAGATTGTCAAACTTATCTGATAACCATCAAAACTTCACTTTGGGACAAGAATGGCAAAGTTTGGATTACTTAAAAAACTTAATCTCCTCTTCAATAACAAATTTATCTTTTGAGTATCCTGTATATATATAAACAATTAGTTTGCTTCCAGAACTTATTTGATGTTTTGACACTGTGTTTGGCGTCTATTTAAACAAATCACTTCGACAAAAATATGACAGGCATCAATCAGATATGAAAGGTCATTTTTCTGATGTTCATCGTGTGCCAGTGTGCGTTATTTCGTTTTCTTAATAAATCGTTTTAGGAAAAAATGCTGCTTGATTTTCAATTAATTTCCACGTTAGTATCAGTACTCCCTTCCTTCAGTTAATTTAGCAGTTTTAAAAATCAAACACAAATGTCTATCGTAATTTGCACATTAATTTGATATATCTAAATAAATTACTGAACAAATACGACTTTCGTAAACTTCTGCAAATACTGATTATGCAGGTCGATATCACACACATAAGCGTTGATAATTTGTAAATCAGTTTTAACTAATTTGTTTCATTTCCTGCCGATTCTGATGTCTGCAAAAAGTGGAAAAAAACATTGCATTCATATACTTCACAAGTGAAACTTTTTACCGATATTCATACTATTAAAAAAAAGATAACAAGCAATGGTTTATAAAAAAAATGACTTACCCGATTATATGATGCTAAAACATTATCTTTAGTAAACAAGTTATAAATCCTGCGCGACTTCTCAATAAATTCAAAACTTTGTGTTCTCTGATACTTAAGCAGTCTTCCAACTTCTATCATCCAACGATAACTAACAAATGACTGTTCTGTGTGACGAACACCTTGCCTTTATTTTGATATGGGCGCCCTCCTAATTATCCTAGTATATCAATGAGAATAAAATACGATTATTTTCTTGGAAACCTTTCAGGTTTTGCATTTCAAATCGTGTTCGGCCCTTACATTGAGGTCAAGAGTTGGTAGAAGGATAGTGTGAAACAATTGATAAGAGAAAGCAGTTAATATTTCTTATCTTATTCTGCCCCTACAAATCTTTTACATTGGACAACTTAAAAATTTAGAACGGTATCGTAAAAGTAGATGGATCTAAGGCTAATCACAAGGATATGATGAGTTTGGTAATGGATGCCTGGTGCATAGTTTATCTTTAAGTTATTAGTTATATGCACAATACGGACTTCTCCACATTCATACAAATCCATATGAAACCAATTGGAGATATTCTATTTTCAGTCACAAATCTCATCATACAACTAAAGGGGTGGAGTAGTGATCTAAATACAAAATGTGAATGCTTATCATTTTCAAGAGAATTCAACTAAGGCTTAAAATAATTTCTTACCATTTAGCGAAACTCTAGTATCATACATAGGTATATTTCTGAGAAAATAGCATACATACTTTCTACTACTCCCACAACACTATTGTGATTCTTGACTGAATCAACCAAAATTCATTATTTCAATTAGCCCGAAAATCACTTAGCGATTAAATCAAACAATCAGCTTCATTATGAAGATTATCATGGCTGACGTTGTTGATTAAAGTCCCAACAAAGGTTCGCTGCATTCCATGATGCAATCATGATTTGAGGTTTATTTCAAACATTATCTTTTGTATTCCCCTGTGATATACTCTCTTACACGAACACAGATTCAAATCAAAATAAAAGTTGCTACTGTACCTATCTGCCCATAGGAGAACGATACTTTCATTTAAAATTCAATCAATTTTGGAAGGCAAAATGATGATTTCAAAATGATTTTCATTTTATGCCTAGAAAATCTGGAGAAGATACAGATGATTTGATCTCGTCATTTGATATTCAAACTGTGATTTTAAACTTTCAGTGTGAAGTTGTTTTCGAATTGAGAACAATAAATTCCTTGATGAAAGTGTCAAATGTATTTTAATGGACAACGCAATTCCTCTTTGTTATTGTAAGTAGGCTTCCTATCTGGCTTTTTAGTTTTTACTTTGCTGAAAATGTACTACTTTGCATTATTTCAATATCTTGATAACATATCTTTCCTTCACAGTAACATTGACCTCCTACTCAAAAACTATTTAGTCTTTCATCTGATGAACGAATATTACAGAGGGTTGCATGGTGTTTTTACAGAAATTCAAATTCAGTATCTTCATCACGGGTGATTTTTTATATATTTTCTTTAATGATTGAAATCGAATACCATTCCAAACCAATCGAGATTCCACAACAAAAGTTGTATAACATACTTGAATATCTTAACACTCTACTACAAAGGACACAGTTGATTAAAAAACATGAGTTTATTCTGCTTGTTTGAATCAATACCTTGTGTTACAAGTTTGTACATAAGCTTCTCTACCCACCAACCTGCCAACATGCTGAGCAGCAGGGGTTAATTTCATATGATAAGATCAAGTGTTTGGGTACAAAATTGCCCCTGAGTTACAAGAAACTTGATCGCAAAATATCGACTTGAAATATTGGCATACTAGGCTCAATTACACTGATGCTTTTGATTAGTTTAGGGTTTAATTTGCCTGCTTCGCTTTAGTCAGTATAAGAATAAATAGCAAAATAAAACAGAAATATCAGGGAAATATGCATTATTTAATTCGTTCTCGCTACCCATTCTCGCTGGCATGCTGTGTTTAAACAAGGGATATATTTATCAGCATTAATATATATAAAACGCGATATCCATTATCAATAGAAGGTACATTTAGCTGCGCTGATATGATTTATCATTGGTATATGAATTGTATATGCAAATATCCACTGGGCAAAGCCATGTCTTCATCTAGGGTAGTAGATACAAGTTTCATGAGAGTAAGGCCTCTCAGCATAATGTATCATGATACCTTGCACGATATACTAAACAATATCTTGACATGCGTGTAGCAAATTATTGAAAACAGATATTGAGTTTATTATCAAATTTGAAGTATAAGGAATTTGAAAGTGGAAGTCCGTGCTATTGATGCCAGCATGTATCATATTTACAATCATATTTTGCTCTATTTCAGAAAACGTAATCACTTAAATTGTAAATTTTCAAATCAGATTATTTTTGGCTGGGATTATTATCAGAATGATGATATGAGATTCACGTGCATAGTAGCATGCAGTTGAACATGTTTATTCCAATTCCATTTGGAATAATTTTAATTTCGGGTACTTATTCACTTGGTTGGATATCCGAGAACTTCGTCACCCGAGGTCATCAGACCGCATAGTAACCGTGCGCATTGAAGTGAAATTAATGCGCCTAGCTGTGTTTATGTACATGTCATACGTACACGCACACAGCGAACACTTACGGACTTGCTCACTTGTACCGCGCAAAGCTTTGTTTTCACTCCAGCAAATAAAGTCATCTCTCGGAAGTGAGGTGGCACTAACCAAGTGAATATCCTTATTTACCTGTCATTACACTCCCCTGGGTGAAAAGTTTTGAATTCATGTTAACGTATCTTCCTCTAAGTTACCTAAATTAATTGTTTGCCACAAATCGCACGAACTTCGTTTGATGGGTTTTAAACAAACTTTGGCATGTATTATCCTGTTAGGAATTCAGGTGGAGGAAAAATAATTCGGCCGAATCCATTAAGTTATGATAGCGCAAAAATAACACATGTAGCCTCATGCCAACAGCAGAAGTCAATTGAATGATACGGCTACCTCTTCAGTTGCAATCTCAACTCACTTGAAGACAGCTAAATTGTGTTTGACAGAGAGAAAAAGCCACACCAGTGGCTCAAGTCACTGACAATTAATCATGACAAAATTTATAGATTTAGGAATGTTTGCATCTACCTCATAGGTTCCTCACTAGAGTTTTGTCTTTCATTATGTGCAAGGTTATATGTTTATAATTTGTTCACTGTTTATGATGTCACGTAACCAGACAGTCAATTACACAATGACACATAAAATAAAATTGTTCCTTTCCTTTAAGTAAAAGATGCAAAATCATAACTTTAAGATTACACGAAGCTTCCTTTCTCCAAACTTCCAATTAAAATCAGGCATAAAGACAGGAAGCACTGGATATGAACACACGTTTTAACATAGACTAAATCATGTTCACAAACATTTTAATTGTTCAAAAGTATTCCAAATTATTTTACACAGGCATATCGAATTTCATGATCGTTCTGCACCTAATATATCATACTGCTTAAGAAGTAATATTTTACTTGATATATGATATGAACGTAAATATATGAGCGCATGTTGATGTTGCTCATTTACTGATACTAATTAAACAACATATTCTCTTGAATCGTTTTGCTGGTTTCAAAATATTGCGAAGTGTGATGGTTACCAAGAGTTTGTCTTCTGACAATGTGGTTTCTATTATCACTCATTAAGATAATAGATTGATCAATTACATCTTTAGCAGCTGGTAGTGGTGTAGAGTTGCAAGACGGTTTACTATGTTCTGACAAAGCTTGGTAATTGTTTAATCTTGCCATGAATTTAAATACTTGCCACACACTTTAAGGTTTTATCAACATTGCTTTTAAATTGTCCAAAGAACTTTACTAAATTAATAATGATTAAATACCAACACATAAATAAAGTTGCTGAAATAGTAGTCTTGCTTCGAAGTGATACAAATCGAAAAGATTAAACTCAAAATCTAAAATCAATTAAAAAATAACTTTAACATGTCATTTTCTTTGGACAATAACAAGAATATCACATTTTTGTTTGTTTTAAATCTATGATGGAATCAAAATTGATAGTGAATAAACTTGCTTGTATTTGAATTTACTTTTCTCGGAGTTTTCATTTTTATTTTTAGTAACTTTGAGAATTTGTACTTGGCAATCATCCCCAACAGAAAACTTATGCCCTCCAGAACAGGGGTTTTGCAATGAGCTAATCATATGTTACCATAACAATTACTGATTATAGAAACCAAGCTGAACTATCAAATCTTGGGATACCGTGATTCCTCTTACTAGGACAGAGGTAATGGCGCATCCGAGCCAAAGTCGAGAGGATGCCCATGGGCCGATGAGATCACTGGTACATCCAAAATGTAAATTAAATGTAGGGATTTGAAATGTAAGGACACTTGTGCAGGGTAGCAATGCTGCACTTATGGCAAGGGAAAATAGCAAAATAGAGATTGCGATAATAAGAATCAGTGAAATGCATTGGATAGAACAAGTAAAAATGAAGAAGAGAGACTATAATCTACTTTGGAAGAGAGTACAATATCCATAGTGAAGGAGTAGCCATAATGATGGCAAAGGAAGCTGAAAATCACCGATGGACTGGACACCAGTAAACGAGAGAATAATTAAAGGAAGATTTGTTTTCTAAACACATTAAGATGACAGTGATACATTCATATGCTCTGATAGAAAGTGCACATGAACAATGAAAGGATGACCCTTATGATAATTACAATAAGTTCTAGATCAGGTCCATAAGCACAAATTATTAATATTGTCTGAAGATATGAATTCAAAAGTTGGCGACAATACTAACATTACAACAGCCTAAATCTAAAAATGTTTTTTAATACAGAAAATCTTGTTAAAACGCGACTGCCTAACGGTAAGATATAATACGAAGCTACCACTTTTCTTCAAATTTCTCGCCAATTTCACGGTAAATTTCAAAAGCGCACAGGAAAAAGATAATTCATATGCCATTATTTCAAATCGTGAAAACAATTTGAACCTTTCGCAGTGGTTGAGTTCCCCGCATTCGAAATGTGTCTAATTCTTATGTTATTCCTATGCAAACTTTAAATTTGAATGGATGCATTGTGGGATAAAGGATCCTCCGATTGGGAGAACAAAACTGTTCTCCCGATCGGAGTTACGAACTGGACTGATGAAGAAAAGTTATTACAAAGATGGAGCGAACATTTCAAGGAAGTGCTTAATAGAGGAAAGGTCAATTACAAATGATGATGAAGAAGGAGACACAATAGTCGAGATTGATATTACCGAACCAGATATAATTGAAATAAGGAATGCTATTAAGCAGTTGAAGAATGGGAAATCGACTGGAATAGATTCAATCACAGCAGAACTTTCAAAAGCAGACATAGAATTTACAACTGACAAAGTAAAAGAAGTGCTAGACAAGGTTTGGGTAAATGAAAGAATACCAACAAACTGGTAGAGAGGACTAATAATCAAAAGACCAAAGAAAGGGAACCTCAAACAATGCAAAAACTGGAGAGGCATAACACTCCTAACAATTACCAGCAAAATCCTAGACAAAGTGAATATAGAAAGAATTAAACAAGGAATTGGTTAAAGACTTACAAAGGAACAAGTAGGTTTTCGAAAAGGAGGGAACACATCCGAACTAATATTTGTCCTACGGAATAATATTGAACAAGTTAATGAGTGGCAAACAACACCATATTTAAACTTAATCAACTTCGTAAAAGCTTTCGGTTCAGTTCACAGAGACAGCTTAAGGCGAATAATGAGACTTTATGGAATGCCTGACAACCTTATTAGACTCGTCAAAATGCTCTATTACGGCTTTAAATGTGCAGTGGTTGAGCAAGGTGAGATATCACAGTGGTTTAACATCAAAACCGGAGTAAAGCAAGGTTCTAATATGTCTGGATTTCAATTCCTGATGGTGATAGACTGGATCATGAAAAGGTCAGTAGAGGCCTATTTTATCTTCAACAAAACAACACATCCATTTCAAATCAGATTAAATGAGGAAGCAAAGCGGGTTTGTTTAAAGGTGATTACCCATAAAACTAAAGCAATGGAAATTAATGCAAGAAACGAAGAAGGTGTGTGCCTTGGTGCAACAAAAAATAAAGAAGGTGGAGGAGCCGGGGACATAAAGAATAGGTTAGCAAAATCCAAAAGTACCTTCAGTAGGTTACAGAAAGTGTGCAACTCAACATAAGAAGAAAAACAAAGCTAAAACTGTTCAAAACCATGGTGCTACTTGTATTGCTTTATGGTTGCGCAAGGTGGAAAATGAATAAAAGAGATAATAACGCAATTTCAGAACATATTTCAGAATAAATGCCTGAAAAAAATACTGAACATCAGGTGGTAAGAAATATTTAACAATAAAGAACTGCTGGATCGCAGAAAATTGAGACCCCTTAGTAAGGAAATATTGAAGAGACGATGGAAATTTATTGTGCACATACTCAAGACTCAAGAAATAACTGCAACACAGCTTCGACGTTTTCACCTGAAGGGCGTAGAAAGCGAGGAAGACCCAAAATTACATGGCGACGCAAAATGGAAAAGGAGACAGTAGAGACTGGATGGAGGGCATGGGCAGACGCACGGGTAACGATACCCAACAAGAAAGAATGGAGAAGTTCGGTGGAGGCTTATGTGCCACCAGGCACTCAGAGGATAGGTGAAGGTGAGACACTGGCAAACAAACAGATTGGTAACTGTAATAATAACCTCAATGTTGATCATGTTGGTAAATAAGCTTTCTGCAGTAACTTAGAACCGTATTTAATTGTTTTAGGAAATGTGACAAAGATAATTCACCATGGTTACTTCTGTGGACTCCGGAGTAAAAACAAATCTTAACCACAACTCTGCAATGTCATGATCTTTTCGATTAAGATCTTTGTCTTTTAATATTACTATTCAGTAATCTCTCAACTATATTTCTTTCACAAATGTTGTTAGAAGAATTCATTCTCTTGCCAGGCACAATTAAGGTTTGACATTTGATGTGTAGCTAGTTACATTAGAAGAAGCCATGTGCCTCAATTGAATAATAAACAGTTGCGATTCAAACCATCAAATAAAGGATAGCTACTATTACCTTGGGAATAAACTATAGACTGTCACATGGATATTTGTTTCTTTTGAAGTGGCAAAGCTATTTCGTTAAAATCGAGAGTTCATTTCCAAAACGTTCGTCGGAGGATTGTGTCGATTTCATATTGAATAAGTAAATACTTAAGAGAAATATGAGGGAAAAAATGCTTAATAGACACTATTGTTTTCTGTTATTGAACCAAATTGAACTTCCTACTCTACTACAAAGGTATATGCATATATATATATCAAGCCAATGATCGGACCATGTCATCAACAGACTTTTACAATAACTCACTTTTTCATTAACATGTTGTAAATACCACCATCTGGCTATTGTAATTTAGTTTTGATCGTTTTTCCTACGTATTACAACTATTAGACTTTGTTGTCATCAAACGTTATATTGCGTTTCTGCGAAAAGTACGAAAAGTAGAGTTGTTACTATACTGTTATATTCTCGTAAAACAAAGTGCATATATTAAAAATGCTTTGTTAACACATTTAAGAATGGGCTCGATGAAAGCATTGTGTGTATTCCCTTCAATACAAAGTTTTTCTCGGGAGCTTTTTTGCAAGATATTTGAACTTATTACTAGCTTCTGTCGTTCCATGCTCTGCATATTTCATTCGTGAGGTGCCACAATGATCATTCTTTTGACAAGAAAGGCAAATCGTGGCAAAATTATCTTGTTTTATTAGATTGCTGCTCGAAATTAAAGTAGAAATATCACAAATAGAATACAGAGATATACGAAGGTATCAATTATTTGTCATTACAGCATCAATACGTTTATCAATGACATACGATTGTCTTGCACAGATTAATGGATATTACACTGAAATAAAACAATGAATAAGAAGAAAGCAGCAAGATAACATCTATTTCCTTATGCCGAATCATTCGGAACTCTCATGCTGTAGAAACTGCTTGATGTACTCGAAAGGTATTTTCAGATAATCGTTTTTAGGTCACCGCAATTTATTTTGGATGGAAGATAAGCCTTTTTACTAACTTCGAGTTTTTATATTTATGTAAGTTATGCTGAGGTGGGACAATTAATCAATTTCTAGAGCAAGTCCTCAGAGACGAGTGCAAAATAACAAATATTTTACGACATCACTAGCTGACCAAGCGATGAGGTTTTTTGATAACAGGTCCTTGAAGTAACATAAGTTACTGAAAAGTAAAACTGATAATTATGAAATGTGAAACCTTCGATTCGTTGTTTCACTACGATAAAGCACGCTTTTTCTCTCAGTACATTTTTAAACTAATATATTAGTAGTTGAAATGTACATATATTACCCATATGATAATATGTCAACAGGATTCATTAAACAAATTACAATATTTCTTATTCATTAAGAATCTGCATCCAATAGATGATCATATCGCATGAACTAGTATATGTATTACTACTTTGGAACTATCATGTAAATTTCTAAATTTGATTTTGTATTAAATGAGAATGACTGAAATAAATTTCAGTAATATGAGGTAACGATTTCTTTTGCTTTAATTTCTACACAAGTTGTGTATAATGTTCATATTTCAGCTCAGAGATTAACAAAATTACTTGCAATTTCAATATAAACCACTGCAATTTCTATTTCTTCTTTCTGCAATGATTATAAAAGCAATTTCGCTTACTGAATATTCTAAAATAATGAAGCTTAATCAGTTTAATTATATTTACATTTCACCTAAATTTCATTCACTTAACCAATTATGTTTATGCAAATGCGAACATGGCGAAATGATTGGTATGGATTTGCGGATGTCATTAAATAGCATTATATGAGTTTCTATATATCGTAAAGTCTATACTTGTTTATAAAGCTGTTTTGTTGACTCGCAGGAGAAGATTTTATAACGTTCAATTCAATAACATTAAGAAGTGCCTGAGAAAAGAAATTATATCTAGATAATGACGACACGCCGCCAGATTCCAGGAGGGTGCCGTCAATATGTCATTTAAAAAGTACGCTTCGATAACTTGTGCAAAGTTCGGTATCATAAGATTTAAGATTTAATTATGAATTATAGGATAAGTAGGTACAGTAAAATGTGTTGTTATAGCTATATCTAATTGCTATGGTTGGAGTGACAATTAAGCTTGTTATTACTGAAAAGACGTTTGTTCTGACTTATCAGATGATACTATTCAATATAAAGATTTATAGCACTCTCGTTGTAATCGTTTTGGCACGACAAGTTATAATGTAGATAAAAGTGTTTGTATGGGTACAATGATGAGAAATATACATTAGCTTGATTAACGGTACTTCAGAGCATCTTTAAAACATCTCATTCTCGTGTTTAGCTTGATTAAAACCACACCTCAATGAGAAAACCAATTATGACACACACTCGCTTACAATATCAGTGTTTGAGGTATGTGTGCAAACATTTTGTATTATAATTTGTTTAAATATCATGTTGGCAATCACAGCTTGATGCCAGGTTAATATGTGCAGTGATTTGTTCTTCTTAGAGTAACTGCTACGCTCTTAACCATAGTCGAGTGTATTGCATTTCTGGTAGTAAAAGACCATCAAAACATGGCATTACCATACTGCCATAGTCGATGTCGGCATGTTTAAAACAGAAATGATTGCGGGTACTTAGTTAAAACAGGACAAACAAAAACAACAAAATACGCATATAGTATATAGTATACCTTATGACACAAATATATTCATACAGATTGTATTTTTATGAAATTGTGAAGTAGACTCGTTGGTCATCATGTGCCACTCTCACGTTGCTATACTTTTTAGCAATCACCGCCTCAGTAGACATGAATCTTTTCACCGTGAAATTGTATTCTTCACCGCCGATGAAATCGTACCGATGAAACCTTAAATCACTTTCAATGATTTAGCTCTATTCAAAATGGTGAAAGATGTATGAATTGGCGGAATTATAAATGAAATAGAATAAGCAGATGACGTCACATCCTACAAATAAATTAAAAACATGATATTGAAAAAAAGCTATTTTGTTTAGCACTATATTACGTGGTATGCGGTTAAGATTCGAGCTTTTATGATCGATACATTATGTTAATCATGGCCAAATCGTCATTTCAGTAAGGGGAAACAAAGAACATGATTTGTTATTATGTTTTAATGTTTTAATGTTTTCATATCATTGCCTCAAATGTATCAGGGCAACGCACTTATTCAACGAGAGATGAAGGAAATCATAAAACTTATGAATCTTGAGTTAGGACTTTGACTTGTAAATTGCACTTTGTGGTGTGAAAATCTTGTGCGAACATATCATTTTCAAATGGCAAGGACACGTTTTCGTCTGTACATTTCTCAATATTGAGCGTAGGGATATTTTCAGCAGTAGATATTTTCAACAGTGCTAATGTTTCTCTTCCATTAAAGAATAAAATTTGACAAAGTAGACAGAAATTTAAGAATGTCGGAAACGAAGAAAGAACTTGAAACCCCGCTACGATTGCAATTCATTTTAATTTGATGTACATTATATAACAACTCTTATGAAAAATGTAACAATGTCAAATCTGCCAGCTTGTATGCTATTGTTTACTAATTAATGCATACGTTAGCAAATGTCGATTGGTGTTCGTTATCAATAATCATATATCTAACTTATGAATAATCGTTTAATTTCTTTTGACAATGCAATAGAATACCAAAATTAAGTAAATCTATTATTTGTATAGCCGCCTAGCTCCTAGATAAAGCAAATATGTAATGGTTACCACAATAAAAGTTAAAAGAGAAATCATATTTTAACCAAAGAGACATTTGAACTCGGTATTTATGACCTAAATAAAAGATTATTTACATCAGCTGAAACAAATGCTAATTAGGTATTCGATTATAAAACTTGGTTACACAACAAAATCTACGAAGATATTTTCAGAAAACATAAACATTGGCGCCAGTTTTATATCTTTATATTTATCATCTCTGATTTTACGCTTCACGTCTGGAGCTGACAACAGTAAAATGAATATTTATTAATAGGACGAATGAAGATTTTTCCCACTTTCATGGTATAGAATAATATAAGTGCGATAATAAATAACGTGCTCATCAAAATATAACACGATATCATTTTGATATACCTTTTAGGGCAAAGGCCTAGGAACGATTTGTGCAAACAAAACAAATTAATATCGAGGCACATATATGGCATTGTCTTTGTAAAAGCAAATTATATTCAAAGCAAATGATTATAAACAATACATTTGATAGCCGAAATTATGATATTTATAGCGAAAATACAGATTACATGCAGTTATAAAATTTATAATAATGATAATATAAAATTTACATTTGTTGTTAGATTACATTTTTTCTCGAAAATGCCGTGAGAAGAAATTCCTCTCATAGCTTTTTAAATGAATCTGATAGTTTTCCTTCCTCGTGCTTCGACCATTCAAGGGCATCTCGGCATAATCACATCCCTGATCAGAGTCTTTTCTGAGAATTCGTAGATTAGTTTTTCATGTTTTCACAATATAATATTCTTCTAGACAGTTTGATTGTACCATATTCAAAGATGAACTTGACTGATGATTCAAGCTGACGTTGTCTGACACTCACGGAAACGGGCCTCCCCGTTGTGAGAATTGCGGTTTCTTTCAAAGTTGATGCTTTGACTAAAAACAAGTAAGGTTTATCGATTGAACGGTAAGACCTAGAGAGGACTTTTATCTACTTCCTGCTTGCAACAATTGTCTCAAAACACAACACTTCTGGTATCAGGCAGACATTTGAGAGTTGCTATAAAAGATATAATAAGTCTTCCAGGAAAAGAGGGGTCACCTGAGCCCTATGCTCTAATAATGAATCAATGCTGAGAAAGCATTCTAAATTGATGGATAGAAGCACTGCCTTCTTGGAAGAAGACATTGTGTAACATGATAACGAAACCTTTTCATTATAAACATAATTGTATAGATGCTTATAAAATCTTTAATGAAAGGAAACAATTTCTTTATGACTTGGCAAAAGTCGGCGTTGAAAATCATAATATGAATACAAACTCTTTGTCACTTGAATTGATTGTATTATGCAACGACCTAGCAAACTCTCTTGGTGAGTTATTACATGTCTCATGTGAGCATTGAGACAATCACAACTTACGCTTGAACTGAAAATATTTATAGAGAATTGCGGTTTCTTTCAAAGTTGATACTTTGACTAACAACAAGAAAGGTTTATCGATTGAGCGGTAAGACCTAGAAAGGACTTTCACCATCTACTTCCTGCTCGCCATAATTGTCTCAAAACACAAAACTTATGAAATCACGCACACAATTTCAGAGTTTGTTTGAAAATGTAATGAGTCTTCTAGGAAAAAAGGGGTCACCCGAGCCCTGTGCTATAATAATGAATCAATTCTTAGTTTGATAGTAGAAGCGTAGCGGTGCCTTCTTGGAAGAAGACATTGTGTGATATGATAACGAAACTTTTTCGTTTTAAACGTAACTTTAGAGATGTTATGAAATATTTAAACTAAGGAAAAGATTATTTCATCAATTGGCAAAAGTCGGCGTTGTGTCAGTCAACATTTGGTTTCAGAAAAACTCTTTGTCACTTGAGTGATTTGTTTTACTCAACGAGCAAACTCTTGGTCCTTATATTACATTTCCTATGTGAGCATTGAGGCATTCACAACTTACGGCTCAACTGACAACATTTTTAATGTCTGTTCCACGTAGAATGGGCAATCATATCATATTGTTGTAACCCACTTCAAAAGAAGCTTTGAAAAGATAGACACTTTTGAGAACTTTTGTAGTTAGAAATATTCAAATTAAAAAAACTGTAATTTTGTGAGTTGAAAACATGGCAACATGTAAATATGGAGGTGAGATATTCAGTAAATATGTTTTCATGTTGAAGCTCTTTTTAATAATGACTATGATAACACAACAAATGGTTTGATAAAAAGTAAAAAAATATACCAGTACGCTAGTTAAAAGAGAACACAAAATGTCTCAATTAAGATACTATTGATGTATATCATAATACATCTAAATGATGCCAAACAGTATCAAGTCGTAAATTATATATTACAATTTTTTATCACAAAAGATTGTCTGATACAAATGATTTAGAACTGCCAGAACAAAATTATTATAATAATTGAACATCAATTAGGGTGCACTGAACTATTTGAAGTAGGAAACGGTCTTAATGCTTTCAGCGATTATCAATCTTCTGTTTCAAAATTTGAATTTCATAGAAGGGTCTTTGAAGGTATTGTATTGTAAGAAAGGTGTATTATCAATTCAAGAATTACACTAGCCTCTTAATACTTGATACTTGATAATATAATCAATTCACGGCCTTACGGTATGTAGCAGGAGGACTTTTTTGACATAAACCAAGTTTTGTCTAAAGATGTTCACACCGGATGAGACTCAATCCGTTTAACATGCAAACGTATTCACTTTGCCACTCTAATATATCAATACATTGATTAAATGATGTAGTGTATCTTCAATAAATGCATGATATATCAGGTAGGCCTACTGTAGTGTGCCGTCGCTAAGATAACTCCAGAGACAGCTTTATTTATGAAAAATATGTGTTAAGTCAAATTTCATTCATGTATACCTGGGAGAATGCATACACTCAAAGCAATTGGGAAAATCTATTCTAGTAACCGGTTTAGAAAGATTTCAAGGGTTTATGTTATTTGAGGTTAAAAACATAAATAACATAGACGATAATAACTGAAATTAACTACCTTTCGTTCACAATTTTCTTCTACTAACACCTTGTCAATAGTTAATTAGTAGCAAATATATTGATATATTTTGTATATTAGTTTTCAAGTATAAAAAACAAGGGCGAAGGAATAATTTCAACTGTGAAACTTTAATGTAAATAGAATAATGGAAAATTGTTTAAGAAAGAGAATTTAACCCTGATTTTGTAATCTATAGATTTATAAAGTCACGTGATTAAGCTGTTAATAGATTAGCATAACATAAGTTATGAGTTGAAGTATCAAGATTCAATGGTACGTAATTTCATATTTTCAATATAACTACCTTAGGACCTACTTACTTTATTCATAAGAAATATTTTTGTAAGCTTGTCAAATGCAGTTAACTTTTTAGAAACATCATACAGTTTTGGTTTATATATAACTATGAGTTCAATTTACCATACCATATTAGATTAACATCTATATTTGTTAGTTTTATGTGTATATTATACTGTCATTACTGCTATATAGAAAATAGTACTACTGTACTGTTACATAAATAATACTATTTCTGCATAGATGGTACTATTGCGAGATATAATACAATGCTGATAGAGATCTTTATGTCCCAGAGTCTTGGAGCTGCTTGTTATTTTGATTTTGTGATTTTAAACGCATAATTGTTTTTAATTTACCGACTTTTGAAAAACTTTCTGGTTTTGAAGCGAGTGTCTTTTGTCACTTGTTTTGTTACCAATAACGGAATGCATTATATTGACTTTGTATATTACGAATAAACTACACAAGATTTGTATTATTTTGGGGCGGAAAGAATAATCCTGAGTTTAGCAAGCACAAGATATTCTAAACAAGATTGTGAATAGCAACAACGGTACCCTTTTCAAGTTTTAACGCGGATTTTAAATCAACGACGTGATATTTTGTTTTCCACGTGCCTTTTTAAAAATCCCATCATTACTTTTAACAGAATTATGTTTATCTCTTGTGTCATATATACTTTTCACATTATAAATACCGAAGAAAATAAGTCATTTTCCTAATACCACATCAAAGTTTGTAGGCTAAATTACAAGTAACATAATACATAGTTTTATAGACCAGATTCCCTATCGCTGATTATTGACAGATTAAGATTGGTCATTACAAATAAATCTAATTTGATGAAGAAGACGATTCAAAATCCATCGCTTTAATAGGTCAGTAGTTAATTATTGACAGATTAAGATTGGTCATTACAAATAAATCTAATTTGATGAAGAAGACGATTCAAAATCCATCGCTTTAATAGGTCGGTAACCCTGAGAAATAGGATTATCTAGAATTTCCCTGCTTCGTTTCCTTCATATATAAATTATCTTTCCACTGGATTAATAACGTTAACCTCAAATTGGAAGGGTATCCTTTTACCTGTAAAGTAGCTATCTTAATAAGATTAGCAAAGTAGAAATTATTCCTAAAAATTCCACAAAATAAAAAAAACGCATAAAAAGAGATTTAGATAGCGAATTAATATAAATTATTATGTAATTGAAAATTAAAAAGTCAAATCAAATTTATTGTGGTTTGAAAACATCAAATGGATTGCTTTGATTTTTGTAAAATGGGATCTTTTTATTTTGTTACACCAACAATTAGTAACTTTGTTGAATATTTCTTTACGCTTTTACGAATGATCGCAACCCTGACAAATAGAATCAATTAATCTTTCACTGAATTAATAACGTTAACCCTGAAATAGTATAGAGTATCCTTTTACCTGTAAAGTAGCTATCTTAAAAGCATTAACAAATCGATACTTGATAAGGATAACCAACAGGATTCTGCTGTGGTCTAAAACTTGTTGACAGAAATAGATCATTGTGGCTTTTTATGTTAATTATACATTTTCATCAAAAAGTTCAAAATACAAATGTTGTTAAAGCTTCTACAAAATAAAGAAGTCACACTTGTATGAAAAAACCAGGTTTGGATAACAATAAAAACGGCGAATCAAATATATATGGTTTGCACATATCAAACACAATTTGCAGAAATGTTATTTCATTACACCAAAAATGTGTATTTTGTTATATTGTTCTTTACGATACATCTACAAAATATTGCTCAATATGACAGACTCAGCGTTTCATATTCCAGTCAGTCTTTTTCATTTTCATAATAAGTCAATCCTTATAATATATCATTGGCTGGCAGGGCTGCAGGGTGGAACTTTGTTGCTACTAAATTTTCAGGTAATGATTAAAGGTCATCCATCGTGATTAAAATGTGGCGGCGTACAATTTATTCCCAAACGATACTGATTAGCCTATCAATGTAAGTACACACTATACCATTGTGTTTTGACAAATCAAAACACAGGATTTGAATTTCATTTTACTTCGTACGTTAGAGACGACAACTGGCCTTTAACTAATCGACAAAAAAACTCCATAGATTTTATTTTACCAATT
Source organism: Chiridota heheva (assembly GCA_020152595.1). NCBI lineage: Eukaryota > Metazoa > Echinodermata > Holothuroidea > Apodida > Chiridotidae > Chiridota > Chiridota heheva. Next base: position 646,694 of record JAIGNY010000843.1, read on the forward strand.
AATATTCGTATGGAAAACAGGAGTAGCAAGTAAAATGGGTACACATTAACACATTTGAAGACAAAAAACACATACAGAAATAGATAAATATTAAACATAAAAAGTCAGCCGTATGAAAATTGTTTATGTATGTTTCGCTTTGTTGTAGAATTTTGGAAAGATTGCTGTAGTAAATCATTCACATTTTGTGTCATACTCCTCATAAATGATTGTATATATATAGCGACAGTCCTTCTGGTCAAATATGTTTAATCTTTATCTCTATGCGTAAGTAAAGTTGACAGGTAATTTGAATCTTTATGCTAGAACTACCTCTAGTTCCTCTCCATAGTCCACCGCTTTAAAAGAAAAATAATAAAAACTATCCACAATCAAAGAGGTCGGAAGTATATTCATGTTTTAAAATAAGAATTTACCGAACTCTCGAAAGAATAACTTAACAAAAAATCGTAAGGAAGATTTATTCGTAGGGGACAGGAGTCCATGTAATATATAGTTGCAATAACACCCATTTATTTTTAAATGGTGAGGGGGAGGAAGGGGTGGGGGTTATAAACCACCAAAAGCACATATAGACCAACAGTTAATCAGTGTTAATTATTATCAAAATAATCCATTCTCAGCGGAATATTTATGATTATCTTTTGTGATTTTTTCTCTTTAAATAAATACATAAGCATACTAAACAAAAAAATATTCGTGAAAAGGGTATACAGTTAGCCTACGTAATTTTCAAGGTAAAATAGAAAAAAACAAAAATTTATTTGGAAAATAGTCCTCGTATTACAAAAACAATAATGTTAGTAGTTTCATACTTTTAGGCACATGTCATGGAAGTTACCTTCGACTTTTATTCAGTGTGAATATAATGAAGTTGGTGAACACCGGGTTTATAATACCCTGCTCTTTTCGAGAAGTTTTCAGAGGGCCAGTCAGGGAGTTAAATGGCTGGTTGAATTGCCGATGGACTCGAACCTAAGAGCTCCAGCATCTAAGTCGTACGCTCAACCGACATAACTGTTGTTCCAGCAACCCCTGTATTATGCATTACTACCCCGGTCCCACAAGATGACTTCTGATACATGGCTATAAATCTCTGAAAAACCATCAGCATTCTTTTAGACATAAAGACGAACACCGAGGACGAACATTCTAACCAAAAATCATCTTTGGATAGGTACGAGGAAGAACATAGTAAATTTTCGTTCACGTTTTAGAAAAACTCGCGTTAAATTGAAATACCGCTCTTTGTGTTCATAACAATAGTTTTAGATTTTTGCTGCCAGAAAAAAATCTAGTTCTATTCGCGACAATTGTTCTTTGTAGTTAAAACTGATAAGGTAAATGAGTGCCGCAACACACTATAAGTTGTGTCAAAATACAAGTTCAGAAATACACGGAGAACCAATTAAGTGAGATGGACATTGCTTGCAATAGGTTTTGGCAATAATAGATAAAAGCAGTATGCAGATGTAGATAAACGAAATTGGTAACAAACCCAAGAAATATCGAAGGTAAGAGGCACATATTGCGTGGACACTAAAGGCCAAAGGTATTTGTTCCGAAAGGCTTCAGAATGTATTTAATTAACAAAAATTTCAATCAATTTTTATTTCACTTTTAGAAGCTTTTGAGAATCAAAGAACAAATTGCATATGGAGTTATAATGTGTGTATATACCATCGACAAGATGTTTGGATTGATTTTCTCTAAATAAGATACAGTGTTTGTTGTATATTGTGCATAAGTGAGTATACACATGTAACGCCGACTTACAGCTGCGGTCTCTCTGCAAAGTTTTAACGAGCTGACCATTCACAAAGGACAGTACAGTGTTTGGTGGGTGAAATATTTTGATACGCGTAACTGACTGAGGGAAGGGGATAATCTGTCTGGGCTAGGAAAATCATATGCGGCTTACAGCATGCATGCACGAACACACTTGTCGTAGAGACAGCATAATGAAACGCCAAGATACGTGGATAAAAGCTACATAATATTTACTCTGGTATACTGCAGTACTATTTTTCAAGTCAATAAGCAAACGGATGAATAAGAACAACAACAACTACAACTGTTACACTTACTCACGAGTTCAACTTCTCGCGAGTAAAAATCACTGCTCACGAGTAAGCTGCTCGCGAGTAAAAAATCACTGCTCACGAGTAAACTACTCGCGAATAAAAAAGGCTGCTCACGAGTAAACTGCTCGTGAGTAAAAAAAAAAAGTCTGCTCACTTGTAAAACTTCTCGCAAGTACATTCGTGAGAAACTTTGGGAGACTCACAAATCACCACCAAAACCCCCAAGCAAATATTCTACTTGTATTTCCGCGGATACATTTTTGGGCCTTTTCAAGATAATTTTTGGGCCTTTTCAAGATAATTTTTGACAAATTAATTTGCACTACATGGTTTTATTCCAACAAATATAATTTACCATTCTGTTTACCTAATGCAGCAATTTTTTCAAGGCGTCTGTCCCTTGTAAGTTTTATAAATCACCCATAGACATAATATATGAAGTTCTACACTTACAAGAAAATCACTAGAATACCACTGTCAGAACTGCAAAAGTCCAATTCGACAACACAAATACTGCAAGTTGCAATACGGCAATAAGGTAATAATTTTAGGTGTTTCCCTCCCAGAGTCTGAATAACAACTATTTTACAAAGTCTAATCATATCTCCAAGTATTTTAAGGTGGCACATGTCATTAATCCGCAGAGCTAGACTTAAGGCGGTACCCTACTTAATCCCAGCATAGCACAACAAATTCAAAACATTGATACACTTACTAATGACTAATGATACCCAATACTGAGATTACCTGTATTATCCAAAACAAGCCCTTGCAAGGCACCTAGGTACTCAAACACATGCATAAGTGCGTCATATAATATGGAAAAAAAATTATCAACATTATTTCAAAACACAACCTGATAGAGAGGTCAAGATTTTTTTACCCGGGGGTGGGGGACTTCATACTAAAAGTGGTAGGGGTGTGCAGCCCACCAACCGAAAAACATACCCGCAGTATGACAGATTTGTTAATAACTGCAGTATAACAGTTTTGTTGGTAACTGCAGTATGAAATTATAGCAGTATCAAAGAGGTCCATTTACGTACCCGCAGTGTAAGTATTCAACGAAACTATTGTAAAACTAGACCAGCAGTACAAAATTAGCACAGTATAACCTTATTTTTGGGACCTCAGTGCACTACGAAAATGATGACAAAAAAAAAGACTTTTTGTTTTAACTAACAATTTTTTTATTTTTATTTTAATTAAAAAAAGACACTTGC
>JAIGNY010000843.1:655000-710000 GCA_020152595.1 Chiridota heheva
GCCACATTACTATAGCCAATTCTCTATGCTGGCATAAAATAGTTGAGAGTTGGTGTCCTGGTTGAAAATTAATCACTTTTTCCTTAACTTTGTTTTCGCCTTTGGATTTTTGTCTGTTTCGTTCACAGGTTGAAGAGTAATAAAAGAAACAATGGTGTTTTTCAACCAGAGCCGTAGGCTGTATCGAAGAAGACACACAAAAAAAGATTTGTTAATGAAGGCTATATTTAAGGTTAGTATCCATCTATTTATTGAATTAAAGCTTGTATATCAGATTTTCATCCCTTTGTGCTATCCTTTCGTAACAATGCCAAAGAATAGCTTGAAATAAATAACCTTTTTTTTTCATGGAGAGGTATGTTACAGTTGAATAACGGCAAATATTTCATGCAAATTTAATTGTATCTTATGGTAAAGAATATTTCCAAGCTAACATCAAATTGGAAAAAGCTTAGGCAAAAAAATTAGATCCTATCAAGCTTATATGACTTATAGAGTCGGTGCTTTACATGGGACTTAGCGGATGAGAGTTCTTGACTCGCCTGGATGGGCACCAGTCTATCGCATGTGTAATTCCCCAGTCAAAACTGGTACTCACCGTACAGCTGCAGACTTGTAGTACTCGAGTCCGTACTCGTATTTGAATACATTTTTGTGTACTCATACCCGCATTCGTGCTCATGACTGCTGGACTCGTATTCGTACTCGTACTCATGATTTTTAAGTTGTACTCGAGTACGAGTACATATTATTCTTTATTAGTAAATTATGATTTGATGTAATTCTACAACTGCTTTTAACATATGTAAGTAATTTCGATCTTTTGCTTCACCCTGGGAACAGTAAAAGTTGATCAGAAAATGCTTACCTGTTTCTTTCATTATTATGACACTGAATTAGGGAACTTGCCTTCGTCATCATCATCATCACCACCACTACCATCACCATTACTACTGTCACCACCATACCACCATCATTGCATAGCCTTTTTTAACATACTAACTGGGGGGAAATGCCCCATTCCTTTTGATTGCCCTAGTGGTAAGTTTTTGACCCCAGTAAAATATCCCTAAGAAATAAATATATTAAGAATATCAATAATGAATTAAAATCGTCAACTCTTTAGTCAACATTAAGTAACAGACTCGGGAAATCTCCTTCAATTTTCTGAAATTTACCTTCATTTTCGAGAAATTTCTTTCATTTTGGGAAAGATATTTTCTTCAAATTTCTTTAATTTTCCTTCATATACGTAAAAATTTGCGTTAATTGTCGGAAAATTTTCTTCATTTTCTGGAAATATCCTTCAAATTTCTTCAATTTTCTTCAAATGGATCTGACATCACAACTAGCTGACTAGTCTGATTTCAGTAGTTTCTACACAAATGATACACTACTTGAAACTTAAATATATTCCTAACTAAATAAGATATTTGGATGCCTTTTCACTATTTTGTTTCTTTTGAAGTCCTCTTTTATACTAGATTATCTTGCTCCACCACTGAACTATTCCTATCAAGTTAGAAATCCTTTTTTTTATGGGAAATACTTACATCCCAACGATTTTCAAGCTACAGCCTAAATGTGGAGAAGGGTGTGAGTGAGGGTTTAAAGCAATTAACCATGAAAAAATAGGTAACGGGATAAGAGAACGAGAAAATGGAATGGGGCTCTGGGTGAAAAAAGACACCCATCTCCAAACAAACAAACAAACAAACAAAGAGGGGATTACCCTTTACTTTGATGCAATACCCCACTCCCACCCCATATCCATAAGCATATAGAATAATGATTATGATGATACATGTTGTCAGTGTTTTTTCCCTTTAGAAATACCTGTTCATGAATGTTTCCTGATATCTTCAATGAAATATGATTTTCAAATTATGTTAAAGATGTTATATGCAAAAGGTTTGTATCCCTTTATTCCTAAGAAGAGCACAAAGTTCCATAACAATCTTTGATCATCAATAAACAATATAATGATTGGTGACATGGGGGGGGGCGTGGGGGCGTGGGGCATGGGGGCGTGGGAGAGGGGGTGCCATTCGAGTACGGTGTGGATATGTTTAACCTGGGGATTAAAATGAGTAAACAAAATATCAATAATGCATGTGAAATACTTTGTGTTCCTTTTTTCTTATGGCTCTAAAAATGTTTTAGGATGTATCATTGATCTAAAAGCAAAATACCACGAAATTCCTTGATGACAGGCTTACAATTTTTCACCCTCACAACCTTCAAGCTATTGATACCAGACGGAAGACCATGCATGATGAACACCGTGGGCCTGTTTATGGGCTTCTGGTGGGTTCAAAGGCAAGGCATTGGGACAAGGGGCGTATCTGAAAAGCTCTGACTATGGAAAATCAACACAAATTTCTAAAATTTGATTGTAAAAAGTAAGACGATTTTAAATTATAACCTTCAAATCTACTTGGATAAGTATTTGGGTTACCAGTTCTAAACAAGCAGTGATGAAAATTAGTGCAAAATTGTGGGGTTCATGGGCAAAGGTCTGCTAGGCTAATTAATAGAGGTCTGGTCTACATTCTAAGCATTTCTTAGTAGCAGGCTGCCCATTAAGGGTAGCACGATACTAGAACAGTATTACTCCGCCGGCCCAAAATGAGACCCCCTCCCCCTCCCCCTTCGGCCAGAGAAAAGGCTAATAAACATATTTTCGAGAGGTCATAGGACAGGAAGTTCAGAGGTTGCAAATTTCAGGAATGGTAGAGAAAGGATAGGTCTTGACTATGCATATCCAAACTTGATAAGTATTTGGGTTACCAGTTCTAAACAAGCAGTGGAGAAAATTTGTGCAAAATTGTGGGGTTAATGGGCGAAGGTTTGCTAAGCTAATAGAGGTCTGGTCTATGTTCTAAACATATCTTAGTGGCAGGCTGCCCATTAAGGGTAGCACGATACTAATACAGTATTACTCCGCCAGCCCAAAATGAGACCTCCCCCCCCTCTCGCTGCAGGCCAGAGAAAAGGCTAATAAACATATTTTCAAGAGGTCATAGAACAGGAAGTTCAGAGGTTGCAAATTTCAGGAATGGTAGAGAAAGAATAGGTTTGACTATGCGTATCCAAACTTGACAAGATCTGTTTCAGGAAAAGTTTCATGAGGAACTATTTTACCATGGACCCATACCAAAATTTGAGTTATTTGGTTAGAGTATATGACACCTCTTCACTTCAGCCTAAAATGAGAGCCAAAACTTAGATCAAGCCCTATTGAACATACCATTATTCAAAAGATATTAGATGAAAACATCGCAAAAGCTTGCGAAACTTCCCCTTTCTGGTACAAAAAAGACCCGAAACTTTACTCTTTAATCATAAGTTTCAATAGGGCAAATAATTAGTTCCGTGGTAACCTAACATGGCCATCTTTTCAGGCAGCACAGAACTAATTGAGTATTACTCTGCAAGCCCAAAATGTGAACACCCAGAGAAAAGGCTATTCAAACTATTTTCGAGAGTAAGCTAAAAATTCAGTAATATAGAGAATGGATATGTCTTGACAATAAGTTTAAACAAACTTGACGAGATGTGTTTCAAAAATGTTTCATGGGGAAATATTTCTTCCGCTTTTTCGTACGAAACGTACACCTGATTTAATAAGTTTGAATAGTGCAATACATAGCTCTCACTATCTTCAGCCGAAGCCAAAGCCATCTTACAGATAGTACAGATTAATATGACAAATCAAATTCGGCTGCTGAAACCAGTTCTCAACTTCCCGCTTCCCCCTTTCCAAAAACACTTGACGTTACCAAACTGCTTATTATTGAACATGTTCGTCCGAGCTGACAATCAAATTGGGACACCCACACGGATAGCAAACTCTACAACATCCTACCAGGCGTACATCTAGCCGTCCATTCCTGTCATCCCCAAAGCTGTCCCGTAAAGATGATGTTTGTATACATCACCCGTTTCTGAGCACGTCATTCGCCTCACTCATTCACACCTCCGTAAAGACTCCTGTCCACCCTTCTACAATTGATTATCACAGGCCCACAACTGTGAAACACGTCTTTATTGACTGTTCACTCTTCGCCGACCCCAGAGCTTTCCCAATCCCTTTAATTCCATTGCCGAACTCCGTCCGCAAGAACTTCCCAGAAACAATCATCTCCTTTCTAAGCTATGTATACCTACCTGCTGATACAAGTATACCCAAGTTGTCTTACCCAAACCCTCTCTACCCTATATGTACCTATTACACTCTGTTCGACTCCTTCAACCATTTTTTCCACTGACAAAAATCTAACGGGTAGGCTACAATTTGACCATCGCTGTATTTTTCCGAAGAAACCAAAACATAAAGGTATAACAACATTAATTATTCTGCCATTTCTTCCAATACCAATTTTTTTCCCGACGAAGTAGTCAAATCTTTTTCTATGGGATTAACGCACTATTAAACAAGTCAATGACTAATTTTGAAGAAGAAAAAACAAAGCAAAATTATTTGATACAACAATTTTCTTTCTGTGAGTCAAATAGGTTTCCAAAAACTAAAAAGTAACATTCATCCCTTTAACACTCACTACGGACGGTAGAAATAAATTGTTAAACCTATTACATTCATCCCTTTAACACTCACTACGGACGGTAGAAATAAATTGTTAAACCTATTACATTCATCCCTTTAACACTCACTACGGACGGTAGAAATAAATTGTTAAACCTATTCAGCTTCTCAAATTATAATTATAAACCTTGGGGGACAAATTCTCCCGGCGGACAGAATTTTCTGTGTATGGAAGACACAGTCTCCTTGGAGATTATGTCCGGCGGATATATTCTCCTAGGACATTTAGTCCAAGGAGACATTTTCTCCAAGGGGGACAAAATCTCCTGTTACACCGGCATAATAGTCTTAATCTTTAACACATTACAAACTGATGGACATTCTTGGTACGTTCATCGCTGACATCCGTTTTTTGTACCATTAAAGTACAAGCAATCTTATTGCTTGTATTACATTTCATGCAATGTAAACTTCGGTAAACACACGTATGAGCAAGCATAGACTAAATTGCTCCTTACTCGATTAAAAACTACACATCCAATTAAATTTGAATAAGGCTTGACCATTGTGATGTGTATTGACTACCAGATCAATTTATGCACTTTGCTTTGCAATTTTTTGACATCTGATAGGGTAAATGTCTTTATTTTATTTAGTATTTTCCATTGTTTTAAATCCTAAATCGCAATACTTTGACCGAATGCTACTAGTTCCTACACAAATCTGTGCTTACTCAGAAACTCGGAAACTAAAAACAATGAAATTTCTTCTATTCAGTAGTAAATAGCTTTTTAATGTATGAGGAATAGTTTAAGAAAATTTGATTAGAAAAAACTGATCTATGGTGGTATTAATTGACAAATTCTGCCTCCCAAAGTGATAAAATGTTATTGTTTATAAATTTCAGAGAATTGCTTGAGTATAAATATTGGTGTTGCAGAAGTTTTGTACTGAGCTCTCCAAAAAGATAAGAATGCTTTGCTGAAAATTTGTGAGCCTCTGCAAAATTGCGCCCTTAATTTTTAGTCTACAGATCAAGCAAAGACAAACATTTCTGTATTTCAACATAAATGTTGAAAAAGGATAGTCCATTGTTATTAATTTGTTTAAAGCTATTTGCGGTTGCGTTATAGTTTTAGACGGCCACTCCAGAAAGTGGACAAGAGCATCCATCATCATTGACCCAATTAATAATAATAGCTATGACCCATTATCCACAAACGAATTTTTGTCTGTACAAGTATTGGTAAGTAAGTCAGAATGCCCCTGGCTGACCTTCTACTGCGAAAGGTCTTAATTTATGCCTGTCTCAGTTCAATCAGCTAAATGACGTCACCATTTTCCTGACAGGTTCTTATTTTCTTATTTAGAAAAACACGTATAAACAACCTGCGGCTATATCTTTTTCAATTTTTCACTTTAGCTGTTTAGAGGACATAAACAAAAACCTTCAGTCAAATAAAATGCAGCATGCGACGACCTGCAAAGTTGATGACTGCACTCCCAAGCCTAAACCTATTGTTTCGCGTTATGTTTTACTCGTATTTTGACAACAATTTACAATTAGGACACAACACAGTTATCATTCAAAATACTTAAGTGATTGAACAAACGAACTAGTTCAGTGGCCAAGTAGATCTTACGTGGAAGCAGACTTGAAAAGATACATGTCTCGTTTATGTAGAAATGACCGTCTTATATGGAAGGATGGCGCCCTCACCCTCACTTTCTTCACAATATGTAGTGCAGTTGAAATACAAAATTATTATAACTTTGTTTTTAATTGAAATTGTTTCCTCCAAACTTTACTTTTTTTAATGACATATCCAATGGTGTTTAAACCACCAGATTTCAGACAAAATATTATACAATACATGAAGATTTGGAGGAATGTGACGGTCTGACAGTTACAACTAGTTTGATCTCACTTGTTTCTACGTAACTCAGACAGGCCTTTCAAACTTAATTACATGTACATCATTAACGCAATAAGATATTGATAGTTTTTCACCATTTTCTATCATTTTAAAATCGTGTTTCACAAAAAAAAACTTATTCTTTAAATGTCCCTATCAAAGTAATCAGCTTTTATCTTAAATTTATAAGGGTGTAAGACATATTAGATTTATAAATTAGTCGTATAAAAGTTTCAATTTAAATGAACTTGAAGTAATTCAAATGAGTTTTAGTCGGACATTCTGTTCTCGACTTCGTAAGGGCATATATGGCGTATTTTCAAGGGTTCCGAAAAATTGAATGCTTATCTATTTGATTAAAATAATCATTCAAGCGACCTTTTCCCTCACGTCGTTTGTAGGCTATGGAGGCATAAAGTTTATCGATCTGTTGTGGATAACATTTCTGTGAAATTCGCAACAATGAGTTGCCCTCACTTTTCGGTCAGTGCTTCTTTAGATATTCACTATATAAGGGCTGTGTAAAACTTAGCATTAATGATGTACATTAGAGGAGACATACAGTCTGGCTTTTCCTCCATTTTTATGAGATAATGAATGATTATACGTCAATAACAGCAACCGAACAACAAAATATCATAGACCCCAAGGTTATAATTTAAGTAGTATGCTAAATTATTTTTTGAATGAAAAGACGTCAAACTAAACTCACTTCAAATTAATGGAAAAAAGAAGCATAGTTTTTTACTACCATCAGTACAAAAGTAAGGACTTAGCCTCCTTAGTCACTCCCTGCTCATATAGGCCTGTTATAATATTGGAACAACGTTAAACTGATTTGTCGTAGCTGTAATTTAGCCTCATAACGCTGATAAATAAATAGCAGAAACAGTAAAATCAAGATTTACTTTTTTCTTCATAGCTCTCTATTCACTAGTGAGTATGTGTGTAAACGATATGTTCATCCTTTGATTGTATGGTAAGTTTGAAATCGTTTCTACCATAGTACTTCACATGAGATTAAATCAAATTAGACAGATCTGCGTAGTCACATGACCAATCCCAACGCGGTAAACGGATACGATTGGAGATATAAAAGAAGACTTTTAAAAGCTTAAAGATATCCTTGAAGATAGATGTGAAATGTAATATAATCGAATGTGGCGATGGCAACATTGAGTTATATGGTCATGACTGAGATACGTTTACTCCTCTGATAAATCTATATTATATGTTATTTAACAAGAAATGTAAAATAATCTGTTTTTTTTAGTTTAGAATCAATTTTTATGAAATAACCATATCATCAATATTTCCCTTTTCTGGCCTTGATTATTCCGCATTGCATCATTCCCACAAGTAACCAAGTGAGGGATTCCAGTCATGCATTGATTTCCACATTTTATCCTTATGTAGCAGGGGTATGTAGAAAAGAATAATAAATACATTTTGTCTTTTTAATATTTACCTTAAGTGCAGAGAAACACAAAAACAAAGACGAATACATGATTTTCTCAATCGCTTGATCATGAAAACATCGAACTTGGTATGAAGCAGCAACAAAATGGAGAAACTAGTTCCAGGGAATAACAGAAAATATTCTCCATAACTTTTCAGCGTTGAGATATCTTCGCAAAACTGTTCACAATCTTAATATAACTTTAAGGTTTATAGCCCATCTTATTGTATAATAATTTGCACAATGCATAACACAATGAACGTTTCGGATATCTTTGGAAGTTATTGTTTTGCTAGTAAACTTTATTTTGATTTAATTCGTTCAATTTTTGATGACTGGCGAAACACACGGAACAAAAGACGAATGAATTGACCTTATGAACGTTTAACGTTTAAATTCGTTGTTTAAAAGATTTAGCTTAGCCCAGATATAGAAAGGGCCGTACATGTTCCTATTAATTTTCCAGTCATATAGCGCTGAAACAAAAGTTGATATAAGTAATGTCTTCTTATATACTACGGAATATACGTGTTTCAAAATTTTCATAGTATAGCTTGCATTGGTGTAGTGAATTTAAAGGAAAGGTATTGTCCAATAAATACATTCAGAAGTGAACGCCACCGTGCTCAGCCTAGACATTCCGTCACTTCCGGTTGTCACTTTTGCATATTGATCGAGAGAAATATGCGATGTTATCGATCACATATCAGGCCGACCGAACATAGGGTTCAACATGTGTTATCAAATAACATCAATAAGGGAAATTGAAAACCAGAAGTGACGTTACCAGCACGGCGGCATTCACTTCTGAAAGTATCAATGAGACGATACCTTTCCTTTAAACTTGTTTATTTATAAGTATGAGATGTATATTTCTTACTGCCACATAAGCGTTATTTCCATTAACATTAGTATTCTGATTATTGATATATTATCGGATTTTTAAAAACATAGTCAATATGATTTTGTAATGAAGATAGATATAGTTAATTCAAGTTTGGCATTAATTGCGTAATAATTTAATGTGATTTTACAATAAAAATTATTTATTGATATTAGTATTATCAATAAGTTTGTATTTATATACACACACAACACATTGCTCAACGTTCAATCGGACAATTCCTTTATAAACATATAATCCACCACTTATTGCAAAATTTCCTCCACTTTTACAAATATTTCTGTCGATCAATTAGACTTTAAGCACAATGTCAATAAATATAAGATTGTCATCAGCAGCAGTGCGGAAAAAAATATTATAATCATCAAATTCATAAAACTCCGACTAAAATTTGATTATAATTCTATGAGAAATACCTTAAGGCATGGAAGAAATTGCCCCCCTAAATTAATATTTGTACTACTGTTTATATCTTCATAGAGTTTATATTCCATCCAATAATGCATCAAACAACTAAAACGTCAGCCATGTTCCTGAAAATCTGCAGGTCATGAGAATTTATTTACCACCGACACACATGCCTTAGAGGCTCTATAGTGTATTATACTATTAAATTCAAGGTTTAGTAATGAAGTATTTATAAATCCATTATTAAGGGATGTAATGTTCCTGAAATTCAGTCGGGTGAAATCCAATAGCAAATCATTAATTATATACGTACTTTCTGTTGCATTCAGAATTCTCCGCGAGACTGTAAGGAAAATCCAAGGAGTTCATAAATCAGTCCCGATAATCACAAAATGTTAGAGTAGGTATTTACCAAATACAGTTTGGTTCGTACCGCCGATCGGGGGACTCAATAAGTCCCCCGATCGGGAGACTCAAGCATGCCCACTGAGCTTACAGTTATATATGAAAGCTGCCATTTTTATTGTGAAGTTTCAGTCATATACGCTTATCAGTCGTTTCATTGAAGGTTTGTAACACAGTTTGATTTGTTCATGTTCAATTTCGCGAAAATAAAACAAGTTCGTTAATATCACGCAGTTATTGCTAAACAATTGTCACAAATCAACTTATTTCTCATAATTTCAGAAAACCTTGTTAAAGCGCGACTGCCTAACGGTAAGATATAATAAGAACTCATCACTTTTCCTTAAATTTTTCGAAAACCGCACAATGAATTTGAAAAGCGCACGGTGAAACGATAATTCATATTCAAATCGTGAAGATAAATTTGAAGCCTTCGCAGTGGTTGAGTTCCCGCGCTCGAAATTTGTCTGATTCTTATGTTATTCCTATACAAACTTTGAGTTTGGATAGATGTATTGTGGGATACTTCTGTAAAGGATCCCCCGACTGGGAGAACAAAACTGTTTTCCCGATCGGGGGTACAAACCGGACTGAATTAACATATTTAATAATGCATAGGAGTGATTTATGTTTCACTCCTACACTCCTATATAAGGTAATTTAAAAAAAGAGATGAAAATGATTCATCTTACCATGCGTATAATTCCAGATTGAATCCGCCCATTAGTCTTATCCTTGGGTATATTTATCATCAATTTTTACATTTATGACATGGCAAACATTCTTGGAATTTCCAGCACAATGCATTTGATATCATCATAGAGACATAATTTGAATGACCTTTTCCTTTCGTATATCGTTACTTGGTTTTGAGCTTAAAAAGCGAAAACATATCGGAAAAGAAATAAACTGTCAACCGAAAGTTAACAAGGCAAACATGTTTTTAGTTGAATGAAAAAGACGGATTTAAGATAAAGAAATGGTCGCAAATGTCGTAACTGACTGGCATTCGAAATCTTTCCTATTCAGAAAGTGTCAACATGCCTCAAATTTCGTATATTTTTATTCTAAGCTTCATGGCTGGCCAATTAATGTCTGACAAATCACATCACAACTGAATTTTACTAGCTTCAAAAATCTAATCTAATCTATTATCATCTGTGAATATCTCAGAATATGCTTACTTTTTACTAGCCGTTAACTACTTAACTTATTTTTTGATCTACTTGATTATTGCAAAGACCCAAAGACCAAAGAAATTTTTTAGTAACATTTAAAAATTAACTTCTTTGGACAATTGACAAGAAGTTGATGCGGAAATCCAAAGATTGAGTATGTGGTGTGTCTTTTTCATTTCGTAAATCTATATAATACAGCAATGTGCGACGTGACCAACGAAAGCAAATTCTTCATAAGACAATATTCAAGTGTTTTGTAAATTTCCTGAGGGTATTTTTAACAAACAGCAAGGCATAGCCATTGAATTGGCCAGAAACTTCAACAAACGTTGACAGGTCTCTTAGAATGACACCGAAATGCGGCACAATAGTGCGACGAAATTACCATAACAAGTTTTCTTTAGTAGAGGACTATGTAAAACCCTTGGGACACTTGTGAGGTCTACTGACGAAAACATTATTACTTTCATATAAATATAGTTTCAGCAAAATAATACACAATTTACTGTTTTGGAAGAGAAAAATGTTATGAATATCTATAAATATAGTTTAAAAGAATGGATTATTGTTTGGGGTTTGGGTTGGCCTCAACAGAAGAAGCTATATGACAACAATAAGAGTTTTAGATTCCTTTCGGAAAGTAGTGGAGGGTGACATCGGTAAAAAAAAAAATTTTTTTAGATTTTCTACGACAATTTTTGTTAGGAAGCAGGTAAAGAAAATGAAAGAGATTACTTATAGTAAACGTAAAAAAAGAAAGAAATTTGTTATGCTTATTCATAAATAAACGTTCCAAAAATGGTTCATTGTTTAGGGTTTGCGTTGGCCTCAACATGAAGAAGTTTAAGACACCGGGAAGATGTTTTTATTCCTTTCGTCAAGTACGTTTGTTGGCGGTCACATTGCTCAAAAAATGTGTCATTTTGAAAATGATGTCATTTTGTTACACATTTCTTTTTTCCTTATTTGACATCTCCATTGCGATTTAGGTAAAAGAAATCACCTATGCGTGACTTCGGGAAATTATCATAAAATCACGTTAAGGTCGAGTTTTATTAACTTGCAGTCTTTTATGTTGATGTTAAATATCACTTCGTGTAATATGAGGTACCACGTGGTAACTTAAACTTTGCACTTCGCGTTGCTACGTGAGTACATTGGATTATGTAATGGTGTTAGCATTCCTCATAGACAACTCACTCAAGTGCTTAACAAAGATTCTGGTTTCTACTACGAGTAATACTTTAATTTTGCAATCCTTTCTTCATGAAATATGCAAAGACCATCTTATACCATCGGGGAAAGTTTGGTAGTGGGGGTAACATGGCAGAGGATTTTTGTAATACAGGATGATCGCACTATATGAAGTAACATATTTCATTTGATATTTTTTAATCATATTTTGGTACACAGTTTGTCAGAAAATGCAAAAATAAAAAATATATATTTCAGTAACTCTTTTTTTTTTTTAAAGAAGCACTTATGTTACATATTCATGTTCTACAAAAGTCTTCGCGCTTGATATTTGATTATTCTTTGAAATATTATGGCTCTCGAGCCGCTGGTTATATTTATGGTGAATGTCAACTTTATTAGAGTGACTTAAATTCCATCAATAATTTGTTTAACTGGTTTTCAGGTAGTATTCAAACGGTTGCTTAAATACTGTTGTGAAAGTCTAGGCATTAGATGTATCCCTGCATAGTGCTTTTTCGATTAGGAGTTTTTAATCAAGTAAACTTTCGTGATATCTTAAACTCACTGCCTATAAGTAGTATAACTCGCATTTTCAAGTATTGCTGTTTGGAACTCGAGGGTTGCTGAATAACATTGATTTTGCCAAAACTGCACAGGCGTTATAAAACTATTACGTCACTTCCATATCCAATGCTTGACAATTAAGAAAACGTCCATTAGCTTTACCAAGATGGTCTTAAAAAAGTTCTCGTAAGAGTGAAGTTCATATAATGCAGTGTTCGGCGTGTTAATCTTTACTTTACTCAACCGTTTCAGATAATCAGAGGTGCTTTGGAACCACCAACGTCCCATTACCTCAAGAGGTCTTACTTAAATGAATGTGACTGAACTTTCAAAACTTTGTAGGCCATTTCAAAAGTGATGTGAAAGCAATTCTCAAGAAATACATATGTCAGTGATTTTATTAGCAGTAGTAATGTTCAATTGTTAAATGAAGATCAAGAAAACAACAACCATTCTAGCGGTAAACGTAGTCTCCGACGACGACGAGTGAACACACAATTACAATGACGGGGTCGTCGCCTGCGTATTCGGTTATGATAGTAACAATGCTATCACGAAACGCTTAATACGACCCGGACGAGAACACAGGTACGACGTACAGACAGACATAACATCTACAACCAAGACAATGTCCACGGCCTTTGATAACCAGTTGTGGTGCACTGGCGTGTCTATCCACCCCAGGCTTGAAACATAGTCTGATGTATACTTTTCCTTATAAGAGAGATATTTGCTAAATTTCTAACCGGGATACATCATTCTTTTATTTTCACGACTAAATTCTTGTCCGGTAATAAATGTAATCTGATTTTATTCACCGTAATATTGCATACCTATAGCACATATGATGCGTCTATGTTATAAACTTTCACTTAAAACTACATTAAAACTTTTACATGTTCCACGTGCATCGCAGAATATTCCTAAGCCATCAAAACATTTTGAAATTAAAATTGCAATGAAACCCTTATCCACTTAAAAAAACATATTATAAAATCATTTCTCTTACCTTTATCGTATCAACCTATCAGCCTGTAAAGCGATGTTCGTCAATCATATCACACTCTCGCCAACAAATTTTTCAGTCTGCAAGCGATAATGAACCCCACAAATCTTCATCTACTGTTGATCTTAACACCAAGCATCTTCTTGAACTTCCAAATGTCAGACATTGAAGGGAGCAGAATACGATTTA
Organism: Chiridota heheva; assembly: GCA_020152595.1. NCBI lineage: Eukaryota > Metazoa > Echinodermata > Holothuroidea > Apodida > Chiridotidae > Chiridota > Chiridota heheva. Next base: position 668,773 of record JAIGNY010000843.1, read on the forward strand.
GAAGACACTTACTTTGTTTATTCGCTCCAATTGAAACTTGTTAATTCCTCTTGTGCACTAAGGATTCATGATTTATCAATGAGGGGCTTTTATCTGATACATACGTGTTGTGTTCAATCATGAATGATTACATTTTTTGTCATATCTACCTTGGGAAATTTATGTTTCAGATGGAGGCTCTTGTTTACTCTACTTTACAGAAAAATCCTTAGGAGAACTTCGAAGTAAAAGCGAATATAAATTTTCTAATCAAACTTAGTTGCCGCATTAAAATAAAAGTCTATTTGTATCTAAGATAAAACCGTTATATTAGTGAAAAATTGTTTCCATGCGATTAAAGATAACACAAACACTTGAATTTCAAAAGCCGGGTTTAATGTTATAGATCAGATATGTTTGCTCAGATTAAAAGGCCTTGTGATATTGTGCGGATGTTTTTCTACTTGTTAAGATTAAAACCTATTTGAAGTTAAAATTAAGATCGTTGTTTTCCCACCGGGGTGGTACGAAATATTATCTAAAACATAAAAAGAACAACAGCCAAAAGACTTCGTTTCATATTTATCCAATATTTCAAAAACTTGAGGTTTTTTGGACTGTTGGAAATAAAAAAAATTACCTTAACTTCTTGATATCAGGAACTTTTCAGGTTGTATATTTTGGGCCGAATGAATTGTGATACCCACTATATATAAAATGCCATCAAGTCGGTTCTTCTGCTAAATACAAATTTATATTATACGTTTAACGATTAATTACAAAATTACAAAATCATACCCCAGAATAGTTGTATTGCAATAAAATGTATGCTATAATAAACAGCATACTCTTCAGCGTAGGATTTTACTTTTAACTTTGAAGGAAGTCCACTATGATTTTTTAGTTGTCACGTCAGAAGCGTTTAGAACTTGCCAAAAAATGCTTTGATAACCGATAATTACTTTCACTTGCAGGATCGAACTGCGATTGACTGAATGGCCCAAAAGATTGTTAAAGTTACAGTGTTTTACCCTTGAAATGGACATCACGGAGGGATTCAATGGAACTGATTTGCAATTCATCTGTAATCTTATGGTAAGGGCACAGCAACCTAAAAACAGCAGGCTTAATGTATCTAAAGCGTTTGCAGAGTTAAAGGCCTAAATGATAGTTAGATAGATAGTTGAATATAAAGTCACACAAATTATCCCTAACAAACCAAACGAAACATTTTAAGGGTGTTTTACCCTTAAAATGGACATCACGGAGGAACTCAATGGAATTGATTTGCAATTTATTTGTAATGTTATGGAAAGGACACAACAACAACAGGTTTGATATTGCTAAAGCGTTTGCAGAGTTAAACGAACTGATAGTTGGATAGTTAGATACTTACTTAGCTGGATATAAAGACATAAGAAATAATCATTAACAAACCAAACGAAGCATAGTGAATTATATGATAATCAGAATTATGACAAATAAATCTCACGAAACCAAAATATGTCGCGATATATCAATAAAGATCTTATTTCAAAAAGAAATGTTAACTTATGTTTCAGTTTCTAAAAATGTGTCAATAAACAGTTTTTTGTTTAAACTTCATGAAGCCTAGGAAAATGTGCATTTCAGTCCTTATTAATACAGAAGATCAAGTAAACATATTCTACAAAGCGTATATGTGGATCAATTAGAATGGATGTTGTTCAAACTGGCAATAAAGACAAAATTTGCCTGTAAGGTATACAACTGTACAACCCGTATGTTCAAGTAAATTCCTGGTATGTGCAAGCCTGATATTCTATGATTAATCAAATACAGTTTCATAAACATCCATCAAGAATGTTGGATTCCTCTATTTTTTCCCTTTTGTGGACTCTTTTTTTATGTTATATGCGAAGAAGTATACCCTTATGTGCCTCTACTTCTAAACTGTTCAACTCCACCAGAATTATACTCTTCGTAAGAATAGCTCTAGGTGTCGTAGAACCAATGCGAAGACAGGGTTCTTAACTCTGTTCACGCTTGTTGGAAAACTTAAGGAAATGCGTTAAGAAGAGTTTATGGTCTCGCTAACATCTGAAAGGAAATTGTTATATTAACTAGTATGCTTTCTTCTAAACTAAAACAAAAAAATTAATGTAAATGAAATATGAAATGATATAATGGGGCAAAACAGAATTTTGCTGCTAATAAACTCCGGAAGAGGTCTCAAATTACCAATACTTCGCGGTCAAATGATTGAAATCTATGTTGCTTACATACACACACACACACACACACACATATATATATATATATATATATATATATATATATATATATATATATATATATATATATATATATATATATATATATATATATATATATATATATATATATATATATATATATATATATATATATATATATATATATATATATATATATATATATATATATATATATATATATATATATATATATATATATATATATATATATATATATATATATATATATATATATATATTATATATATATATATATATATATATATATATATATATATATATATATATATATATATATATATATATATATATATATATATATATATATATATATATATATATATATATATATATATATATATATATATATATATATATATATATATATATATATATATATATATATATATATATATATGAGTATCTATATATATATATATATATGAGAAATGGAGAATGAGACATAAAATACCTTACTGTTTCGACTCAGCGTATTGATATTGTTGCTTTAGAAATTTCATCCATTATACATAAACAAGTTTAAGACGTAATGGTTATTAACCATGATTCTTGCCCATCTTCATTAATATTGAAGATCTTTAGAGGCATATTTGAATATCTTTTGTGGGTGGGGGAGGAATGTACTACTCGTTTAACAACCCGATAGGTTTAAGGTGACTGATTCTAGTCGTGACAACATTCTGTGTTAATAACGAATCAAAAAGTGCATATCTTTACATGGGTTTCTTAGACTCATCACGTCACACTGTCTAGTATGTAACATCCTGGATTCCAAGAGGTTATTGCTTTGGTTTTGGTTTAAAGCCCCTTTCTAGGCATTACATTGTTCCTCAACTATAATACACATAGCACTATATTTCATACTGGAAAACATTACCATCAAATCTAATCGAATTCATGGTCAATTGACTGATTGACGGGGTCAATTGACTGATTGACGGGGTCAATTGACTGATTGACGGGGTCAATTGACTGATTGACGGGGTCAATTGACTGATTGACGGGGTCAATTGACTAATTGACGGGGTCAATTGACTGATTGACGGGGTCCATTTCATACATTTTTGGACGATTTGTGTATTTCATTAACAATAAGTCTTTTCCTGAAATGAAGTTGTAAGAAACTATGATAGATTATCTATACTCGAAGAAGAAAACATTAAATCCGTATTATGTATATTGACTTGCACCTTCACTTCAATATTGCCGTTACAATATGGGTATTGGAACGTTCAGCCATCTTTGTTATGTTGGAAAAATAAAAAATAAAATTTAAACGCATTTGTTACAATGTACTTAATGGAGTATTACAGTCCTTAAATTTCTAATTAAAAAATAATAAATTACTTAGACAATTAAAAGGTTTTCGGTTTGTTCAATTGTGTGAAGAGGAATAGAACACCGTATATTTCTACGCTTGATACTGTAAAACGATATTGTACAATAGGTGCTTTGGTTTAGTTTGCCAGTGCAATGAGTTCTAGAACTATATTTGCAAACATTACTCACCAGTTAGACAGTTTTATTAGCAATTCTCCAGAGCAGTTTACCAAATCATAGATGTATTTCGCATGTGAATATCTAACTCAAATTACATTAATGTTTTGAGTGAAATGTCCCATCAGTATTAATTTCAACAAGATGAAATAATACATAGAACATCGACCCGTTGGAGAAGGAATCTCCTTCGAATGAAACGAAATTGGTGTGAAATACTGTGATATGAAACAAGGATATAAATTGTTGCATCAAATATTCAGAATTGGAATGTTATTTAAAAGAATACTGACTTGTAAAGGCAACATTAGGCATTTTACATCATTTGGAAATCTCAGGCATCAATTTCCAAATGTGATATATTACCTGATCACAGGGCGATCTTGGTAAATTTTTTAAAAGAATAACAATTTTTTTTAATTATTCGCTAGCTATTTTTAGCTATTCTCCTGAGCAGTTCACCAATTCATAGATGCATTTTCGCCTGTGAACATTTAATTCAAATTACATTAATGTGTTGAGTGAAATGTTTCTTCAGTGTTGATTTCAACAAGATGAAATAACACATAGAACATCGACCTACTTGAGAAGGAATCTATGACGAATTAAACGAAATTGGGAATTTTACAGCGTTTGGGAATCTCAGATATCAATTTGCAAATAGTTATGCAAACTTGTGATAGACCACAGGGCGACATTGGTATTTGCTTTTAATTCTTTAACATACCCTAATCAAATTCTACCAGAAATATGTTTCTTTATCATTTTTATTTCAGCTGTCCCTTCAGAAATACATAAGCTATTCAGCAAAAACTGAACAGTTATAATATCACAGTTTGATCATATGTCAGAAAATACAAATGTATTTTCAAAATTCTAATTTAAGATTTATTTTGATACTCTTTTTATTATAAATTTCATGTCTGATGGCTCACTTACTCGACTTATTCGCATTCTCTAAGCCAAAATCAAATTCGTTAGCAAATTATATGTATTAGGTTTTCATTGCGTATAGCCTTAATTGCAAGGGAAGAAGAAGTACTTTGTCATTATCTTTAGAAAGTGTGGGGTGGCGGCAGAACAAGTGCATGATGAACATGATTATACTAAAGCCATTCTGAGAACATAAAAAACATTTTATCTTACAAATGTTGTATTATGATTTGAAATTTGTTTCATAAAATATTTTGATCCAGCAAGAAGTTAAGGGGCCTCTAAGCCCCGCGCCCCCGCCTTTCCTGAGTATGATTTACTCTGTAAAATGTCACCATCTGGTAATATTGAACAATTAATTCCAATCTGTCCATCGACTAAGTATTTACATTGTCTGTGATTTGCTTTCATAATGTGATATGGGATTTTTAGTAGGCCTAATGAATTTACACTCCATGTTGTGCCTTTAAAAAGTATTAAGTTGTGCATCATGTTTATCTGGAAATGGTTTTAGGAAGTAAGTCAAGAATTCAAGGAAATTGTCAGGGGTGAAACCTGAGTTTATTCTCTGCTTTTAGTATAATGTAAAAACAGGTCATTCTTCATCAATTCTTCTATTTGCCCTGCATCAAAGCATGGAGTGTTTTTCAAAGTAATTATGTTTTTAACAATATTTCGATTATTAGGAAACTATAGTGCTGTCAGTATTTCTTTTATTAGGTGAAACATTAATTTAAATCAGTTTACGCTTGGCCTACTACGCTAATTTTAATAGATTATCAAAATGATATAAAAACACAGCGATAATTCACGGTTGATGAACCAGAACAGAAGTTTAAGCAAGTTTAATATCGCATTTCCATTTTCAGGAGAGCTGTGCACTTCCGTTTTTTACCTTATCTCGTAAATATACAATTTCTCAGGAAACGCGATTACTTGGCTTGAATCTATCAAGAAGGAAAAGAGACACAGCCGAGTATGTAAAACTTATTCGTAAAATTAGTCCAAGCCCTGGTAGAGGAAGCAACTCAACATCTAATATACATAAGACGAGCCGTGATAAAAGTCGAAAATGTTAAGATTTGGTGAACCCTTCAAAACCAATTATAGGTCAAAGAATACTACCCCGGAAAAGAATAACAAGAATCGTCGTTGAATTAGTCATCCCTTTATTTGATCACTTAGACTTGATGAGTGTGTTATCTATATTATCTGGGACTTAAACTATTTATGATTATTCTTTACCATCATGCTTTTTCTTCAAACTCATGCACTGTGTCGAGTATTAAGTATGAGTTTATGATTGCTTTTAATTATTGTAAGTACAACTTTGATCCTGTTTGCTTAAACAATGTTATTACATGCCAGTTTAATCATATGGGCAAAAGAATATTTAATAATGCACCGCCCAGCATTATGCGTTACTATTAGTTTGCAAGTTAGTTTAGAGCGGAAAACTAGACTGTTAGATGGTTTAAGGGCTATCTGTAGAAATCCATTCGAAACGTTACTAAAAAGACCTTTTAATAAATCGTATACATTTGTATCTAGCCTTACCGACTGCACTCGTCAGGGGCGTCACAATGGGAGATGTGGGTGCAACCCCTCCCCCCCCCCCCACCCCCTTATCTCCCCACCCCACCTCCAGAAATTATTGGCTGTTGGGAAAATCATGCCGTTTGTCGTGAATATTCTTCAACTTTTCGGGAATTCAACATATACAGTATAAAGAATGAATCGTCGGGGAGATGATCCATCCAGGCTGTCGCCTGTCGGGTAGTTCGTGTTCGACCGGTTTGTTGGGAAGGAAAATGGAATTAGCAGTATTATCATACAGTAAAGCTGCGTTTTAATCAGGACTGCTTATGCTGAATTGTATCTTAAAGTATGTGAAAGTGAAAGATCTTTAAGCAAAAATAAAACTCGGCAAAACTGTTTACAAAGTACAACAACAGATGACCGTTTGGACGATCTTTTATTTTGTGGCGCGAACTATGTGACCAAATTGACTTGAATACCGGAACTTCACCAAACGTTGGAAGGTCCATCCAGGTTTTCAAATGTCGGGCAGATTTCTTGTTCGTACGGTTTGTTGGGAATTAATTAGCACTATCGTTCTTCAGTAACACTGATTTACCAAACGTTTAACAGTGTGTCCTCACAGCTCGATTGAACTTGTTCTTTAGTTATTCTTGTTTCTATATCATCTTTTGTCGTGAGGATTTTCTAACGGAGTAACCTAAATTCGATCAATAATTGCAGTAGTGAAATTTTTAATCTTATTCACAAATTGTTTTGGTTTCTAGAAAATATTTTCTTGATTTGAAGACGTCAGTTAGATTGGATCACTTTCTATGTAGCCATAACATGTATCAGAACAAAGAACAGTGGCGTACCTAAAGGTTTACCTCCTTAAAAATGCTGTAGCCCTAAATAGTTTATTTTTTTTATTTTTATCAAAGCCATAAGTATAATTAAGATAAATGATGAAATATCAAATGAATCATAGAATGCTGAAATTGTTCATATGTATCGACTGAATTATTGTTGATTTTGGACCCAAACTTGTAGTTTCAGTTTGGACCAAACACCTTCAATTTTGGACCTAAAATATTTAGTCACATTCGATTCCGGATTGCGGCAGTTTACCCATATTATGAAGTATGAAGCAGGATCGAATTAAGCTTGTATGGGCCTTAAGCTGATTCTGTGTGACCGGCACTTTTGTTATTTTTTATGAATGATGACTTCTTATAAGTTTGACTGAAAACCCTGATCTCATGATCTGATTCCCCAATAAAAGTGCACTTACTCTTTTTAGTTCTAATTTTTTAAAAGTTAATTTTTAGAGCATGCATTTTATTTTTTACACCTAAATTTGGCGCCCTGCAAGACCGCGGACATCAGGCTTAAGTCTATGCAGCCTATAGGGCTATCAACACCTTGACAACGTGACAAAGGACCAGCCCTCCTAAAGTTTTACAAAACCTTTATCCATTTTGTTTATATGGCTTTAAATATGATTACACAACGTGACACAATACACACACTACCTTTAAAAATTACCATGGATGTTGCACTGCTTGCCAGTGGCATACAGAGCTTGTCCCGTGGTTCGAAGGATGGATCTTGAAATACATGGGACCAAAGCATTTAAAGAATGGATCAAAACTTTTGGATACAAATCTCCAGTTTTGGATAAAAATCTTTACTTTTTTACCCATAAATTCTCAAATTTGTACCAGACTCCCAAAATGTTGCAACGTTACTACTAACTTTTTTTCAATTTTCGGAAAATTTTCTTCAATTTTCATTTTTTTTTTTACATTTTTGGGAAGCATTTTTTCATTTACGGAACGTTTTCTTCATTTTTCGAAAAATTTTGGCCAAAGTTCACCACTAATTCCAATTATTTAAACAATTTTTTCTCTTTCAATTTCACCAATTTTTTTAGTTTCCCATTTTTACCTCTCACCTGGACACAAAGCATGTGACCGGGAAGGTGAAATACGAGAGGGGGGGGGGTTGTGACAGGTTTTCCCCATTTCATGTGCCTTTGGTGGTGGCAGGGTGGCAGGTTTTCCCCACTTCATACTCCTCTGGTTATGGCATCAGAAAATTGAGACTTTGTGTCGGGATAATCATAGATTTTTGTCGGGTGAAATGTCACTAATCCCCAGTCGTTGGACCTTAGTGACGCCCCTGCTTGTTGTAAGATTTTCTTTGCGTAGAATATGAAATATTTAAAAGTAGCATAGAAAAGTTTTCAAATACCATCAGTTTTAGACAATGGTATCCTACCACACAAAGTAAGATAATGGGTGCTTCTGGCAGTATTAGGCGCCGATTGATACAGTGCATGTATCGTGAATTATATCACGTACAAGATGATAGTCTCTACGCATTAGGAGATGAAAAAAACCGTTTCTTGCGCAGAAATGAAGCGTCTCTAATTTCAAAGCGATATTTATTTTGGATCATTATGTACTCTACGGACCATTCCATTAAATCTACGAGCACTAATCTTCTTCATAACTAAAACAGTTATTTAATGTAAATATTCTTTCTTTCAATCCTTGGAAAAATATATTGAATTCAATTATTCTATCATTTTATATAGGAGACTTGGCCGTCCTTGGTTCATTATGTGGTGTAAACGCGGATAATATGAGCACAATAGCTCATTATCACAGTGTTTTAGTATTCGAAACCTATAATTATGAATCATTTAAAAATATGTTTTGCTCAGCATCTACCACATGTTCCTTGATAACGTGATCCAGTAATAATTACGTGTTCATGTTTGTTTGATATATACATTTATTTAAGAGTGCTCTGTCCAACGTGCAAAGTAATAATAATCGTAATGCTTATATAGCGCTTTATACTGTCATAGACTGTATCAAAGCGCTTTACAATTATTACCCTGGTCACTGGGCCTTAACTCTCCTGAAAACTTTCTCACTCCCTGGGGAGTCACAAGCCCGTTTTATCAGCAGCCATATACAGGCGCCGGGCTCCAAACACATAGAACTGTCACTGCCCTCTCAGGTACCCATTACAGCTGGGTGGACTGAAGCAATGAAGATAAAGTGTCTTGCTCAAGGACACAACACACTGGCTCGGGAATCAAAGTGAAAGCCCGAGTAACCATAGGCCACTGTGCTTTAATAAATAGGAGAACTCAGAGCACTCACATATCTATCAACTCAGCTCTCAAAGATATTAGTATACATTCTTTAATAAATGTGTAGCTTTTACTGTGCCTGCGATGATGTACCGATTTTCGTGTTTACCTTGTTTCGGCTGTTTGCAAGTGAATGCTATACCTTCATAGTTTCTAATAAGTTCAATCTTAGTATGAAATTATATATAAATATATTTCACGGTATTTTAAAACGGCATGGTTTAATGAAAGTATGCTGTAGATCAATCTAAATCTTTCCTCTTAACTCCCAGATAGTACCTTTAATTACCTACGCCAACGAAGTTGGATGGAGGTTATGTTTTCGCCTCTGTTTGTCTATTTTCATCAAAATATCTCATTTATTAATGATTAAATTTTCATAAAATTTAGAGTGTGGTTTCAATACTAATTCAGAAAGACGTGGTTAAACTGTGGGACATATCAAATTAGGAGAAGGGCAAAAAAGCAGGGGTGGGGATGTTTTAGGATGAGATTTGTCAAGACTAAGTTGTCAAGACTAATTTAAAACTTTCCAATGGAATGTGTTGAACAATAAATTTGTGCTCTGAATAAAAATCCAAACAATCAATTTTCTGGACTCAAAGAGACTTACATCAAGTGGTCTCTGGAATCAAAGAAAATGAAACAATTGGTTTCTGTCATGAATGGAAAATGATGGAATGTGAATCTTGAATAAAGGAACTCAAAATGATTTTTTCCGTCAATTTAAAACTGAAAATAATGGTATGGCCTTGAAAGAAATCCAGTTAGAAGATAATCTTTAAGTGTTCAGAATGCAAATAATCATTAGAGATCAAAACTTGGGGTTGAATTTTGGAGGTCTAAGATTTCTGAGGTAGATTATTGTTGAGCATGGGGATCAAATGAATTCAAAAATTATCTAGGCATGTTGGAATTTCAACGGGGCGAAAGTATGCGCTCTAGAAGTATTAATATTATAGTTGATCAAGGTATACGGCTATTAGAAATTTAAACCTGAATTCTTAAGTGAATCTGAATTCCTAAAATTCTAGAGAGTTAAGTGATTTTCCTGGGCTTTAGCACTTGAGTGTTCAAAGCATAGTATTAAAGTCAGTAATGTCAAATGTGCAACTGAAGCTCAGTGAAAATTGTAAGGCATACATTGCTACATTTTTAGACAGTTTATAACGTGCATACTGTTGTATATTCCCCATTGGCAATTGGTTGTATTTAGGTATGCAATTGAATTATTTGAGTGTACCTTATTTAGTTTCGTAAGTCTTTCAACCTTAGGAAGTGTTAACGTGAATGGTTTCTTCATTCTTCCTCGTGTGTATTCTTAAAAGGTAGTAAGACTTATGAGAGCTGATGATTTCATTACCGATGTATACATTTCACTAAAATGTCGAACACCTTATGTTATTCTTGTGCGGCACAAATTTGATCACAACAGTGTATTTTGATCAAATTCCTAAGATTAATTTTGTCGCAGATTAATCACAGCCAGCAAAACAGCTTACGGTATGTTTCTGCCTAGAGACGTTTATCTTTCAAGTTTCTCAATCATATATCGATTGAGCTTCACCTGAAAAATCGAAAGCGAAACCAACCTTATACCTCAAATTCGGAAGGCAACAGAACAGATGGGGTACATTTTGCTTTCTTAAGGATTATTTCATCCAAGCAAAGGAAAGAATGCTGATCAAATTACTGTTTGAAGTGTTCATATGTATGAAATAGAATCTCTTGAAAGGCATCGATTTGCTCTTGCCCTCTCATTAGGTCAAATGATGATACAAAACCTGCAAGGAAACATGCACGACTTCTTTCTTTTCTATAACTTGAAAGAATTGTCTTCACGTTTCTGATTTAGAAATCATTTGCAAAACATGTAAGAAGAGTATCATAAACTGATGACATTATCATTTTCTGTATATTCCCAAGATGGCACTAAAATCAATATGTAGAGCAAAACTTATAGATTGAGGGAAAATATGAGGAAGCAGAATGATTATAGAAAGAAGTAAGAGTATTGTTCAAGTATTAACCAGGTTAGTACTTTTGGAGGGAAATGAGTTCACATCAATATTTCTTACAGTTTTGATAACACAAACATACAAGTAAGTAATGAATATTCTTAAATATGATATCTCATGAGTGGGAAGGGAAGAGTACTGCATAGGTTCCTTTAAACAAGGTCTTGAAATTAACAAAGCTTCAGGTGAAACATCTTTACTGTTGTATCTGATAATAAACTTTCCTTCTTAGTATTACTATTGGGTATTTTTATTAGCCTGCATATTTCAAAAAATAATCTGAATGAGAGAAACTTCAAGATGTTCAAGATCAGTTTAAGAAACATCAGGTGTTTATCTGGAGCTGAAGGAGATTTGTTCGGGTTTCATGATCAACAGTTTTTTGTGTCTTTTTTTTACCTGCATGGAAAAATGTATATTAAAGAGGGAGGCTCGTCTCATTAAAATACGGTACAATTGGGGGATGCGATATGTTGACGTCACTTCCGGTTGTGGATGCAAGATCCGATCCACTGTCTGTTTGTACATGAGTTAGAAGAGAACTCCATGGTTTGTGCAGCCAGACACTAGCATGTACGTGCGAGTTACATACACAGCGCATTACGTTACTGTGACGAGAATTTTTTTTTTTCAATGCGTTTGTCAGAAAGTGAAATATTAGTATTATAATACTACAATAATAGTCACCAAATGAAAATTGCTGAGAAAAACAAAGAAGAAGATGAAAGCAAAAGTCGCAATAAACGATTCTACCGGGGCTCGAACTCACGATTGTTGATAAGAAAAATGCTGCTTCCGGTCGCCGTAACCAACTGGGCTAACTCGTGTAGTGACCTTCAGGGTGTTTTTAATAACTATATACCTTGCAATACGAGACAACGAATCGCGCAGTAAAATTTCAACCAATCAACTAATTTGAAAGGAATTCTAAATATTGTGCACGTATGACAGTTTCACCTCTTTAAAATTCAATAATTGTGTCGAACCTGTTTCCCTTTCTATACAATTTTAGATAGGTTATTTGTGTTTATAGTTTAATACTCTTCCTGAATAATGAAAGTATTTAGTTTGTCAAAATATAACTCAATGCTCGTTAAGTTTATAACTTGTCTTGTGTCGTTTCGTGTCATGAGAATATGGTGTTATTGTACTTTTCTTTGTTAATATTTAGATCAGAGGTCATTAAAGAACATGAATATTCAAAATAGAAAATTTACCAATAAAAGATTATTTTGATCAAAATGTGAAGTGTTGTATGCAGTGGTAGGATTTGCCAATCGGAATCAGGGAGCAAAGTCAAATCAAACTGATAAACAGCCATTTCATCATACAAAAAATATTTGAATATGGAAAAAAGGTGGGAAAATTGCACCTTGTTATCTTGCCTTTGATTATATACCAGTCAGGTTGTTTGACGTTTTCTTTTTCAGCTTGGTGGTACGCATTTTATATTTCAGTCACAGCTGTTTGTTTTGTTTTTCACAAAAGTATTTGCCTTCTCGACAAAAAGTTATGCAAATTAGTGTTATCACAATGTTGACTTAAATTTTAACTGTGGATTTGCTATTCAAATAAATGACTTGTTTGAAAAAGGACGACAACGCCTAATTTCAATGCCAAGTAATTTTCTTTGATTAAATGGTACAGGACACCAGATGTTGTGTAGTATTATTGTTAATGATTACACGTTTAGAATAGAAATTCCTTTTCAAATTCTTTGTTGAATTTACTATCTTTTCAGGTGATCTAATTGCAGAAGAAATTTACAACCGATATCCATTAAAAACCTCTACTTCTTACTTATGTGTTGATTAGTTTAGGGTAGAAATCATATAATCAAATGAAAAAATAGAATTTGAAAGCTTCTCTGTTGTTCGTGAATTTCTCCATTTCCCAAAACTACAAAAGCGCTTAAGACAGTATGGATAAGTCGAAATATGATTTTGGAAATTTAATGCAAAATAACTTATACTTGGGACAGCGATTAGATCTCCCGAACGGGACAACCGATATGCTACTTCTGTTATATCCGCATTCGATACCCTTCCGAAATTACATGTTTATACAAGTTTTATTTTGGTATTCAATACTGCCAGTTGCACTTAAATGGTTGTATGTCAACAGATTGTATTTTGGTTACCCCAAAATATCATACGATATTGTAAGTTTCCACACAATTAGAGTCCTAACTTATTCTCGGCAGAACAAGATATATATAATGTTTTTTATCTACGTTGGAATGACTTTTTAAGATAATAGCTTTTCCTCTTAATGTACTATGTTTGTTAAACAACGAGCATATTTTCTCTTTCGCTGCTTTATAGCTACCACATTGATATTTCTGAATCATAACCAACGCTATTTGCTGAATATTAAAAACATTTCACCACTAGGTCGCAATACCAACAAATAAATTAATATTTTCTTTCAATATATCTCAGGGCTAATTTCATCAAATGAATAAAATGTGTTTTATGAATAAGACGCATTTTTTTTTACCTTACTTTCTTAGAAATGACAACAAAAAAATGCCTTATTCTTTCTTATGCAATGTGTTTCATTTCATCAATTTTCCAATTTATTTCTTATTTGTTGGCTCAATTATGAGCAAAGACCTACTGATCTACGCTAGATTAAATCGCAATGTCTGGCACTCAGTAACCTTAAGAATTGGCACTATCTCAGATCAAAATGACAGGAAAGGGCAATAGGGACACCAAAAGGGGACTGGAAGACAAGATTCCCCACCCCCACTTCTTGGCAAATCCTTGCAGAAACTGTCTGAGGGTGGTACATGATCCATTGAAAGGTTATTGCAGAATCACTTATACTCTTTATAGATATTGTAACAGGGACACAATTCAATCAGTTTACTTTCGTATGAAAAATCTATTAAGGCCAATTGTCCACTCCCCCTTCCCCCTCCAAGTTAGTGATGCCTGGTGCCGCCACTGGGGATGGAAAAAGACAAGATGTTTTTCGATAAGGTTTTCACCTGTCTATTTTCCCCTAAACCCTACTTATTCATCATAAGCATTAAAGGGCAAATACTGCGAATGCAATTCAAAAATGTGTTCGTTTTCTCATAAAGTGAATTCAAATAAGAATTCATTTCTTCATTTCTATGGATCTAAGAATCTGATATTTCAGGGAAAAGATGGCTCAATCTATATTGATCGATTTCATAATCATACCTTCAATCTTGTTAGCTTGTCATAATGCATGAAATCTGTTTTAAATATCAATACAATATGTAAATGAATGAAAGTCAATTGTTATCTATTTCGTTTCTGGTAATTTTTAGCTAACAAAATTTCGAATGTAATTTGAAGTTCGTGATTTTCAATCACTTTTAAAAGTATACAGAAATATTATTAATTTTCTATAACAGTATTCCCAATTATGTTATACCAAAGACCTTAAATAATTTTCATGTAGACAAGACAAAGAAATTCAAGAAATTGAGGTAATATCAATCAATTGTTATTTTTCAAACCGTCTTTCCTATCTTGGACATTTTATTTTATATTGATTTGCACAGACTTATATTAACACACATAATTATATTACACAGATCATATTAAAGGCCAGATATCGTGTTAACATAGACAGAAACATACAATAAAAGTCAACGTTTCTGATTGGTCATACACAGATACCGACAACCAATCAATAATCGCCACAGAAGTAACTAGCACAACGTACATATACACACAATGCACACTTAACGTACTTTATTAAGAAAGATCAAAAAGCGGATGTGCCGTGAAATATATAAACATCGCAATTTTACGAATTTTACTAAGACGAAATTTCCTTAATCTTAATAATAGTGAGTTACCAGTTGCAACATTTATGCAATATATGCGTGTTTCGTTCTGCGGTGAGATGAACGTTTTCAGGATTTTCTTAGCAAATAGATTCTTTTGGAGAAACGTTTGATTTGTTTACATAATTTACATCGACGTACTTATGTGTCTTCCCCATACTCTTGGTTTATGAGAAAGCTATATCCGTACATGTTATATGATACACAAAGTTTTGAAGTCTATGAAAAGTAACACAGGCTTTCTTTTAAATGTCTCACATATTGACATTTTGAAAACTACAATAAATGGGGAAATCAGTATAACTATCTGACTATCAGTCTTCGTCTTTGTCAGTTATCGTTTTTATGAAGCTCCACAGCTTCTTTATCATAATCGCCGTTTCCCACTCGTAGCATGTTGGGTCAAGATAAAGGTTGAGTAATGCTCCAACATAAGAAAATACAGAGGTCTGCCCGTTTATAACTTTCACATTTGCGTGGAAATATGTTGCTTATAGATCTGGTTATATAAGGTTTTTGTTAAGTAATACAGTCAATGTTTGTTTCTCATGTGGTCTTGTGAATATTTCAAGGCAAGCAAATGATGCCTTTTCCTGTCTCTCTGATTGACAGATGTTAGGATCGATTTTATAATCTCTCCCTACAAAGAGTACTCGGATCTCACATTCAATCCATAGTGTGTATATCCGAAAACGAAAGCTACATAAGAAATGGTGGTCATAATTATGATTAAGATTAATGTTGAACACTCGTTGGAGCAATACATTGAACACCGTTGTACTTGGAAGGTATTGTATAATCTATTCAACTAAATTATTTAATTTGATTACTGTGATAGGATTTTATCCTTACCATAAATCATAATATCTAGTAAAATCTCGAAAAATATTCAAAAAGACGAAAATAATACAAACTTTCATGCAAATTAATTAAGACGTTTCTTAGTTTTCAGGCCTACAATATGGTTATTCAAAAAAATGTATATCATGTCATAAACGTAATAAATATATTTTAAACCTAATATATAAACCCATTTTTTATTCACAAAATGTATATCATGTCATAAACTTCAGAAATAAATCATAAACGTAATATATAAATCCAAGTTCTCTCAACTCTCTAATGCCACAATAGTTTGAAGGAATGGATCTACTTCTGACAATTTGTTTAACTACTTGGTCATCACCTTGAACTTTCATATTAAATTTGTGAGTTGTTGGGGACATGGTAACGACATAAGTAAAGTCACCATTGGTTTCATTTAAAGATTGTCAAAATAACGGTTATATTGATATGCATCGCAGTAACAATTTCAAGAAAGCAAAATCGTTCCAGACATATTGATGTAAACTTGTTATAATCAACAAAATTCGCAAACATAGAAAGACTCGGACTACCATCCGCAATATCTCAATTAGTTTAAGAAATAAGGACTGTTCTACTGAACGTGTTGGACGGTAATCATGCAAAGACAATTAGACCGACTTTGTTCTTAGTTTTCTCTGATTGTCGACATTTTGCCTATTTCTGTGAAATCAATTAGGTCTATTGTATGACGGAAGTACACTAAAAATACGAAGTAACGTTTTTTAATCACATGAACATCACTGCAAATCATCCTAAGTAGAGATTGTATATTTTATTCGAATCTGGAGGACTCATAACTGTCCTTTGCTTGAATTTATATGTGAGGTCGTTTTTGGCGCCTTGAGTTAACAAACTGAAACGGATTTAATTAAAATAAGTATAGGTATTGAACTCTATGCATATGAATTTGATTATCTAAAATATGAAAATAACATAACATTTTTAAAACATAATACAACGTGATTTCATTTCGTTGAAGGTCGTCTAGTTCATGAGATGGAAGTAAATATATAATTTTTGATCCCTGGGGCCGCGTTGTGGCGGGAAAACTAACGACATTATTAATAAATCTTGATATTGAAAAATCAATTTAAAATATTTTCAATTATCATCGAATGAAATTATGAAGGGTAAAATATTCATGAAATCACGTTTCGCAGTACCACACTTCAAGCACAATTACTTGGAGGCTAAATAAATAAAAGAAATGGAACTTAAACTTTTCCATCGATATTTGTTTAGAAAAAAAAAAAACAGTTAGCAGAAACTTATTCACTAAAACAGTTTTACATATCAAAACGCCTCCGAAAGCAGGTCAAAAGTGTGTGCATGGGCAGTTCGGGAGCAACCCAAAAAACTGGGTCCTTTGAAATACCCAAAAAATTGGGTACTTTGATGTATTACGTCATCGCATGAGCCTACACATTGCACTAGCCCACACTAAACATATAGAGTTTCTCATTTTCCGCTCCGGATTGTCCAAAATTTCAATGGATAATCTGAAATTTTGGAGACGAATAGTAACCAGATATTCAAAACTTTCTGCCGCTGCTTTTTGATATTCACGGTCGTCTTTTTGAGAAAATAAACAAAACAGATTATGGGCAGTCTGTTTTGTTCATTTTCTCGAAAAGGCGACGATGAATTTCAAAAAGCAACGGCAAAAAGTTTTGAAAATCTATTTACTATCCGTCTCCAATATTTAAGGATATCCAGTGGAATTTTGGACAATCCGGAGCGGAAAATAAGAAACCCCATATGTTTAGTGTGGGCAAGTCAAATGTGTAGGCTTATGTAATGACGTAATACATAAAAGTACCCAATTTTTTGGGTATTTCAAAGTACCCAGTTTTTTGGGTTGCTCCCGAACTGATGGGCGGAGTGGGGGGAACGGGACCGTAGCTCTAGAATAATTTGTAGGGCTTTGGTAGCTGGTTTCACTTAAAAACTCAGCTCTACAAGCTCGCAAAGGCAGAAGGTATATGGAAAACGCTGACCCGGAAAGATTAGGCAACCCGTGTGATATCAAACAAACATTGTGTGTTATATATGTGAAGCAATTTTTTTATCTTGACTGAGATGTTTAGTTGGGGAAATTATTGCCAATATATATTCCATGAATATTATCAAAATATAATATTTGGGAAGAGGTGCAGAAATTGGAACCTGTGCTGGCTCTCGACATCCCTGATGATATTCATGTGTCAAATAGGTCATTAACGACATATTTCTCGACCTCCTTATAGCTAAATGTATTCTTCCACAAATGGGACAAGCCGATAAGATGCAAAGATCGTAAACAGTGAATTTTTGATGGTCAATATTCCATTAATGGTCGTTCACAACATTACTGTCATTAAGCTCAAGACAAACTCAGTAGGTAAAAAATGTCTCAAATAAAAAGTTTGCAAGTAGGCTAATCTATCGAAATCTTTACAAAGCCCATCTGCCAAACGATCGTATAAGCAGTTCATATAAGCGGCTTGCTTTTGTCGTGTTTTTCTGACAAGAAATTATGAATAAAGAGAGGTTTTGATCATAAAATCGTTAAAATCTTTCCTTGCATTTCAAACATCTGGATTTAAAGATGTGCATCTTAAATAAAGCGTTGACCTTCGTGGGGGAGGCTCCACCCTTAAAGCATTTCGATAGCAGTCCCCTGTCTTTGTGGAGGAGAGGTACGGTCCTCAAAGCGGGATTACGATGGCTAAGGCTTTAGAAATAAGTCAGAATTTCGAGGAATTTTAATTTTGTAGTTCGCATGTATCTCAAAACATTGTGCGTTGAAATACCTAAAAGGCAAATAGGTGTCTTCCGTGGTATTTTGTCTTTTTTTCACTAAGTACATTAGTAGATAAATTAACTGTGTGTCAAAAGATAAAAGCTTCTCTCCAACGTAAAAGTCGCTCGGAATCACGCAGTCCTTCGAAACACATGTTCTTTTTAATTATTCTTCCCGACTACCTTGCCTCACCAACCCCTCTTATTCCTAAACAACGTTGCAGCCCATAACAATCTACCATGTCACATGAATTTTGAGTTCCTAGCGTTCTGTTTGAATATATTGACAAAAACAGCATGCAAAACCATTTTGATTCAGTGTGGCCCCTTGTATAGGTTTCGAGTTTCATCTTCTCGGTAAAGAAGACTATATGGGGCCTAACCAGAGCTTCAAACATGTGTCGTTCAATTCAAAATGGCATGTTGCTTCCAATATTAACCAGGTAACATTTATTTCAACAATGCGTAAGGCTCAATAGTAAGTTTAATAACAGTCCACTTCTACATTACTTTTAAAGGCCAATTATCGTGCTCAAAGCGGATACATTCTTGATATGTTCTGATCGATTTTGTTATACTGAAATACAGTGTGCCCACGAACACGAACTGTGCATTTTTTCATTGATGTTTCCCTCGCCGTTATGCCATGAAATAACGAGATATACTTCATTAATAGAAGCTGCATTTGGCCTTACAAAAAATACTGGTAAGCCAAGTCTGAAAAAATGATGTGCACTGCCACATATGAATTGTTATAGTTCAGCTACTGTAAGAGGGTGGGAACTTTAAAAAAAAAAATTCATTCAAAATTTCTGCAAAATACTCCTTTTTCTAAAATACATCATGAACAGTGTTTCATGTCTTTAACTATTTAAGCTAATACATGTCATGACGTGCTCTATAAAAGTAAGTATTTTGTAATGTCCTCTACATTTTTACATACTTGCTTTTAACTCTAATCGTGAAATAAACTGGCAAAATAGTTGAAGAAATCAAATCAGCAATCGGAAAAATGTTTACATTTTGAAAGTCGAACATATTATATTTAGAGTCTACGTTTGTCCTTGTTATACCGGTTATAATTGCCTGACATTCTTAGCTTCCATCTACATAATCGCTGTCATTTACATGACATCTGGAAGTTATATTTCAACAAACTTTATCAAATTTCTTTTGACAGTTCTTGTTTTTATTGCCTTTAAAGTAATTATCAAATTTATTGTTGTCGTTTTTGTATTTGCAATCTTTTAAATTTGTATGAACGATGCTGGAAGTATGTTTTATATCAAAGTGCACTTTAGAAGCACAGTTAGCATGGTAGTAATGATAATATAAACGACATTTACTACTATACTATATTTACTATTATAGACGTAATTTCATTTTTATAAAGTACCTTTAGAAATAATAAGCGTAAAAAGTTTCAATTATATACAATGATGGGGGCGCTCAAAGTGCTTTAATAAGAACATATTTATCTTATCTTATAGTGTATCAACTGCTTATCTGAAAAAGGAAAAAGATCTCGAGGTCGCCCGTGTACATAAACCAGCTGATGAAAGACACAGGACTGGATAAGCAAAACCAGTATCCATGGACAACTTCCGGATTGATGATGATGATATTACAATAAAAATATAGTTAAAAGGCAGGTCCCCGCCAATTTTTGACCTGAAATAAGCCCGTTTTTTGAAGCCTTAGAGATATATGTCTGAAACCAATCACAGAAATACCTAAATATGCATACCTAAAATCTGTCCTCATCGAAATGATTACAAAAATGCATGAGATTAAATATATGGACATACCTGTTTGTAAGAAAAAGCCAATATCACATTTATTGTATAATTTATTCATTCGTGATTTATCGATCTTATTGTATAATTTATTCATTCCTGATTTAACGATCTTGTGATCCAAATTCTTTTCGCCTCTCTGAAACATTTCTATAAAGTTAAACGCCATCAATAATATCAGGTAGAGCCCAGACCGTATTTATTCTTCCACACAACTACTCTATGAAGATCTTAAAACCATGATAACAGTATCATCGCATTATGAAGGACATTGAAGCAGTCTATTAAAGCATCTGGTCGAACAGTCATTACGTATTATTCTAGTAACTGTGTAGCAACATTATTAATCATTCCTATACGAATCTTCAAATCAGCTGCAATCATCATATTATGTATACTAAATATATTTTGCAATTACGTGTTTTGGACATCACTGGATGAAGTGCAGGATAAGACTTATATTGTTTATACATTTGCATGAATTGGCAAAAAGCAATGCTTCAACTGTTTGGTTGAATCATCCTCTACGAATCTGAACTAAGCAAATCTTCAAGACTTGCTACAGATTAACCAACAAAATTTGATTTTTGTAGTATAAGTTGATTAGGGGATTTACATTAACAGAAATATCGAAAACTTGCACCCCTCGAGAAGCTACATCCTTCACTATTTTGGACGTATCTTTTTTCAACATAATACAATGCAAAACGTTATATTCTTAATGATAACTGCATTGTTTGTCAGAAAAACTCTCATATATATCAAAATATTGATTTGCTTTTAGCTACTTAAGCATTTTCCTCGTGATCTACTTAAAAATGAAATCAAGACCTGTTCATCGATTCCGACGTCAAAACGAAGAACAACAGGTTACTTTGATATGATAGTCTTCATTGACGTCTGTCTTTAAATTTCTGAAGAACTCGAACTCTACTTTTCTTGATCTTTTTTAATTTACTTTGCGTAGTTGAGCGATCCCTCAAATGGTTCTGAATAAAACATCTTTAATCAGATTTTATTGAGGATTTCCCGTGGCAATAATATACCCATTTCTCAAGACTGGGGTGTCATGTCTCTTCTGTAGGGTGTTATTATGTATACTCTAAATGTGAAAAGTGTGAAATATTCATTGGAGTAAAAAATAGAAATGCCTTGTGGTTGCATTTTTAGTCTTAATAAATCAAGAAGATTGCGCGAATTTGTCGTCTGATCATAACATAAAGGTAATATGTCTGGCCATGTTATCATAAACTATTTATGAATAACTACTTATGTAACTTAGACCGTATTGAGTAAATTTTTGCAAATTTCCATCAATGCTAAACCGAAGCTCATACAAAGCAGATAAATACTTCATTCCAATAATCAAGGGAATTATATTAAATACCGAGTATTATAAAAGGGCCCTTTTTTATTTTTTATTACAGGATAGAATGACATCAAACGTCCGAAAGAAATAATTAGGCATAAATGTTGCTTTCAGTATTCTTAGAAAGAAGAACAGAAAATTGATATACAAGATGATATTCACCTTTCTTAGAATTTAGATGGAAAAAAATAAATTTCCCTCAAGTTTATTTCAGTAATCATTTGATTTCAATTTTGGTCGTCAAGCATGTTTACTTATACGATAATGGACCATAAAAGGAACATGCCTGTAAAATAATAATAATATAAAATTACATTGAGTTAATGAGTTTTCCACATTTAAAGTTCAATCTAAACACAATGTTCTTCCACTAGAAGAAAGTTTTAATCTTGCTAGTTGTCTAACATCATAAAAATGTTGTAATAAAAACATAAGAAAAATTAATTTGAAATTGTGTTTCAGACCATAGGTAGTGGCATTGCTACAAAATCCCTTAATAGTTCAAAGATTGATGTGGTGTATAGACTATAAATGCAATGTATTATTTCTTCCCGCCTTCAAATGCCATGAATGGTTCCACACAAAATAAAATTCCCATGAAATCAAATTTCTTGATATTTTGTGGCTTTGTCCTAAGCTGTAAAAGCAATACAAATACCAAATGCAGCTTTCTAATAAAACGACATTGAATAAAGAAAAAATACCTTTTTTGACGCTATCAAAAGAAGGTAACAAACTTTCAAATACTTGGCAAGAATATACATTTTTTAAATCCCAAATTTCAAAAAGGGTCCTTGCATGTCTTGCGCATACCTTTGCTATACTGCGTTATGTGTGCGAATCAAATGGTCCTATATGACTGACTAAAAGTTGTTGTTCCACTTTTAGACTTCTTCCCTAGGGAGCAGCAAAAATCATCCTTAAAACAACCTTCGGTTTATAAGCTATAAGAGCAATTATTTTCGCGCTCCTGCAGTCACAGTACTTATACATGTTTTTATGTTATTGTTTGAAATCTTGTGCCTAAGATAGTTTGTTGAAACCTACAATTTTTTCTGTGTATCGATACGATTTTCTTGAGAATGTGCTCTACAAAATTCAAATATCACGCAGTGTGAAGTCCGTTACATTTTATTCAGTATATATACAATTTTAAAATAATCCGGAGTTGTGCATCTCTATTACAAGTCATCACCAAACCAATGCGTTAAAAACAGTTCATCTTTCTTTGCAAAAAGCTAGTTATTCTACAGTACATAAAACGTGAATACTTTCGCCAGTCTGGCAATGATCACACTTCGAAATTCTAAACGTTGCAAGGTTGTAGAAATAATATTCCGCAACATGTCTAATAGGATAGTGTTATTGGTTAAAGCAGGTTCATCCCGTAAGTAAATCATAAATTCGAAAAGCGTGTCTGTTGGAATCAGAGTAAAAGTGACATTAGATCTTACATTCCCTTATAGTCTCTGTGTATCAAATCCGAAATATTGTTTTTTTGAAATTGGTGTGGATTAATTGCACTGTTTAAACCAGCAGATCAGCCGGCTGAGCAAAATCAGTTCGAAAAGCTGTAAGTTTTGAACTGTTTATGGATATAATTAGCGTCACCAACTTTCTATATATTCAAGTACACATATATATATATATACATATATATATATATATATATATATATATATATAGATATATCCATCTCTCTCTATATATATATACATATATATATATATATATATATATATATATATATATATATATATATATATATATATATATATATATATATATATATATATATATATATATATATATATATATATATATATATATATATATATATATATATATATATATATATATATATATATATATATATATATATATATATATATATATATATATATATATATATATATATATATATATATATATATATATATATATATATATATATATATATATATATAATCCAAAAGATAGTATTGTGTCAAACCATCACAATGGGAAAGTGCTCAATCAAAAGAGAGCTGTAATAAATTCTAGACTCGCAAGTTAAGCCTTGTACATTTTATTTGACAGTAAACGGTATGCCACAACATTAAGTGAATACATCTGGAACCTAAAGGACGATAATGTGCAGTACTTATTAAAATGGAAGATTATTGATAAAGCCAAGCCATACTCATCATCAAGCAAAATATGCAACCTATGCTTGAAAGAGAAATTCTTCATAATATACAAGCCACACTTAGCATCACTAAACAAAAGAAAGAGCTGGCTAGTGCATGCAGACACCACAAAAAAACATTTATTATGTAACTATAGATAAGAACTAATTTCTCCATTGTTAGTATATACCACACTGTATATAGTTGTGCATTGTAATTCATCATCCCTATCACTCACCATTTTGTTTCTGATGAGTGAGGTTTTGCCCTTACGAAACAGATCTGTCAAATAAAATGTACAAGGTTTAAGTTATGAGTCTAGAATATATATATATATATATATATATATATATATATATATATATATATATATATATATATATATATATATATATATATATATATATATATATATATATATATATATATCTATATCTATATCTATATATATATATATATATATATATATATATATATATATATATATATATATATATATATATATACATATATATATATATATATATGTATATATATATATATATATATATATATATATATATATATATATATATATATATATATATATATATATATATATATATATATATATATATATATATATATATATATATATATATATATATATATATATATATATGACGTTTTTAACAACAACAGCATGCAAATATGACATCCACGAAGAAGTTACAACCAGGTTAAAAACCGTCTGCGTATTGCAAAAGGGGTTCGCTTACACCATTTTCAACAGCACTGACATAATAACAAGTAATGCGTTCTAAAAAAGGTCAATAGTTTTAATGTCGTTGAGAACAAAAACAATATAAATTCAAATCTTAGAAAAATACTGTTCCAGTTTTGTCATATTTGCTTACTGTATAAGAACTAGATAATGTATTTGTTGACTTTACTGCATCGTTTCTCCTTTGACTTTAATCTTCAAAGGGTATATATCTGAAGCCTTTAATAAAATAAAAAAAGCTCTAAGCTAAAAAACACGTTAATCCTTTCCGAAAGAACAAATTATTAGTAGGTTTATGACACGATGAAAAATCAAATTAAACGCAATTTTTGTTTTGTGATATTTGCTGTCGCGCAGTATTTCTTGAGAAACTCGATTAAAACAGTTTCTCTCTTGATAAAACTGTACAAAGCAAGCATTTACGCGTATGACTGTATGAGTGAGTTCATGTGGTATTTCGTTGGCGTTGGTATGACGTCTTTAATGACAAAAACATGGAAGTGTGCCATCTACAAAGAAATTATAACTAGGTTAAAGACCATCTATGGATTGCAAAAAAGCTTCGCTTACCATAAGCACCAGTATTATCAACAGTACTGACATAATAACAGGTTAGGCGTGCTAACAAAGGTCAATAGTTTTTATGTCGTGGATATTTTAAACAAAACTAATGCCTTAAATCTAGAAAATAAACAGTTCTAGTTTTGACATATTTGCAGCTGTATATAAGCTAGCAGCGGCATTTGTTGACTTTATTGCTTTGTTTCTGATCCTTTAGATTCAAATTTAAAAGTTTATACTGAAAACTTTTCAGAAAGAAAATAAAGCTCTAAGCAAAGGAAAACGACAACTCCTCCAGAAGAAACAAAGTATACGTTGATGACACAATGAAAAATCAAATAAAACACAATTGTTAAGTTGCTTTTGTGATATTTGCCGTCGACCTCCAATTCCTTGAATCGTTCGAGCGTCACTGCACAACTTCTGCTCCGTATTGTAATTCACTTCTGCTGAAAGACTTAAAAAAATCTCTGGAATTCATATTCGCCGAAAAGGTGTTTACATTTAAAACACAGCTGCAACATCATCACGAGGCGGGTGATGACTTGACGGAGATTTTACATAAGTTTTCAACATTGAATTCTGTAGTTTGTAAAAACATGACATGCATGAGTCATGTATCTACTACTGTGACCTACAAAAATATGATGTTTTGTTGCCAACTAGAACGCGAAATATTAGGCAGGAAATTCAAAACGTTTGTGAAATGCTGATAGCTAAAGTTTCTGTAAATAAACTTTGTTTTCTTGAACACTCCGAGTTTCTTTAGTTCACTCGTTACATATGTTTCGATCCAACAGAGTCGATATATAAAAAGTCTTGATTTACAAAGTCAAAGACAACAACGCCTAATGCAATTCTGTATATTTTGCCCTTCAAATTCATCCATTTCTTATTTTAAGATATCATTTCAATAAGTGGGCCTGAAATTCAAATTTGTAAACGTTGGGTGGGAAAATAATGTATGTTAACGATTTTTAATCAGATTTTTTCACCTGTCACCTATTGACCTACTTAGAAAAAGAGAATGACATTAATATGGAACACCAAACAAAGGCGCTTTTAAATATAGTTTGGTTTCAATTTTTGATATTGCAATTATATGTATAATGAACATGCTATACTTGGCACTACTAACAGACTAAAGGTATCTTTTTGTTTTCACAGCCCTTATTCTGGCAAAACATATCAAATCAAGATCTGTAAGTATGTCATAAACCTTCTACCTGTGTACTCAACTTAAAAACGAAGATTACCAATATGAATTCATATTAAAAAACATTATTTGTTGAGCTCTAAAAAATAATGAAGACTTTTGACTTTGGAAAATATACCTGGCGACATATTTAAAACATGAAGACTCAAAATGCTGTAAATAGGAGGTTTTAATCGATTTTGACGATTTTTTTAATTTAAATATTTATGAACTACAAAAGTTTGTAAAGGAATGTACATCCACATGTCGATGAAGAATTAAGTACGGCGAGACTCCCATTTTTCATATAGGTCAACAAGTTCAATCACGCTGACGTCACAAATTATAATTGCGTCATAATCTACGATTGTGTCATAATTTCATGTTTTCATCATAAGGCCACAACACATTTAAACATCTTCACTTCTTCAAAGCAAAAGGTTATTGTAAGAACTGTCATCCAGTCATATAGCCAGAGGGTGGGCAGAGGGGCAATCGCCCCACCAATATTTCTCAATAACCTATATTTATCGGTTCAAAATTAGTATTGTTTGTCGGCAGGCGCCATATTTTATATCCTGTCGGTTTATTTCTGTTACTTGCCCCACCAATATGGAAATCCTGGCTACGCCACTGCTGTCATCGGTTTCCTAACAAAGTAATTAATGATGGATGTATTGATTATTAAACAAATTGTGAAGACTATGATCTAAGCTTTGACTATATGTAACATTCATGGTAAAACTATAAAAAAAATCTATCGCCACATTATTAAAAACAAAAGGCAAATTAGTCTTCTTTATGACAAATACAACAAACTTGTTAATGCTTAGAGGCCGTCGAATGCTCTTTTCGTCCTTAGCTCTTAGAAAGAAAGGCTTCTAGTGCATTTAAACAACAAAATATGTAGTTTTTCTATTAAAGATTGATATGATTATCAAAATGTCAAATATTATTATTAGTGTATATCCTAATAACATAATGATTTGGAAATTACCCCAATTTATATTTTTCAAGTACAGAAGAAACTGAATGATGAAAATTAATTTAGAAAGGGATTATGTTCTTGTTGCGGCTGTTGCAAAATTACCAATCAATTTGTCCGGTTAGATATGTGCAGTGTATTAAAATTGAAGTACAATGATGAAATTTGTATCAGGATCATATATAAAGACGTCATTTTCAATTATTCTTTAAAGAATTTTGTCAACTTTTTAGCGCAAAAAATGGTTTATCAAGTCCACGGCAGCGTTCACAGTGTCTATGTACATTTGATTCTAGTTGGCAATTACCTATTTTCAGCGGTAATTTTATGATAATCCAGTACCGTCTGAAGAAATAGTTACATCCTTGGTACCCTTGAGACTTATAAAATCATATGAATTAATTTAGATGTATTTTTGGCTGCTTCCTGGGTGTGCATTTCTTAATTATTCGTCTTTTAACACCAATTTCTTCCTATTGTCTGTACCTGGAAGTTTTTGGCTTATGGCACGTGCGCACTGCTATTTGCACTAACGTCCGCAATTATAGTATATAAAGCAAGTCCCTTCTCATGGCAAGCATCACTGGGTAATCCCACCCAACCTATTTAGTGTAGTATAGCTTTTTCTCAATGAGTAGGGCAGTAGTCTGGCTCAGTAAGTTAGGGTAAGATAATCTATTTTCAAAAAGCATTTATTGTCAATTTTTAAATGTTTTGTATTTTAAGAATTCGTCCCAGGGATTTGATTATAATTTTCCTGGGGATTTGTTATATCACAAATCCATGGTGGTTTCAGGGATCTTCTGGTAGTAATACATTTCCTGTGGGTTTATTATATACCAAATTATTGGTGGTCCCAGGGATCTCCCTGGTGGTTATACTTTTCCTGATATTTTTTTATATAACAAATCTTTCGTACCCCCAAAGAGCTTCCTGGTGGTAATAATTGCCGCTCATTTGAGTTCTTCGGCTTGCCCTGTTGACCTACACAGGGGCCATTTTCTTTCGCCTACATTTAAGACTTGGTTTTCCCAGGATTTTTTATATAGCAGATCCTTAGTGGTCTCAGGTTCCTCTCGGTGGTCTCAGTGATTTCCCTGATGATTGTATGTTTACCTGTGTATTAGGCAATATTATGTTGTTAGGAACAGAGTTCCTGAGAACATATTGTAATCTTACCAAGGATATAGTAACGTGACCGCATTCTTTGGTCGAGCATATCTCGAGTTTGCTCTCAGTAATACAGTCGAATCTGTAATAAAATACAGAGGAATCATGCTTTTATCTGTTACAGGAAAGGTACTAAACCGCATTGTGCTTAATAGATTGAAGGGAGCAGTTGATAATATTCTGAGGGACAACCAAGCTGGTTTTCGCCAAGGTAGATCATGTGCGGATCAAATTGTAAACCTCAGGATTATTATAGAGCAGTCTATTGAATGGAACTCACCAACTTACATCAATTTCGTCGATTATGAGAAGGCCTTTGACAGCATTGATATTTATACTCTATGGAAATTAACGGCGTACTACGGCATGTCTTCTAAATTCATCTCTCTAGTGAAGAACCGAAGGAATGAGCTGTCAAGTCTTGAACGGGGGTACCCCGCCGTCTGAAAAATTCCAAGTTCAAACTGGAGTGAGACAAGGATGCCTTCTATCTCCTTTCCTGTTCTTGCTCACCATTGACTGGATAATGAAGGAAACAACATCAGGACTAAACAATGGGCCTCAGTGGTCCTTAAGTGAACAGCTAGAAGATCTTGACTTTGCTGACAAACTTGCATTGGTGTCACACAGCCATAAACAGTTGCAGGACAAGACCAATCGACTTGCACTAACTTCTGCTGAGGTGGGCCTATACCTCAATACACAAAAAACTAAAGTGATGCGCCTCAACAATGGGAATGTCAACCCCATCAAGCTCAACAACACTGACTTGGAGGAAGTTGTCTCCTTCACTTACCTGGGAAGTAGTGTAAATACTACAGGGGGCACTGATGATGATGTTAATGTTAGAATTGGCAAAGCCAGAGCAGCATTCATTACATTCACAAATATCTGGTAGTCAAGGGATATCTACAAGGCCTAATTGCTCAGATTATTTCATTCCAACGTCAAACGTGTTCTATTGTGCAATTGTGAAGCCTGGCGGATCACCAAAGCTACCACAATGAAGGTACAAACTTTCATCAAGCGCTGCCTGCGTAGAATACTTATGATTTACTGGCCAGACACCATAAGCAACAACAAACTATGGGAAGAAACAGGCCAAGACCCAATGGAACTACAGATCAAAAAGAGGATTGGCCACACTAAGAAAATCTGACAACAGTATAACACGTCATGCCATTAATTGGAAGCCACAGGGAAAACGCAAACAGGGTAGGCCCAAAAATACCTGGAGGCGGGACACTACAAAGGAAATGATTAAGATGGGCTACAACTGGCAACAGCTGCGAATGCTGGCCCAAGATAGACATAAATAGAGGGGCCTTAAACCGTGGCCTACATTCTGGCAAGGAGTGAGAAGGCGTAAATAAAAATAAATACAAAAATACAGTCGAATCTGATGTACAATAATAACATTAATTTGGGGACGTGGATGACATTTTGTGAGAGTTTTTTAATGTCGGATTACAAAATTTTGTTGCAAACTTATATTAAATAACTTGACAGTGCGACTAACATTTTCAACGTGCCACCCGCGATATCCAGGCCAGCAGTCCAAAGTTGGTACAGTATAAGACACGCGGTACCGCTATCGTGCACGGTTAGTGTAGTAGAACGCAACTCAGCTCTGACAGAAGTACTGCGGCTACACCAATTTCGCGATACACGAAGTTGCATAAACTTACAAACGTGAGTTGGCACATTACAGTAAAACTATAATTTACGAAAGGTAAATAAACAAATGATATGAACATCATAATTTATAAGTATTGCGGCATAGAAATAAAGTTTTCAAATGGTTTTTAAAGGAATATTTAGACTGATTTTAATACAAGCGCAGAGAGAATTGTATCTTCTATTCGAATTTGGTTTGTAAAACGTTAGTAAGTGCAGTAAATAGGTACTAAAAAATAAAATACAAAATCACTTGAACTGCAATCTATGATTATTCTACTACCTACATCAAGAGTTTGCTTGGGTGTCATATATCAACGGTTTCTAAAACATTGCTTTAAAAATAAAGATTCACAAACACATGTTGTAATCATCCTCTCCAATCACCCATGACATACTAAAGACATCATCTCGGTATACTCTGGCATTACCATTCTCACCTGGAATATGTTTTACTTTGATCGTTTTGCTTGATTTTAAATGGAGTCGATAGTTTTATTTCATAGTTCTGTGTTGATAAAAGCTGGGAGATATCTCCCTGATAAAATAAAGAAAGCATAATGATAAAGCAATAATTAAACACAACACACGAGTGTAAGTAGTCGCGACCTTTATTGCGCATGTCTAAATCTCCAGAACTGATAAACTTGAGCTCTCCTGATTGGATAGATCCTGCCGGACTGCCTAATATAACAATTAAGTGAGAATATATTTATGTAGGTCATTCCGTGGCTTAAGACGTAGACTAAGAAAAGTACGATTATCAAAGATACGAATTATTCACAAGAGATAAGTATCACATATGAAACTTGAATAGAGTAAATTACTTCAGCTCAGGTGTTTTGCTAATGACCAGATTAATTTTCAAAATCTAAACAAATAAACAAGCAATGTAATCGAAGTGCTTATGAGAGTACACTCTATTTGTTTGCTTTCGAGTGTTGTAATAGTGTAGTTTACGAACGCCCCATATCTAACTCTCTCTACTTTGCAAACTTATGTAAGGTACATATATACAAGGTTTAAGAAAAGAATGCAAATTGCTTAAAATTGCTTCGCTAAACACCAACAATTTGTTGAAATAGCTTCATTCACTTAAATTTCTAGAAAATTAACGGGAGTTTTTGAGAAAGTGATTAAACCTTTTCTTTAAAGTTTATTCATTATTTTCTTGGGCAGCATATTCCAATATTTTCAGCATTTACCTCTCATATAAAGCTGCATAATCATATAATGCAAAGCCTTTCCCGTTTCGTTCTAGTTTAAACATTCAGAAAAAAAATCTAAAAGTACGATTAAAAAGCAGGTAATATATGCCAAATTTGTAATCTTTCTATGTCATAAAACAAGTGGAGAACTTGAGTTATTTGCATGTCACAGATTCGTTTCTTATTCTGTTGAATATTATTTTGTATTTCTGTTTATATAACATTTTCGACTTTTTCCTTTCGAGACTTTTAATTATCCCAACAAAACAACCATACTTTTCTTTGGGAATTTGTATTAATATTGCGCTGTTTTCGGGTTATTCTAATCTTATAGTACTATAGAAGTGGTGCTGATTTACTGGGAAGCATTTTCGTGGGTCAATTAGCATTGGTGGACTGTGATGAAGCAAATTGCGTACACAGATAGTCATTTATCAGATTAACATATAAACGAAAATATAAACGACATGTGTATTATCATATATTCGTGGTTGTGAGTTATAAAATTGTTGAAAGAATAACAACAAACTTACCATAATTTACCTTTTGATGGTGTCCTAAAGGGGGCTATATTAGTTTTCACGAAGATACACACAAATAAAAAAAACATGCACAGCTTAAGCCATAAATAACACTTTGTTTTTGGTATACTTGGAAAAAGATGCAGCTGCTCGTCAGGTTTATGACTACGCTTTTGGTCAGCTTCAGAGGGTTCAAATACGTTCATAGTATGGTTTGCGAACTTTCATCTTGCATGACTTAAACGATAACGGTGTTGGCCTCATGATTTATCATCCTCAAGAGGGTCGGAATACGTAAGTATTTTGAAGGACAAACGAGTATATGACTAGAAAGGTAATTTGACGCTAAAGAAGCCAAAGTGGCGGAACAACCCCCAAGTATAGAACAGATTATGTGGATGTGTTGGGCACATGTAATTTCTGAAGATACCCATCCGCCAACTCAGTAGCTACAGTAGATGGTGTTTCTTTCTAGTCTAATCCAAGTCCAAAGCGTTATCATTGTTGAATGTCGACTATTCTGATAATCGGTCAAAATGAAGTCAAGTCAAAAATGGGCTTGGCAACAAAATCAAGGGTTTACAAACCAAAGCAATGCCGTTAACGTTCCAAGTATGCATATACTATATGACTATACACATTCAGAATCAAAATGTCGCAAACATATGTCAAATGAATTGTAAAACTGTTGTTATTAATTGGCGAACTGAAGATCTTTGAATTAATCAGCTAATACAACTTATT
Organism: Chiridota heheva; assembly: GCA_020152595.1. Lineage (NCBI taxonomy): Eukaryota > Metazoa > Echinodermata > Holothuroidea > Apodida > Chiridotidae > Chiridota > Chiridota heheva. The sequence continues at coordinate 701,818 of JAIGNY010000843.1, forward strand.
TGGCTTTACCGGACGACATTCTTAGAAATGTTTTGGAAGATTATCAATGGAGTTGTATAGGCAAATAAATCATTGCTACCGAAAATAACTTCTCAAAGCGAAAACAAACATTGTTAGTTAATGTCGTGTGCTATTCTGCTAATCAGCTAATTCTGATGCCGATCCTTATACTTAAGCCTTTGTAAAAATCGTTAAGCCAAGTAATCGGTAAGTTGATGATTTAAGACCCTTTGACCACATCGTTGTCATTAAATCTGGGATTTTCTGATTTGTTACATTAGCTGGAGTAACAAATCCCTGGTTAAATAGTACCCGGGCGGTTAATTACGGAGATCTAGTCAGATGAATTGTCTTAAACGATTTACTGCTTTCATTTTGCTTTACTTAATTCTTATCGTTTTCTGTATGACTTTATAGTTACAGCAAGTAACAATATAACCTTAAAAGCTGTTTTCGATGACTTTTATTTATTTATATTTGCCACATTTTATTTCAGCTACAATAAAACAGAAAGTAATTCACGAAGAAGGGACGAGATATATAGACCGTTAATTTTGTATTTGTTCTTAGTGTACCAAAACACATTGTAGGAGAGTAAAGGTGCAGTCTAACTGCTTGGACAATTGTTGGCAGATTAAAGTGATATACATACATACAGTAAATCACTTGGATGTTTTTTAAATTTTACTATGTCCTATCAAATCAATGACTTTTATACTGAATTTACATGGAATTGTTAAAGCTCTACGATGACATATAAATTGCATAAATACAATGTGTTTATTATCATTAGAAGTTGAATTTGGAGTAACAAAATATATAATTTCTTTATAATTTCTTTAAAAGGATTTCTCCCTGCTTTGTTCTTATAAGCCATACCAAAATAGTTGTTCTGGTATGTTATGTGAGATCTGCATCTGTATCTTTCAAATGTTGTTGTTCTAAAATTATTTAAAATTTCAATTGCACCCGTCTCATAGTAATGTGCACAACGATCTGGTTTGATTCACGATTGTGTTCCTTGCTGCTGCAAACTGTAGACAACGAGCTCTAATGCAAGATTTCAGTTTCAGTTATCGATTAAAAGAGGTGCTCCGTTCGGCATATTAACTATCACTTAAGTGCAGGCAACGTCTATGCTGCTTGCCGCCGATCTATCAATCTATTGGAAGCGCTCTGAGCATGGGCTTGCGTGGATATAGTTCTATATATGTATTTTACAGTATCATTATGTATGTAACCACAAGCGACTTAAAAACTAGTGGCATTCAGCGTATTTTGTATCAACGTGATGGGTTCTTAATTTGACACATATGTGCAAAATATATCTCTTATAAGTTCTAAACTACGTAGTTTCTAGCCTCACATAAACGACTGGATACTTTCTCTAATATAAGATATGTTAATTTTATGAAGTAGACGGTTGTATTACTATGTAGGTTGTAAAACAATTGAGTCCGATACAAGCGTGCATTGTCTAAAGTCCACGAAGCTTCGGTCTATCCCTAATCCATATACGTTTTCGTACCCGTTTGCTGAGTTATTTTGTTTGTTGTTCGGTCGTGTCAAGAAATTTAAATTTAACGTGAGCTTGTTCTCTTTTTCTGAATTCTTTTGAATTAAATCGTATTTTTTGGAAGAAAATTGTCTGTCATCAGAAATTGAGCTTACTGGCCATTCAGTGATTTGCAAGCGAAGGATTTGCTTAACGTTTTCTAATTCTTCGTTGGCCGATTCAGAAGTGGGGACATTTTCGTCGATAAATGGTTGGAATTGGTACGGTTGAATCTGATCATTGCCGACATATCTGCCGAGGTATCTGAATTTGTAAATGTGGTTCTTGCTGGAGACGACGTTTTCGGGCCGTAGATTTCAAAAGGTTGTAGCTCATGCTGCAACAGTACATCTTTATTTTCGACCCTTTTGCATTATAACTGTATCGTCCCATATTCAAATGCATGTAATGCTTCTTATGCACGGAGCACAACTGAGATCAAACGTTTCCCACACGTAACCCTTTCCTGACTAAAATATAAAAGGAAGAACGGTCTAAATGTGTTCCGTTATTCCTGGATGTCACTAGTCCTTTACGGGTGGGATAATAACGAAGAGTAATGTATAATCACCACTCTTTTTTATGTAGTCATTTGTAGTTTCAGTAAAACAATGTTGTTTTTGTATAAGTTAATGCAGGGTTTCAGAAAGGAATGAAACGCTAGAAAATCAAACCCATATAAATTCGAAAAATGATGCTAAACATCTTAAAAACTTTAATTTACTTCCTTCACAGATGTTAAAGGAATAACATTATTCACATATATATAACAATTAAACACATTATCTTCTTGTGGCCAATATCATTTAAGATTTTCAATATTGATACAATTCTCTTCGAAATATTAAGCTGGTCTTGTTTACTTATGACAAGAGTAAAAACATCAACTATGGCTTCTTAAACTACGTTAACAGACAAGAATTATTCGTCAGAATATATCTGAACATTAATCCAAGAAAAATCGTTGTGATTTTCATTTTATAATTTTAGAAAGCCAAAATAAATACATTTGAAGTAAATTCTGATACGACGTGCCTTATTGAAGGTCAATTTAAATACAAATGTCGTCTTACTTCTAATCAAATCCCACTAAATCAAGGAAGTTCTAGCTCTAGTCAATTAATGTCTGTTTAGAGGAAGACAAATTTTAAATTTCGCTTAATAGTTAGAAGTAAACATCGTTTATCAAACTAGAATAAACTTTAAAGAGAACCAAACAAAGGACCACGAATATGCTACTTAAAACTATACAAAAAACGTGATGAATGCTATAAAAGATCTAATGATCACTTAATTGGCCAAAAAACAGAGACTGATAGAATGAAATTAGGAATCTCATAAAACTGTTCTTTTATATTATCAACCAATCAAACATTCCAAACTCTATTTCTGACTGAAGCTTTTGCCAGACATTATTTTCCGCTGGTTCTGATCACCTTAGTCAGATTAGTCAGAATTTGCGATAGTTTTGAGTGAAATTGTAGGATAATTTGTTTTAACATTGTCAAATATTGACAGTATTGAAGAGGCTGCAACCTTTATGACTCCTGTATAACGCAAGACATCGACACTCATGCAACAGAACAATCCAAAACTCTTATAGCCCGTCCAAAAATACCGTGGTATCATGAGCATTTAAAGAATCTGAAAAGAGAAAAAGGCAAATTGGAGAAGATCTGGCGTTTGTCAGAGTCTAACAGAGACTGGTTTAGACTGGCTTTTGTATAAAAAGTGTCGTAATAGTTATATCGCTGATTTAAGAAAAAACAGACGTTTGTTTTATTCAAATGTTTTGGAAGAAACTTATGCAGATCTAAAGAAATTGTTTAAATAATGGATACCCTCCCTGATCGTAGACCCGAAACTCCCTTTTCTCCACATGATGACGCTGCTCAACTTGCAATGGAGTTTGGTAAGTTCTTTTGCAATAACGTGGCAAATATCAGGAAGGAACTGGACATTGAGGTCACCGCTACAATCAGTGAATTCCTGAGGGATGTTCCACAATGGTACACATTTAAAACACTCTCAGAAGAAGTGAAAATGTTGTTGTTCAAAACAAAATCAACACAGTGTATCTTAGACCCTCTTCCAACCTGGCTTTTGCAAAATAACATAAATATTTTCTTACCGCTTCTCACAAGTCTAATCTATCTCTAGTTCGAAAGTGGAAAATTTCTCTCTAAAGAAAAGAGGCCGTGATCAAGTCTCTTGTTTAAGGAACAGGGTTTAAACTTATTCTAATTTTCGACCAGTGAGTAATCTTAGTTTTGTTTCTAAATGAACAGAACGAGCAGTCGTTGATCAAATGATTGCCAATAACGAAAAACACGACCTATTACCTAGCCATCAGTCAGACTTTCGACCTTTTCACAGCACTAAAACCGCTCTTGCAAAAGTACAGTCAGATATTTTGTGCCAATTAGACAACAGAAAATGTGTCATATTAGTTCTTTTGGACCTTAGCGCCAACTTCGACACCATTGACCTCACCAGGCTGCCTAAAGCTCTGAGTGAGCGTTTTGGTGTCGAAGATGCTGTGTATAACTGGTTTCAATCTTATTTAACACAGGAAACACAAACTGTTCTCATAAATAATGTCAAATCCAAACCATTTCAATTAAAGTTGTTTGGGGTTCCACAAGGTTCATCTTGTGGACCCTATCTTTTTACTTGGTATGCCACTTCCTTATTTGAAACAATGAAGTCATTCTTACCTAATATACATGGGTATGCTGATGATCATTGCTTATACATGACACTAGATGTGAGGCAGCCTTCACTTGCTTACAAATTTATTGAACACATTAAAAGAATTCTAAAAGTGGTTAAAGATTTGATGTTGTATAACAAACTCAAAATGAACGATGCAAAAACAGAAGTGATTTTATTTCGGTCTAATACACAATTTGCAAAAATTAATGTCAACCAAATCACTGTTGGCAATTCAATTGTTCACGTATCTTCCACTGTTAAGTATCTTGGTGCATAGCTAGATTATAATGTATCTATATCTGAATTTACTAACAACAAATGTAAGGTTGCTTTTTATCACCTATATAACAATAATAAATGTGCGAAATTCCTGAATCAAACTGTCATTTCTGCCCTGGTTAACTCACTTGTCCACAGCTGTCTTGACTATTGCAATGTCCTCCTCGCTGGAATCCCTGCTTACAATTGTATTAAACTCCAACGCGTCCAAAATTTTGCTGCAAGAATCGTAATCAAATCTCATCGCTCCACTCCATCCCATGGTCTGCTGAAGGAACTGCACTGGTTACCAGTCCTTTACAGAATCAAATTAAACGTCGTTGTGCTCGTTTATAAGTCACTTAATAATTTGGCTCCTATTTATTTATAAAATGTTTCATTTGAGTCCCCAAAACCAAAACAACATTTGTGATCGCTCCCTGCGTGCTTTTGGCCCTAAGCTCTGGAATGCTCTCCCTTCATCTATTCAGTTTGCCCCTTCGCTCAATATTAAAAAAAAGCTTAAGACCCACCTTTTTAAAGAAGCATTCGATGCACCGAGTAATTTGTATTAACATTGTTGTTTCCTTGTTTCGTTTTTCCCCTGTTGCCTTGTATGTTAGCGCATGTGAATAGTACTTTAAGAAGAAAATGCGCCTATAAGTTCCATATATTATTATCATACATTATAACAATTAGCAATGATTACATGTGGGAATTTGCATCTATTAGAAGTTCACATCCGCACCAACTTGGCTACATTATATTATAAGTTTTATTGGATATTTTATTACCGATTATTTGTTTATAGCCTTGACGGCTTGATTACTTATCCTTATACTATAATTTTACTTAAACTGATCGTTCTTGAGTTAAGAATAGATTATTTATACTTGAATGTCCCTTTGGAACTAAACCGAGAGTATCAAATTGTGTGCCTGACCAGTGAGCTATCATTATGTTAGGTTGTTTTACTCTTAGCAATCTATTTTGTCCAAGACTGTTTGAAGAGTAAGTATCTGTGATGTGTTTATTATGACTGTTGTCAAGTAGAAAGAATTGGAATGGTACATATATGCAAGTTTCGTAGAGGCATACTCTTGCCATGTTTTATTCGTTAACTAATAGAGCATTGCGTGACAGGGCCATCTGTATGAAAATGCAGATATTACTTTAGAAATTTACTTGACAGTGCAAGGTCTGTTTAACATCCTACACACACCAAAATAGTTGTTTCTCTTACCTGAAACATTGACTGATGTATGTTTACTTGAAGTTTCTGGTGAACGGTTACATCTTAAAAACCAAGTTTACGAAAGTTTTGTGTTTATAATGCGTATCCGCAACCGGAAAGATTGTAAACATGGTAAGTGACGATGCGTTTACGATATGTTACGAAATATCCGTTACATATTTGCTGGCGGAAACATCATAAACATTTTCTCATAAATTTACACCATGTTTAGGGATAACTAAATTTGTTAAACATGGTCGGCATATTTAAGCGGACTTCCAGCGAGCGTATATTCTGGAAACATGCAAAAGAAATTTAAGCTGCGTTTCCAATGTAACTTATTTTTCATAAAGATGGTACGAACATTTCCGTGAAGTATTCGATAACGGAAAGTTCATAAACTCCATTTGTAGATTTACTATACGTTTACGAAATAACTTATATTTCATAAACATGGTATGAATATTTCCATGAGGTATCCGATAACGGAAAGTTCATAAACTCCATTTGTAGTTTACTATACGTTTAGGAACTAACTTATATTTCATAAACATGGTATGAATATTTCCGTAAAGTATCCGATAAGAGAAAGTCCATTTGTAGATTTACTTTACGTTTACGAACTAACTTAAACTACCTAAACATGTATTGAGCGTTTCCGTTAATATCCGGCAACGGAAAATTTTTCATATACATGGTACGAACATTTCCGTGAAGTATCCGATAACGGAAAGTTCATAAACTTGATTTGTATATTTCTTACGTGTTTATGATAAAACTTAAATTTCATAAACATTGTTTTAGTGTTTCCGTGGAGCATACTATAATGGACAACTTGTAAACTCTGTTTATGTATTTCCTACGCGTTTTGAGAAATGGCATATATTTCATAAACATGGTTTCAGTGTTTCCATGCATAAAAAGATGTGCACAAAAATACTTGCAAATCGAACTTGAATGAATGAATCGAAATTGAGGGCACAAGAACCACATTTTTTGAAATAGTGAGGGCCATGCAAAAAGTGACTCGTGGGCCAAATGGAGGAATACTGGCTCGTGGGCCAAATGAAGGAATACCAGTCTGCTGCTGGGATTGGCAAATCTCAAAATCCAATTGTGTTTTGAATTACCAGCTGACCAGCTCAGGGATGTAATTGCCGGCATTGGGGAATAAATCATTACCCACACACGCATAACCCCTCTTCGATCATGATTACCAGAATTTTCGTCTTCATTTATGTATTAGTAATAATTTGTCAACATATATGTGTCAAAACCCTACAATTAAAAATGTCTTTAATGTCATCGAAAGACATCACCAACTTGAATTATGATATATATTTAATAGAATTATGCAGTAATTGCTGGATGAAAATATTTTTTCAAGCAGGTCTTAAAGGAGCATTAGACTGAAAAGTAAGGGAGCTTGTTTTCTGAATTACACAGATATATTGTCCACGACAAATAAACAACGATAAATTCCATGCCTGCATAGCGCACAGAAGACGTGAGGGCAAACGTTACTTGAATATTCATATTAACCAGTAAATTGCTATATACTGTTGCGTGCTAAATAAGCATTCGATTTAAAAAAAAACGCTCTCACATTTCGGTCTATTGCCCCTTTAAGTTACACCTACCTCTTAGTTATCTTCGACTTCTGGACTTCCCGGAAATCCTGCGGTTTTAGATCCCGTGATTTTGATAACAGGAAATTGTTTAAACTCGTATAAAACCCAAGCAGGGCGTCGGAAACTGCGCTTTTGGAAATTCTGATAGCAAAACATTGTTTAAATTGTGAAGAGACCGGAAGCCCTACGTTTCTTGTGATTTGTATCTGTTGATAGCTGGCTTACGCATGGTGGAAGGTGAAAAAGGGAGGGGGAGGGGGAAGGCGCCCTAATAATTTCCAAAGCAATTATTTTCAAAAGCAGGTCTTTTAACTGGAAGGGGGGAGGGGGCGCCCTCAATAATTTCCAAAGCAATTATTTTTTTAAGCAGGCCTTTTAACTATTTACCCGACGACGACGATTCTCAAACCCATAGGCGGGATTTGCTTATAATCGAGTAAAAGACAAAAATGGAAGGGGGAGTGGGAGAAAATCACGCTAGGATACAAAAAAATCACCATACAAAAATTTACATTTGGGGAAAAAAAAGTGGGGGTGGGGCAAGTGCTCTCCCAAATCTTGCTTATGCTCAAATTATATGTGTAGGAACTGGGCGAGGAAACACGCCCCCTTCCCTCCCTCCCACTTTTTTTAAACTGACAAAAGTGCCCCTTTTGAAAACGAAAAGTGCACCAATTACTGTTAAAAAGTGCCCTCACTTGACTTTCTGCCCCCTTTCTTCGAGTTCCTTCCGACACCCCTGGGCGAAGCCCCTGGAATCTTAGGTTGTTTTTTTGTTTGGTGTGATTTT
>JAIGNY010000843.1:715000-835000 GCA_020152595.1 Chiridota heheva
TTTACCCCCACACCGTATTTTTTTTTAAAGGCTATGTGGCGGGGAGTGTTTACTTAGGGGACTGAGTTAGAAGCCTCCTCCTCCCTATGTGAAATATCTCCCGCCGCCTATACATTATATTTATTACTCAGCACAAACGTGAGTGTTTAGTCCCATACCCCCGTAAATCCGGTGTATCCGATGTGCTGCGATTTGGGCATATGTACAATATATTACATTTTGTTTATCTTTTTTTTTTTAAATCATATACCATGTACACGCATGCGTGCAGTATAGAACAACTGGGAACAGATCCCCCTCCAGAGATTTTGGTTTGAAGGCACAGTATAGTCAAGTACCAAATACGATATTGTAACAGCGAGCACCCTCTGGGAGCCCCTAAGTGAAGGCTTTGTTGGGGTCGAGGGAGCTCTGAAGGCTTGTTTTTGATGTACCACTGGCAGTATGGCTGAAGATCAAGTTCCAAACTGTAATTGAAGAATAAATAAAATATACTGGGGTAAACATTTAGGGCATTTCTAAACAGGCAGAGGAGAAATATACCCTAAAAATAGAGAAAATTTGGACAAAATTGTGCGGTTTACGGGTGAAGCTCTGTTAGGAGCCCATGGCTATTAGGCGAAGCCCGGAAGCTCTGAAGATTTCTTATTTTTGATGACATAAATAAAGGTCCATGTCATCAGAACTCAGGATTTTAAACGTGTGTGGGCTGGTTATTTTTCATAATACGTCCCAGTTGCCAAATCCGAGAATCAACATCATGCCGAATCGAGAGTGGAGATTCTGTAGATCAATATCTTGACTATTCGAACAGTATTCCCAGTACATGATCAAACCAGTCAGCCTTCCTCCCCACTTTTTTCAGAAATTACGTTATCAATGGCTCTCACTTTTGGATATCACACTGTCAATATTCATCCCCCTCCACTTTTGCGAGGTCTGGTTTTCCAAGTTTACAATCTTACGTTGTAAACAAATAAAACATTGAGTTTACGTCACTTTAAGCAAAGAATTTTCGTTCAATGAAGCACTGAATTTCCGGTGTTATACTCGACAGAAAATCCATGTTTCTTGTTCACCAACTTTACGTCCTTACGCTGTAACCACGTTAAACATGAAGATTACGTCACCTGGAGCACGGCGTTTATGTCGCCAGGAATGGGGCATTTAAGTTGCATTAAATTCCATTTTTACGTTGCTAACACGTTAAACATAGAGTTTACGTCACCCAAAGCACGGCGTTTACGTCGTCAGATATGAGGCATTTAAATTCCGTTAAATTTCATTTGTATGTTGTAAACATGTTAAACATGGAGATTACGTCACCTAGACACAGCATTTACGTCGCCAGAATTGGGGCATTTCAGTTGCATTAAATTACATGTCTACGCTGTAAAATACGTTAAACATGGAGTTTACGTCACCCGGATCCCGGCGTTCCCGTCGCCCGGAGCAAGGCGGTTAAGTTGACTTAAACATTATGGGAAACATGGTCACGGAAAAACGAATATAAGACGTGTTTAGATAAGCGGTTTCGTTCAGTTCAAATGATATTTAGGCCAGCGTATTCATTAATTTTGTTGTCGTGCTACACTTCTTATGATTACCGATTATCTAACAACAGTGTACAGAGTATAACAAAGCTTTAAAGGAATATTGCAGTGGACAAATTGATGAAAAGTACATGTTGATATCTTATTCAGTTTAGGAGTTATTGCATTTCAAAGTTTCTGTCAGTGTGTTGAAAAGTGACCTTGGAGTGCAAAGTGTGATGTCATAGCTGCAGATCCAAGACAATGTTTATTTATTTCTTTTCAAAAATAATTGTCTCTTTCTAAATTATTTGAAACAGTTTTTGATTAATTGTTGAGAAGAAGTGTAGCATGTTCTTTAGAAGAACATGCTTTGCCAATATACTCATGTATCTTACACTCCAAATGAAATTTTTAGAAACACATAGAGAATTTACGTTGGCTATTCAATTATGACATCACACTTTACACAGCAAGGTCACTTTACATCACTCTGGTAAAATCTTTGAGGTGTTATAGCTTCTAAACGGAAAAAGATATCTGCATGGTTTTTCACCATTTTTTTTCTTTAAAAGTACTGTATCATATATCTGGAAATAAAATTCGTGCAAATGCTATTTTAAAATGGTATGACGAAACGTTACAATGCACTTCATGTGTACAAATAATAACATGCACAATTTAAAATTTTTGTCGAATCGATTGAGTTTTTCTTTTATTATTTTTTGTAGTGACTTTCTCCTATTATCATCATTATTAAGTCATGTTGATATTTAAGTCGCAATGTCACAAAAGAAATATCATAAGAATACCGCAAGCAATAATCAATAAGATATGTTTTTTACAATTACAATACCATACAACTTCAAGCGAATATTCAGTCAAATTCAGGTTGCAACAGGTAGGGCCTCCACTTGGAGTGAAGAGTGAAAACATCCAATGACAAAAATGTTCACCACTTTAAACTATCAATTTCCACTCAAAACCCACACAGCCAAAAATTAATATTTGTTCGATGTAGAAGAATAAATTCTTCCACATTATGAGTTTTAAATAATCTTTAATAATTAAGAGAGACCACTTTTATTTCATTCCTGCATTTGTTTTCTATTTCGTATGTATAATCTGATTTACTAAAAATGATGTAGTTTGATTGGGGTATGGTAAGACTCAAAACCCTTTGGTCAAAACTTGCTTCATTACTTTAAAGATAAATATCATAAAAATTTACAAAAGAAGAAGCAAAAGTCGCCCTTGGATACATCACAAACATAAAGATTTATTTGCCTGATATTTCAAAACGCTAACAAAATGATATAATTTTTGACCAATTTTGATGGATTTTTAGCTAATTTTATGTTTTTGATAGATCTAACAGCAACGAGAGGATGATATCTAGAACTTTTTTGTGGCAAAATGTACTTTCCTCTTTGTATTCTTAATAAATATGACACTCAGCAGCTTATTTGTGATGATAATATTACATTTCTAAATCCCCAAAGATCAGTGACACGAACAAGTTCATCTATCAAGTCACAGCAAATCTAATTTGAAAGTACTTAAGTTTTAAAAATGATAGATATATATTGACAGATAATACGTACTGTACCTCGAAATTTCATTTATTAAAACATTTCTACCATTTACAATTCTAAAAGTAGGATATTTAAGCTTTCCAGAATGGATTTCCAAATGTGTGTAGATATAATTAATGTGATGGGCAAATTCCATCCAACGAGATCTTATACCGCAATGGATAAATCAAAGTACTGAAAGCACTGTTAATGGGTTCGATTTATAGTTGTTATTTCTGTAATTGACAGGATTTGATTTTATAAATCATTTTTATGTAAACCTGTCGATTATAACAATTTAGCAATATAATTTTGTTAAAACATTGTCTCAAATCATGACAAGACAATCAGTAATTGGTTGGGAATATCAGACACCACCTGGGCTACTAGTTTAATTCCCACTTCACGTTTGTGACTCCCAGGCTTCCAGGTACAGTGCACCTTAGAATGTATCATCATATACTCATCATAATGGTCCACCCATTATCACACACACACACACACTTGTATTCAATTTACAATGGTTTATACATACAGCTAAACAGTGTATTTACATTTACCCGTGTATGTATGAATCACATCATGGAAATTGTCATATCGTTTCGCCACAGAGGCTTCTTCCCGAAAAATCCACCATAACACATGAAAACACTTCCCCAGATCTTCTTAGTTTGTGCAGTTTTAAAGTAAGGATCATTTTGTCAATTTGTTAATGCAATACGTTCCTGGATAAGAACTTCTCTAAAAATAAGTTTGCTCGGCTCGCTGTAAATTTCTGTAAAACAATATCATATACACAACGATGCTAATTTATTTCTTAGTTTTAGTCCATTTTGAGGACACTTTTGATGTCATGCCTTGCAGGTCATAATTAATATTACTCTAAAATAAAATTATATCATCAAATTCTCTTTTACAATTCAAAATACAATAAATTTGTACGTTCTATGTTGTTCGTGTACACAATACAAAGTATATGATTTGTTAGAAATATCAGTCTAATCTATTCTATATATCACGTCACGGCAATTTTCATATCATTTCGCCTTGCTAGAGTTTTAGATTGTTATCCCGATACAAATTCTTCTTCATAACCCGAAAATTTTCCTTAATTTCACACTTTACATAGGTTTCTTCTTTTTTAATAGAAAACTCTTCAAAAAGATACAAATTGAAAGAAGGTATCGTAGACTACTTTGTTATTGCGAAACACGATCAAAAAAGAAGGAGTTAAAGTTTTGCAAAGATTTTCAACTTCCCGTCGGTCCTGACAACTAAGAGTCTTCCAACAAGTTCGACCCCATCAAATATAAGGTTTTTTAGTATTTTTAACATGATTATTGCCATGTACTTAAATGATTGATTTGCAATAAATCATTATATGATTACGCTATTTATGTTTTGCTTCGATTTTATAGCTAAACTGATGGCTGATTAAAGGGACTCGTTTGAAAATTTCCTTGCATATATAGTCGAATTTAGGTGAGACTTAAAATTAATATCTCTTAATTGCGCTTTTTCATAACACCTTGTGAATGATGAAAACTGAGAACAGAGCTGTCAGAACGAACCACTAACTCCCAATGTCGTATACATAAACAATTTTGGAACCAGATCTTTAAAAAAAATATTATTTAAATATGAATTAATAATATCATAATGTATATTTCCATGTACTTAAATGATTGATTAGCAAGAAATCATCAAATGGTAAAGCTTTTTCTTTTTTGCTTCGGTTTTATAGCTGGACTAACAAAATAATCCTCGGTAATCGTCCGTGACCTGCTGGACCATGATAATAAGTTATGTGTGATCGAATGTAGTCCAAATGCTATTCTCTTTATTTTTAAACATGGTAAACATATTTTTGTTAAACACGTATGTTATGCATAAGCAATGTAAGCCCATCACTTAACAAAGAAATAGATTCCTTTCGAAATAGATGATCCTCTTTATGATTCACAGTTAAGAATCTATCTGACATCGTTGTAAAATGCATGTTTTGGATGGACTTCGTGAGACGTCGTTTCACTATCCCTGTGTAATTTTAGGTGAGTTTCCAAAGAATTAGAAACGTAAGAAATCAATCCTAGGATTAAACTCTTCAACTTTGTTTTAGCTTTGTGTATACTGGGTAAAAAAGAATGGATTATCTTAGTCGCACTTTACAAAATCTTTACAGCTACCCCATCCTAATTCTATGCGAAGATCTTAAACTGTTGATTTGACTCTAGATCAAATGTTGGGGTAAAATTATAGCGAGTTATTTTTGTGTTATAGGTGGAACATTATCGTATATTGGATGTGATTCATGAAATAGATCAATGACACTTTGTTTAACGCAACATTCTACAAAGGGATTTGCCAAGTTGAAATAACTTTGACATTTCTAGTTCTAAAGTCGACACCTCTCTTTTGATAGTTGAGACGGACTCCCTGGTCACATCGTCCTTCACGTGAGATAATCCGCAGACGTAGGTTCAATTAGATTATGAAATTCGTAACCCGGGATTCTTTGCGGGAAGCCAACTTCAAATTCCATTTCATATTTAATCATCTTCGCACTTTCATTGCCACAGTCATCTTCGAGCATAGCATGAAGTTTAATATTTGCCCTTAGTATTCATTATATTCTCCAATGACAAAGAACACAATGATTTTATTCCGCCAGCCGTTTAGTATGACAATCGAGACATTTACCTTCATTGTCCCGACATCGTTCAAACATTGCATATCTTTCAAAACAAGGCTTAACGTCTCAAGTAAATATTTCGAAATATATCAATCTGCTGACTGTTATCTTTATTTTTCCTACTACTTGAAACAATTTTATAAGAAACGTTCCCTAAAACCACTTTTTTTTATATATTGAATTATTTTGTTACACACCATCAGAACATTTTACCAGATACAAACTAGCTCATTCATGTACCAGTCACTGTGTTACTTACTTCTCTGCCTTTCTTTTAAGTCAAGTTTCAAATGACGTCACAATAAGTGACTATAATGCTATTTAATGAGCAGTCACATTATTCCTTTTATTGTTATTGACAGGACCAGTAAGTAATTCCCCTAACGAGAAACAACGTTTCGTCACCATGCCATATCAAAGCATTCAGCGCTCATTGTTCTGCGCTTGATATATTTGCGGTAAATCGAATTACATTATTCTTCTCACTTTTATCAGTATTTTGCCCACTACTTGAAACAAGTGGAAAATTAAAAAATTAAAGTTACTTCCGTGAAGTGTGTCGAATTATTTAGTTACACATCATCAAAACGTTTTACCAGAGACAAATTAGTTTGTCATTAATGTACTAATCATCGTGTTACTTACTTATTTACCTTTAGACCTTTCTTTTCAATGACATCAAAATTAGTGACTTGAATACTTAATGAGTAATGTGGAATCACATTAATTCTTTTATTGTTATTGGCATTCCCCTAACGAGGCACAGTGTTCGTCACCATGTCAGATCAAAGCATTCAACGCTCATTATACTGCGCTTGATAGATTTTCAGTAAATTCAATGGCTTGTGATTTCAATTATCCATAGAGAATAATCATTTTGTTTTTGTATCTATGTTTTATCTTATATCAAATAATACCTCATTTGTTCATGATACTCTTGATAACCATTGTCGATGAACACACAGCTTGTAACAAATTAATGTCTGCGCTACCGTAAGCTTGTAAGGTCATGTCAGGCAATGATCAGGGTAGCTCTCCACTGTGCTTCAAAAAGATTTGTTGATTATTATAGTCTCTAAAATTTACTGTGTTGAGTGGTTAAGCATTAAAAGTGGTAACTTTGTATTATGTGCTGCAAAATTATATTACAGTATCTTTAAATGCTTACGGTTTTAATCAGCGGTACGCTTTGCAAAGCTTAATCATTCTTCGCATTGGGTGTTCAGACATGTGTCCAGCTCCTAAGGGCAAAAGGGTAGGTGCAAGTTAAATAAAACGGTATCATAATAGTGGAATATTACTTTCAAAACTTATGTACAAACGATTCGTAATTTTCTGTTTGAGCAGACCTTTGCAGGGTTTATCTATTTCCTGCAGATTGAAAATGTCCCAGTTTAAAATGTTTTCGTGATTTAACTTTTAAAGTAAATACTTATTGTATGTGTCCTATTAATGCTAAAAAGGCCTAATTACTGGCAACAATAATTATAAAAACAAATTCCACAACATGGTAACTTGGGTGTTTCATTGATATAAATTGATTTGTTTTTTTAAGGGAGAGACATTTCTCACATACATGTATACCTCCAAACATATCGTTCTAATTTTCTCCTTTTATATATATATATATATATATATATATATATATATATATATATATATATATATATATATATATATATATATATATATATATATATATATATATATATATATATATATATATATATATATATATATATATATATATATATATATATATATATATATATATATATATATATATATATATATATATATATATATATACATATATTAATATATATGTTATATATATATATATATATATATATATATATATATATATATATATATATAAACATATGTGTTTTATATATATATATATATATATATATATATATATATATATATATATATATATATATATATATATATATATATATATATATGTATACATACATATCTATATATATATTTATAAATATAATATATAGATATATATATATATATATATATATATATATATATATATATATATATATAAATATATATATATATATATATATATATATATATATATATATATATATATATATATACATATATATATATGTATATACATATATATATATATATATATATATATATATATATTTATATATATATATATATATATATATATATATATATATATATATATATATATATATTTATAAATATATATATATATATATATATATATATATATATATATATATATATATATATATATATATATTTACGTTTTCTGTGATACTTCTATTTTCAAAGATTTAACGTCACCTGAATTTGAAAAAACTACAGGAAATCATTACAAAAGTGTTTTATTTTAGGCGAAATTTGACTGGTTCGGTGTTTGGCGGAGCGTCCGCCTGTTAGCCGCTAGGCTCTGGTTTAATCTGTTGATTATGGGTCAGCTCATACCGAGGTATGTTGTTTCATCGTCTATAGATCGGCATTAAAGACAGAGCAAAGAGTGGCGCCCAAATAACAGTAATCACGTACGGTATTTGAGACCAGTTTAGGTTTGTCTGCACTACTGGAATGTTTGTAAAGCGATTTGTGTATGCTGTTCCTTGCAAATCGCTGTATAAACACCGAAAACATGTTTACATTTGGAAACCCAATCCTTGTTTCTCTAGGGGTATCTAACAATACCATTATGTTTTACGACACGCACCTTTCTTACCTTATTGGAAATGCCATGCGGGCAGTATAAAATTTAAAATAAAACAAATGCCAAGGAAACAGTATATACCCATTCCCTTCTTTCTACCTGATATAATAAAGCATTTGCTTTCTTAAGCTATAGAACAATACGATAAGGCATCATTAAAGACGAACAAATTATGACTCCTTCTTGGCAAATAATTCCTTTAATTCTTTTAGTGCATTTCTAAATCAATGACGCAAGTTATATTGCTTGATTGAGTGAGATGACATACGTATGTTGAACGGATGTATACAGACTGGCATGATGTGGAGTTCGAGCTCGTTTGTTTATAACTTCGTTTGGATATAAATAACCTACGACCCTGTGTTTGACGTAGAGAAACTTTAAATCAGTTACATGTTTGGTATAAGTTTGATGCAATGGTTCTCAATTCCAGAAATGGAATCTTCTTGACTTGACTAGACACAGCAATTGTAGAAGTCTAACATATAAATCTATTTTGCAGGGAATCTTAAAAGAAATTTCCACCAATATATTTATATACAATGTCAGTGGGAATATTGTTGTTACTTAAATAAGTGATTGTAAAACATTCGATGAATATTTGGCCCGTTAATCTTTCTCATCCTTATTGGTAATGTCAGGGGTAGTATTGCCTTTTGGAAATAAAGCAATAAGACCTAGACAGACCATACTTATATTTCGATATTCATTCGGTGTACGTATGTTTGAAATGGTGACTTTTTTTTTTTTCATATCACATGTTACATATAAATGACTTCCTTCAAAGGCTAACATCATCTGATCATTGAAGGTAAATGGCTTAGTGATCGTTAGTCTTGTTTATTTTTCTTGTCGAGAATGTAAGGAGTAACTATTTTCATGAGATCAATGGGAACATCTCTCATGCTCAAACATCGCGCTGTTGTACATGCTGGAGTGATTGATGATTGACATACGTCAGGTTTCATAGAACTGATCTAAGAACAAGTTTCCAAAACGTTATTACAAATTCTTTTCCCGTTGGTAACGTCGCACTTTGTACTATTTCAGAACATTTAGGGGTCTATATTTAATGTTTTTTTAATAAAATATTTTGATATCCCATGATTTTAATATTTTTTTAGTACTTTATTAGTTTGTATTTAATCTTTACAGTTATTTTCCTTTTGAATAAACATCTTTCAGTAAAATTTGACCCATGGTGTAAGTTTATCTCAAGTAATATGATCAACCAATAATGTAATTACAGCAGATATTAAAGAAAAATAAACTTATAACTCCATCTAAAATCAAAATATTGAATTTCTTATTCTTTTCTACCTGTTCGTAATTTTATTTATAAGCTATAACATAATCAATTTATTTAATCATTTTTTAAATGTTTAACTTAAATTTGATATTTAATCCTCGCATTTATATCACAATGATATAATTGTTAGTATATTTATTTAGGTCATTGAATCGAGCCATGTTTACTTGTCGCTGTTTTTGTAATACGATTTATTTATTTATTTTGTTTGTATTTTTAAAGATCAAAATCTGATACTCACGGCAGTATTTGTTTCATATATATGATGTTCTCTTTAATTGTCTGAGGACTCTGCAGTTAAATTGACTATTATACAAACTTTTAATGGCCGTATATCGTTAAATTACAAACAGTGGCTTTACATTAAAACTACGACGTCAACGATTGCGCCTTGTATCACAAATTAATATAAACATTGGCATATGTACATCTAACCATATAAACATCTGTACAATAATGTTTTTCGAGGTATTAAGAGGATTTTTAAAACATCATTTACCTCATTTTTGAAGAAAATACGTATATCACACGCTTCCTATCAAATACGTCGGAATAAGCAGCGTGAACTCCAAAACTGGGGACTTGCCCACCGAAAGTCAAACATCGGGGCACAATCATACAATCACGCTAACATACAACAGAAAACATATGGAAAAAGTGGGGGATATGTCATCCTTGCATACCCCTACCCCTCCCCCTTCCCCAAAAGGCGCGTATGGATATATTTCTAACATTGACTGTTGTTACAAGCTGGTAGTCCTACTACTGTGCATCAATCATAATTCAAAGTAAGGGCTTGTTATATTCGATTACTGAGCATTTCTATTTATTTTCATGTTCTGAAAAAAGCTCAGAAAACCAAAACGAGCTTGAGATTTGATAAAGTCCTGTCATCCAGTAATCTAATTTACATAATTTAGCAACATATCTTTACCCTTTTAGTTTTTTCTTTTAAATTCAGTCTTCCATTGTTAAAGTTATGTTTTCCTGACAACACAGAAAGTAGGCACAGAAAGTAGGCACCGAAATTGGACACAGAGAGTGGGCACAAATATTTGAGACAGAAAATAGGCAAAAAAAGTAGGTACAGAAAGTAAGTACAATATTAGCAACTTCGTCATTTGTGGTTTTGTCACGTTTAAATTTGTAGTATTATCTGATTAAATGATAGACCAGAAAATGAATGACTGAGGGTAATGTTAGAATTATATATGTGGGTCCAAGCCATATAAACTTGTAGAACTTTACATGATTGTGGAGTATCCATCATTCAATGACATACAAGGAGCACCTGAAGCATGATAAATTGCTATAATAGTCTTAAGCCATGTGTTAACAGACATTGGTGCTTGCTGAAATCAACCCTTTAAACAGGTTCTTGCACATAAATAGAGAAACAACATTTCTCATGCTGCTTGTGGTAATTGTGAATTCATTTCCAGTTCCTCAGACCATCATAAGATAAAGACTGAAAGATGCGTATGTAAGCGCAATGCGTGATGGGTTTTACAAAACAAAATAAAAGCTGTTTAACAAAATCAAAGCAAACTATGAAACGACAAAATTTGAGAAATATAAAGTTAACAAATTGTTTATGGTTGCCAGTTGACAACTTACCCAGATGAACTACACATGCATGCATTTCTGCGGAAAACATTATTATGAAAAGGAATATGAACTTAAAAATCACATACTAGCTGAATTGGGGTCAGTCGGTACCTATCTCTGGTCAGATAAATTTAACTTCAATTAAAACTGTTATGGTGACTTAATTTGATATTCTTAAACTCCCATTGCAATTGTAAACCAACTGATTTTTTCATTTACTTAACTTTTTTTAAGGAATATTCCTAAAAAGATTCATTGTCAACTGGTCATACATCAGCACCGATATAAGAAAAAATATTTCAATAAGTATGACTGCATTTGGATTATATTGGAAAAACGAAATTGAAACATGTGAAAATAAACATGTTCTCATTTCCATTATGTCAGCAGGTACAGAGGTATGTTGCGCATGTAGAGAATGCATAAGATAATTACACCTGTTTTGTGGTAATGATCGTCACACTCGTTCTTCAATCTTATACTGAAAACAAGTGTTTTAAAGGCATTTAAAAACCAAAAGTTTAAGTATCAAATTCATGAGGCTTCATCCCATCCGTACGAGGCACGTGGCGGAGATGTGTGTCATGCATGTTTCTCGTAGGACTAAAAATCATTTTCACGTGCAGCGTAAATACTAATGGCCTAAATTAGTTCGTTTTCTTTTCTAACCATTATTCATGTCGCAAATCATTAAAAGAGTTCGTCAGGATATAATCACTGGGAAATCGACAAATTCAACAAACACTTAAAACAAACTTTAACTGATATCTTTTCCCAAGTGTGTTGGATAACTGTGTTATTTTTCCTTTTTGATAAAACGTTTCAATGTTTTCATAACAAATATTAGACATTATAGCCAAAGCAACAGAATGGTCTAATGGAGATCAAAATAAGATTCTCAATGATCTTCTGCTGTTATAGGGTTATAGAGGTATTGATTTTAATCTTTTGTTATATCCCTTTTCTCTTGGAATGACATAATGACCCAACCCACATAATTGATCGTGTACAAATGTTGATAGATGTATTTCTTACTGTAATTACTTCACAAGCCCACAATGAAGATATGTGGTTCAGTTGGTTGAGCGTACGACTGAGGCTCAGCAGGTCCCAGGTTCGATTCCAATGACGGTTTAACCCGTAACTTCTCCACAGATATACAGAACGATACGCTGACATAAAGCGCAGAAGTTGGTCAGCTGCATCGAATAATCTTCCCATACAACTTTTGGAAAAAGTGGCCAATGGCAGGGTAGTGATTACGTTCCATCGGATGAGGACGTTAAATGTTGGCTCCGACGGTAGCGTTCTCATCCACTTTTCTCTGATCACTTCTCCAAAAGAGCAGAGTAAAATCTTTGTGTTCACCCACTTCCAATCCAATCTAAAACAACTGGCATTGCCAGGCTGCCAGCTTGGTCTTGTTGACCTAATATGATGTTGTTGGCGAATTCCCAATGGCGGGAGGATCATGACAAACAATTAAGTAAATCATTTAAAACACTTTGGAAACAATGTAGGGAAATGGCCCATATGTTGTTTCAGATCATGTTTGAAATTGAAATAAATATTACTACGCTCCCGGATGCTCTGAGTACTCTGGTGGGTAGGTACTTAATGAGATTTCGAAATGTTTACCCAAAGTGTAATCATATTTAATGTTTAATTTATTTGCTTTATCATATGGTTATACCTATCAAGGTTAATATAGTAACTGTTATACCCAATATTCAAAAGTAAGGGTTTAGTCATTTTTGTTTCTAGCAATATATGGGTCAAGTTTGAATATTCTTTTAGAGGGCAGGCTCACATTATAATCAATGACGCTAAACAGTGTGATGGAATTTGAAACAAGCCTCACCTACTTGTGGGACATTACCCACCAATCCCTTCCGCGACATTACTTTTATCTTATATAAAGGAAGACTTTAAACGAAACAAAATGGCGAAGAAAGTACTTTAATATCTTATTCCGTTAAGGAGATATTCAAGTTTAAAGCTCTGTCTTATCTGTGTAGAAGTGAATGATATAGTAAGTCTACTATGTAAGGTTGGCGTCCTCATCCTCACAATCTTAAAATTGACAATGTATTTTCAAGAACATTTATTTACCTTTTCATCATTTTCAATTGTCCCTTAAACTTTCTTCAGGTGGTAAATTATAATTACCTTTACTAGATTATGTTTTACTTCTTTTATGACATGTTGCAATGGTTTTTAAGCCACAAAACTGGACTTACGTGACCACTTAGCTAATCCTTTAAATGCAGACATATGTTAATTGGAGCTTTTGACTTTTGTCCGTTTTTCTTGATAATGCTCACGGGTAATGAAGGTATTTTAAGTATCAACCACTGGCGTGACGTGCAGGTTTTGAACGTTTGAATGAAAGTTTCTTATCTTCCTACTATAGGATCATCATCAATTTTCTGAAGGAAGGAATCCAGACAAATAGATAACAAGCGTTTTACAAAAAAAATGTAAACTGTTATTTCACTTCATGTATAAGGAACTGCCGTCGGTTGTGATATTGTAAATTCATCGTTATTTTGAATACCCAATTTAAATGTTGCATTTCTCTTTAAAATATATAAGTGGAACTACATGCCAACGTTACATAACACTTTTAAAACCGACATGGCTTCTTTTCAATAAAGCCGTGCATATTGATATTGATCAAATAAGAAACTCATATCAATCATGAAAGCAGCTGCATATATGGACAAGATTCACTTAGACTAGCATTAGCTTGACATTCTGAAGTTTCAACTTTGTCAACTGTCTTTCGTCCTCCTCTTGATCAGTTGATTATAAGTATACCCCAGAGTAGAAGATTCAAGCTCACATTCAGCTTATCAATTTCCAATATATTGCATGTCTTGCTGTGTCGCTTTAGGAAAAGAATAAGAAGTGGTTGACAAGGAACTGAGTGCCAAATCTGATAATTGTTTAGAGACATATCATACTTTTGCTAGATCAGTGATTTGTGGTGCATCTGGTAGTCAGACAGTCTTAAAGCTGAACGTTTTGGACAGCACTTTGTCTGATAATCAACGACAGGGACACGGCTGAGCAATACTTGTTATGGGCTAGCAATTCCGAAAAGCAAAAACAAGTCGCTACCCATTGTTTTGTCAATCTTCTTCCTGCCAATGTTACCATTGACATAAACAGCAACCACTATGTAACTTGCCCCAATTTTAAATTTGGAGAGTGCCATGCCAAGAACTATCACCATCACAAATAGGTAACTCCACTCCAACTTCCCCAGCTAAAATGCGCCGTTATAATAAATAATCTTATTTCACAACTCGGTGAGTTTTGAAACAAAAATGGCAGAGGCGGATAAGGTACGAGTCTATTTGTTTGATATATTTGAAGTAATCCATGTTAGCAGCGCGAGAAGCAGCGTTATGTAGTGATATGTTCATGCATAGGTGAGATTTGCCTACCGAAAGTGGGGTGACAAAGTCAAAAGTACGGGGTGGGGGAAAATCACAAATCCACGTTAAGATACAAAAACTCATCATGCAAAAGATATTATTTCGATAAGAAGTGGGAGGAAGTGTCCCCCTTGCTCCTTTTAATCCCGCCTATGTATTCAAGGATGTTTTTTTTTATTATGAGGGAACATGACTGCGGTTTATAGAATTCATTGTTCCGTATAAAGTAGACTTCAAAATTGGCAATTTTTTGCTTATTGATAAACGTCTCATTAGAGTGTCTGATTGTGTATTGGGCAATCTCTCCTCTTGGTTATTGACATAAAGTTGGCGCACTTTCATTCTTAATGTTTAGAAATATGAGTTCTTACTGAAGTTTAGAGTAGGCTAGGTTTACAAGCTGAACAAATAGTAGGCCTACGCCAGTAGATTAATATTAATGGCGGATAACCACCCGAAATACATGCTTAGATATTCAACCTCAGTAGTCGGACTAATATGGCTTACATCAGGGATGTGGTATACACATCTCTGCTTACACCTTGAATTAAGTATGCTTCCAACTGTCCAATGAAAGCAATCGTATATTTCCTTCCATCGTGTAAAATCTGTTAAAACATATTTTTTATACATTTAATGGATCGTTCATACGTTCTACGTTTAGAGGTGACCAAGAGGTAATACAGATTGAATATTTTGCTTTGCATACTTTTAACAGGTTTATGTCACCGTGAAAATTTAAACTTTTATGTGATTGTGTTTGTTTTACTAAGATGCCGGCTGTTATTGCAATTTATGACCTGCGGTGAAACCATTCCTCGGGATCCCCTCAAATGGCAAAATCGTTGGGAGCCGGGGCCGTGGGGTTTACTTACCCTGGGCCTGTTTTTAGACCCGGCTTGAAAAGGGTGCCCGGAAAATATAAAATAAACGTTATGCCTTAGCATATGTATAGTCAATATGACGATAAAAAGCACCATCTTCAGAGGATAGTTTACAGCTTTATTGTCAACAATGGTCTTACCGAAACTAATCAAAAAAAGAAAGAAAGAAAAAAATGCCTGGGCGCGATGAGTTTATTTTCCCCAGTGCCGTGACGGCTCTCAACGTCCAGGAAGTGAAAAAGATCGAATAAGCATGATCAGTAAATAAGGCCATAAAGTAAGCTGTCAACTTTAGTCATGATCAAGTCGTTAATGATGAAAGCTCTTAAAATGCAATTGCGCATTTAACGCCAACAGATATCAAGAACTGAAGAATAGATCAACAGATCAAGGGACATACATCAAATTGACCGCAGGTTGCTTCGTTTTGGTCCGGTGGTATGTTGTGAGTAGGTCCGGTTTTCTGGTCAAAAATTTTCCACATAGTTTAACTCTTTGTAAATATGTAAGCAGTACAGAACCCAATTGTCGTTTGAAGTATATAACAAGATTTCATTTCCCAGATGTAGGTCTTAATCGACTGATCGATGAGCAAGAAGGTTCTGTTCAAAACCTCTTTTCATGAGTAGGCTCCCTGCAGGGAGTATAACTTTCAAGAGCTTGTAAAATAGTGTTGCAGTTTAAAAAATAAACATTCAATCAAGTTGTCTGTCAGTCAGCCTGTGGTAGTTGTTAACAGTCTGACAGTAGTCGCATTATGAAATAAATGTTAAAGTTAAACTACTTAAGTTTACACCGTAACGTCTTTATATTATATCAGATTGACATCTTTCCATGTATATGTCAGTGTATGTGGTAATAATGGGAACCACCTAAAACAAGCGTAGCTGCTTCATTGCTACCACCGTATCTCCACCCTACCCCAGCGGCAGGCCCGTAGCCAGACGTTTTCGCAAGGACACGGGGACGAGGGGCACTTAGGCAGATTCTCTATATACCATTGCGTTATATTTTTTCATTTGATTTTTCTCAAGGGGCATATTACTTCGCAACCCCCCCACACACACGCACATGCTGACTGAGCGAATTTTCGTAAATAAAGACTTAAAATTTGTGTCCATTCTATGGGCTAACAAGCTTAGCCCCCGTAAACCCTGTACTTCTTGTGATTTAGGTAGTTTAAAATTTATGGGCAAAGCCTTAGGAAGGGTCCAGGGGCGACGCCCACGGAATTAGCACTGCGTTCTACGTGTTTTGATTAAAGAATATTGCTTAATCTTGTTTAAAATCTATGCCTAAGCCTTGCGTTTCTCGTAATTTTGGTAGCAACATATTGCTTAATGTTGTGTCAACTCTAAGGACGAAGCTCCAGGCTGGAAACCATGCATTTCTGGCGATTATGAGAACAGAAAACTGATTAGTATTGTGTCAAATACAAGGTTGAAACCTTCTTAGGGACCCAAGTGCAGAAGCTCTGGAAGCCCTGCGCTTCTCGTGATTTTAGTAGCAGAAAATTGTGTCTAATCTAGGCTATCAAGCTATAAGCCTCCGTAAGCCCTGCGCTTCTCGTGGTATATAAGGGTAGCAGCTCCTCTTGTTTGGGGCTCCGATTATTATAAAATAAGGGTACCTTTTTTAGTCAAACTACGCTTGTCACAGATAATATAAGTATATTGTTAGTTACGGACCGAGCGGAGTCGTTTGGCTATATAAAGAAGAAAAAATAGGCATATAGCAAATGGGCCTCGGCTTTTTGGGCCAAGCGAATATGACAAAACTCGAGCCGTTAAATAAAAGATAAAAGTCAAGAAAATTTACTTTAGGAATAAGAACAATAACACTTGGAGAAATTGTTTTAAAAGTTTCAAAAGAACGATGTCTCATGGTTTTGACATTGTTGAAATTACATATAGTAGTTTAATGTTGTAGAAAAAGAGATATTAGACATATCTAAGCCTCTTCTACTTATGAAGTGGAGATTAGTTAATATCTATCACCCATGCAAACCAAAATTGCTATAAGGGGCGTAGGAAGCGGGGATGGGGCCGTGCCCCCAGCAATATGTTTTACATACATTTTCTTCACATTTGTGAAATTTGGTTCAAATTTTTGAGAAATTTTCTTCGTTTTCTTGAAATTTGTTTTTCAATTTTCGAGAAGTTTCCTTAAATGTTCTTCAATTTTCGTAAAATTTTATATATTTTTGTGAAGTTTTCTTCAATTTTCAGACAATTTTCTTCATTATCGGGAACTTTGCTTCAATTTTCAGGAAATGTTGCCAAATTTTACCAATAATTTTACTACCCCCCTAATAATATTTGTAATACAAGTGTAACTTTTATTTTGAATGGTCCGGAACGAGGCATGAGCATATGGAGCAGAGCTGAAGACTCATTTTCTGTGTTTTTTTTATATTTATTAAAAAAAAAATTTTTTTGTCTTTCCAAAATTTGCAGTCAAATTTTTCGAATGAAGGTTTAGATCATGATTCGAATAAAAATGAACAATCATTTGAACAAATAAAGAAATATTAACAATTTTGTTATCAACAATATTGATCGATCTATAAAAAATCAGTGCTTCTTTCAATTTCATGCTGCACAGGTGTGGTGTTGCCAAGTCATCTCGAAGACTATTACAACCAAACATGCTGTGTCCCCCCCCCCCCTCATATAATTATAATTATAATTTTTAAAAAATCCGAAAAGCAAGAAATTTTACCCGAATTTTTCGAAAATTTAGTCCACAATAGTCGATTTTTTGACCAGCTTTTGAAGAGATATCCGCAATTTGTAGCAAATAAACCAAAATAATTGGTAAAATTATATTGGAAATTTTACAAGTAATCCAAAAACTAATCAATTTTCTTGAAAAGATATGCAAATTGTTTTGAAAAAATTACATCAATCTTCAGAAAATTTCAATTGATTTTTTCGGAATAGTCGGAAAATTTGATATCATGACTTAAAAAATTCAGGAAATTTCCAAATCTGATTTGGAAACATGAAAGAAATTTAAAACATGATTTGAAAAAACCGGAAAATTTTAGAAACTGATTCGGAAAAAATCGGGAAAATTTATATTCGGATTAGGAAAAATCGGGTATTTTAAGACAATGATTCGGAAAAATCGGAAAGTTTGGTAACATTTTTTGGAAGAGAAAGTTTAGGTGTTGGCTAAGAAAAATTGGATTATACGATTCGGGAAGAAAATATCATTGCTCACTGAAAAAAACGAGCTATACACTACAGCTCTTTTAATAATCCACATGTTTTGCCCGCATTTTATATCATTTTACCCAAACTTTCCCTCATTCTCAAAATTGGTGGGTGTGACACCCCCTTGCCTCCCCCTTACACACACGGTGGCGACACCCCTGACTTTGCTACAGGAATAAGAACCAGTGTTTACATCTGACGTCCTATTCTGAAGGCTACCATGCCCAGCAAGAGGGAGGAGACAACTCACGTATCCAGAAACAATTGCTAGGGACACTGGACTCAGATTTGAAGAACTGACTGGAGCTATGGCTGATAAAGTAGGGTATCAGAGTGTCTTTGGTCTCAACCGCGGTCGATGGATGATGTGATATAACATCTTTGAAATGGCCATAATGTCCACAACGGAAAATGGAATAGTTCATAAGTTACATACTTTTTGACGTATAAATAACACGAATTACAATGATGCCGAGTAAGTTTTTTTTTGTTGAAGCAATTACAGCTCGCCCTGGAATATAATGAGAAATGTTAAGGTGTTACCCATTTCATCCCAACTGTATCATCCCACCTCTGATAATATCGTCTGTATATTTTGACATTCGCACTGATGCACACAAGCATGCACCCAGTTTATTTCTAACACTATGAAATTGCGTTATGAGCAAACTTAATTTGTTACTTTATCATGTTTATATATCTTTTATTTCAAACTTTTCTTGAATTGTAATTGTTACCCGAGGCTTTTGTTGGTTAATGCATAATGATAAATATTTTAATGTTTTATTATATTTTTCACAAGACATTCAAAAGAGTTTAATTACCTCATTCTGTTTGACGCCCGCTTTCTTATATCGTGTGAGCAAAATAGATTGCTCAATTATAAACATCTAGTTTTTCATGAAATTGATGTGCGTTGTCTGGTTGTTGTTGCCATCTCCGAGAGGCCTCCGCTTTCCAAAACACAATAACCAAAGTGGTTTACATATGAAATTGATGTGCGTTGTCTGGTTGTTGTTGCCAAGCTTTCCAAAAAAAGTGGTTTGAAAAAGAAGAAATTTCGCAATCTAATACCTCCATGATCCAACTTAAAAGTAAACTTTCATGCCCATCGAAAATCCAAGCAGACCTGCAGATGATGTGCACATATTTGCATATTAATGCATATTGCATATTAACTTGATTTCTAAAAAGAGTGTAATTTTGTGCGAACGTGCATATACTTTTTGGAATATTTTTGGCCGGTTTTCAAGCAATTTTTCGCGTCCTTTCTGCACCTGGACCCCGGTGAATTTTCCCAGACCCAGGCATTTCCCTATCGATTTGATCAAATGACTTATACAGCTGTCAAATTTGAATATCTACAATTCTGACAGTCTGATTAGTGTATCTAATACATCGAAATTTGAGGAATGAGTAAATAAGATTTTCAACAATCAAC
Organism: Chiridota heheva; assembly: GCA_020152595.1. NCBI lineage: Eukaryota > Metazoa > Echinodermata > Holothuroidea > Apodida > Chiridotidae > Chiridota > Chiridota heheva. The sequence goes on from JAIGNY010000843.1 coordinate 735,439, forward strand.
GTATTAAACTTATTTACAGTTTTAACATGGCCATAGGCAAAAATGAAGTAAAATGTACCAATTCTAACATTCATTTAAGCTAGTTTCTGAATTAAGTTAGATTCAAATCACCATCAAAGATGACAAAAAATCATGAGTATTGCCTATCAGCCTACCCAGCAAACACAGCACGTCCAAAAAACGTTTTGGTACTAAGTTGGCCTTTTACGGATTGGTCTTAAACAGTTAAAAAAACGTTCTCAAAACGTATTTTGGACGGTTTATTTTTTTCTTTTCCATCTATTTCATTTCACAGAATGTGTATTACAGTAGAACAAACAAATACATACGTTCATATATACAAATGAGAATGTTCATGATACAAAAATGTTCAAAAGTACAGAAAATAAATGAGATTTGCATGTGACAAAACAAGAAATCAGGGTTTTTATGAAAGACTGATATCAGCAAGTCATGCAAACAGACATGACAGAGGGACTTGAACAGAAGTTGTAACTGTACCCTACAGAATGCAGAAAAAACTTATGTACGAAAAAATTGTTTCCAAATATCCAGTAGCTCATTTTCAGAGTTCTTCTCTGAAATGTAAAATTCAACCTTCATATCAAATTGAAATTGATAGAAAAAGCTATCTTATTAGGTAAGGTATTGCTGACTTTGCAAGAGAAACTATAATTTTTTGCATTCAAAATAAAGAAGTTGATGGGATGCCTCAAGTCATCTAAATAACCGAAAGAAACAGTTTTTAGTGATAAATTAAAAACATAATGTAAACATAAAGTAACTATATCATTCCAAAAAAAAGTGACATATCGACAGTCCCAGAACAGATGCTCTAAATTTTCATTATGACTACCGCAAAAAGTACAGAGAGAGCTGTCAGTCATTTTTAGCCTGTTTCAATAACTGTTGACTCCTAAAATTCTGTGCAAAAAGCGATACTGAAAGTACTGTAACTTTGTATTTCTAAGTGCCTAAAAAGGCTACGAAAAGGCGGAATTCCAGTTAATGTTTTGAAACTCAATCATTGTATAACCAGTGCTTTATCGCAGATGGTGTATGGAATACTGATGCATCAAGCCCTTGTAAACAACTTTAGTAATTTTAAAGTCAGACATACATTGAGTAAAACGTACAGAAATACAAGAAACAGAATCAAGAGCCCCCAAGTTAAAACGCTTACGAAATGGAATAGCTGATCAAATGCCTAAATATTGTAATGCCAAAGTTACTAACAAAATTACAATACGAAACAGGTTCACCATCGGTATCAAAAGAAATTCTTTACATAGATAGCATTTTTATCTAACAAATTGAAATTGAAGAAATGACGGTTGTCAATTGTAACGAAATGGTTGTTGAGAATTATTTAATTACCATAACAGTTCACAGGTTCACAGAAATTGAAATCAGCCCAAGCCTAAGACATTTCTTTGATATTTCTTTTGAAATAGAAAAAAAAAATCTTTTTTGTTAAGATTGCACCTAAACATAAATCTACCCCCAAAGGGAAATCAATAAAAATCAAAAATTGATTTCCAGTGCGCAACATTATCGCTACAATGAAGTTTTACCCAAGAGGACATAAGACTTTTAATAAAGTTGACAATATCAACCATACGGAGTCCACCATTACATTTATCATTATTTAAAACGGAGCATTTAATTTTATCTGGCTCCAAATAAACTTATAAAGAATCGAGTTGAGTTCACGAATAAAATAATTTAGGACGTTTGTCATTTAAATGATAACCAGCAGTTTAAGTTCGTTTTCTGAGGACCTTCAGACAGGGCCCCATGACTAGTTCGTTTTCTGATAACCTTCAGACAGGGCCTCGTAGCTAGCACAAACTTTCTAGGGGGGAAAATATGAGAAAACATGGGCATGGTGAATCTGGGGGGTAAAATGCCTTAAGTCAGTTCCCATTTTATGCATCCTTACGTGTAGAAATTCACAATTGGTGAACCCCCTCCCCCCCCCCCTTTTAGCTATACCTTCAGAAAATGTTTTGAAAACGTATTTAAACCGTCCAACAAATTACGTTCTTAAATGCGTTTACAAAAGTTTTCGACATCGTAAAACTTAGGTTCAGAAAACGTCAATTGTTTGATGGGTAGTGTTTTCGTAGTGCGATATCCATCAGTTCCAACCGCTCGAGCAATTTTGCAAATTTGTCATTCTCACTGAAAAGTGCGTTTTTTTCGAATGGAGTGGAAAGGACAAATGTCCTGTAAAGCCTTATGAATGGTCGGGTTTCATGGGGACAGAGACCCCGGGATATCACCTGTACAGCTGTACAATGTTTATCTGAGATAATTATTCAATTTTGTTAGTCCACCTATTTAACCACCCAATCAGGGAAAAAAGGGTGAAATCCTCTCAGGCAGCTTCCTCCGCAGATTGTACTGACGCCCGCGCTTACGACTATGGTATGTCGGTGTGACCACGACAGACATAATTATGCACTGATAGATTTCGTTTTTAAAAAGGGGTTGAACGCCGACATTTTATCTTGGATATGTAGCTATATACATATAAAATGCTTATGCGCAGGATCAGAAAAGTTACTACAGTGCGATTTGGCGGAAGCCTATTCGCTCTTTCAAAACTGTTTTGTGTCTGGATTTGATTAAGCACGCATGTTTAAAAGATGGCGCTAGACCGGTGTTAATATTTTTCAACGCAAAACTACATGAAAGGTTGTCATCGAACAGTCTTTAGTCGCCACAGCTTATTGGTTTCAGGCATTTATAAAAGGCGGCGGGGGGGGGGGGGTGACAGGGACCTACAATAATTTCAATGGGGGCGCAGGACCCCCAATAATCATTTGTAATTTTCATATTTTTGGTATATTTTTAATCACCCAGAGATTTAATTCATATGTTCTCTTTATACGATAGTCTAGATCGTGCCAGTCACAATTCTTTAATTATACAAAATAAACACTTCGAAGTTATTTTTTTCTGTAATGAACCCTCATGACTAGAATGGAAAATGTCCAGTCATATGGTCATAATTACTTGCATTACTTTTGATCAACGACAACTCATCTCCTAACCTGATTCTAACACTTATAAGCGTTCTTTATTGGATGTTGGCACTATTGACTATACATATTTCTAACATTTTGCGAAGTTAGGTTGCTCGCTCGAATCGTAAAACATGGGTAAAATCACAATTGTATATCATATATAGCAAGGTTTAACGTCCCGAAAGCATTCAGTGCTGGACAATATATCAAGACGGCCACGACCTTCGATAACCAGTTGTCACAACTCACTGGTTGCAGACCCACCGGCATCCGAACCCGGGACGTGCGGGTGAGAGGACTAAGCACTAACCACTACACCACGGAGGTATTAAGACCTTTAACTGTTCTTTATTAATTAAAAGCTGCTCGTTTCATTCTGCTAATTTTGCAGTAAAATTTTGTTTTCAAATAACCTACATTAAACAGCACACTTTTTGGAGAATGTTATGAGACTCCAAATAGGTTTTTTTTATTAAGTTTTTTTATATGCAGGCCCGTAGCCAGGACTTTGAGAGGGGGTTCTTTTCTTTTCGTATAACAGGGCACTTCATTCCTGCACCTCAGAAAATTTCAAAAATTTACATCAAGTTTTTCTCCCGACATGCTATAGATTCGTCAAATGGTCAGAACCGTTCTGGTACTTAAACAAGCTTTGAAATTCCAAGTGCTTATTACGTATTTAGATTTCAAAAGAGCACTTTCTCAGAAGAAAAAAAACGCGTTCTTCAGAGAACAGTTCGAAAAAGTAAAATAATCTATTAGTAATATATACATATATATATATATATATATATATATATATATATATATATATATATATATATATATATATATATATATATATATATATATATATATATATATATATATATATATATATATATATATATATATATATATATATATATATATATATATATATATATATATATATATATATATATATATATATATATATATATATATATATATATATATATATTATATATTTATATATATATATATATATATATTTATATATATATATATATATATATATATATATATATATATATATATATATATATATATATATATAAATATATATATATATATATATATATATATATATATACACACATAAATATATATATATCTATATATATATATATATATATATATATATATATATATATATATATATATATATATATATATATATATATATATATATATATATATATATATATATATATATATATATATATATATATATATATATATATATATATATATATATATATATATATATATATATATATATATATATATATATATATATATATATATATATATATATATATACATATATATATATATATATATATATATATATATATATATATATATATATATATATATATATATATATACATATATATATATATATATATATATATATATATATATATATATATATATATATATATATATATATATATATATATATATATATATATATATATATATATATATATATATATATATATATATATATATATATATATATATATATATATATATATATATATATATATATATATATATATATATATATATATATATATATATATATATATATATATATATATATATATATGTTTTGCCTTCCGCCGCCGCTCTTTATGGCATATCAATCAAATGGATGGGTCTAAAAAGCGGTCATAAAGAATTATGGGGACGTGACTGACTTAAAATTTGTTTAACAATTTTCATTCTTAATTGAAAACCATAAGGTCGGAAATGGTTATGGCATTAATCCGATATTTGCTCTCCGAGCCATACAGGCCATAATATACTTCAAAAATATCTCAACTTTAAATTTTACTTGGTAGCATAATGTTGAGTATTTTGCTGCAGTTTGAGTATATGTACCCTCCAGGCAGTGGCGTGGTGGATCATGGAGCAATGGCACCCCCCCCCAAAAAAAAAAAAAACCGCACGGCACATAGATCTTAATTGGCATACACCGTTTAGATGTCAAATAAACGTCATTAAGTTCATTAGTTGACGGTAGTAAATTCACGATTCTCCTGATAGGCAGCCTTTATTGGGGCCCTCGGGAAGTCATGTTTTTCTCAATAATTTGGTAGCAGAAAATTGCTTCAATTTCTTTCAAATTCAAGAACAAAGCCTTACGTTTTTCGTAATTTTAGTAGCAGAAAAAAGAAAAAACGTTGGACACATAGATCTTAATTAACATGCACCGTTTAGATGTCAGATAAACTTCATTAAGTTCATTAGTTGACGGTAGTAAATTTATGATTTCCCTCATAGGCAGACGTTATTGGGCCCCCGGAAGTCATGTGTTTCTCATTAATTTGGTAGCAGAAAATTGCTTCAATTTCTTTCAAATTCAAGAACAAAGCCCTACGTTTCTCGTAATTTTGGTAGCATCAAAATTGCTTCAAATTGTGTCAAGTGGATGGACAAATTCCGTGGAAGGCTGGAAGCCCTGCATTTCTCGCGATTTTGAGAGCAGAAAATTGTTTGATATTGTATCAAGCCCAAGGATGAAGCCCTGTTACTGGCAACAACAGCACCACTTCCTTAACCCATGCCAAGTCACATGAATACATACAGTATACCGTTCATAACTTAAGTTATGATAACATGCCAAACCTTTGTGAACACCGAAAATGACAGGATGTTCCCTGTATCTCTTCACCCTGTTTTGCAGGCGAGACCAAAATGAACCTATTTTAGAATTTCACCGTGGCTGGACGCCAAATTCCAGTGGAAAAATTAATCAATTTCAGGATGTCAATGAGAATGTCACTGAGAATGGAATTAGATTCGATTAACAGCTTTTTCAACCAATTACCGCATGAATTTTCTTAACAACAATATATATATGTAATTAAGAGGGGCAAAAAGCCTATGCAGTACTGGTACAGAACAGCCAGCTAGCGGCGCACGCTCATCATGTAGTCAATGCAATACACTGTTTAAATCAAACATCTGACACACAGACGGAGTGACAACCAATTGGTGAACAAAATTGCGCTTACCACTATGGGCTTTGTAAAACTGATACCAGTTACCGAGACCAGGTTAGCAAGCAGAATTGTGTTTGTTTCCCTTTTGCCAAAAACTCAAAAGATCCTCAGAAATATCATAAATGAATTTACACTTAAAGCAGGACACATGAACATCTAAATGTCAATGCATTAGTCATGTATAATTGCGGATTTGAGTTTGGTTTGCTCCACCTACTTACCGCGTTGCTATGGTGGATATGTCCTATTCCTGTATTTTAAAAGGTTATTATCATTTAGTCTTACTACAGCTCTAGCCTAGATAATTTCTTTCAATAACGTTAGGCTAGCATCTTCCAGTTAAAGAGCAGAGAACGGTCCAAACCCGGGTATATATGAACTCGAGGGGTGGCTGTTCCAAACTTCAGTGGTAGGTATGTGCCGCCCAGGAAATCTTAAAAAACGTAAGTTTAAAAAAAAAAAAACTGTTTAGTTTTATGTCTGTATGGTTACATAAGGCAAAAGTTGAGGGAAGAAGATATACAAATTAAGGTTGTATGCGGGATTAGTGAATTTATCTGCACTTAGTGTTTATTATTTATTTTATGATAAAAGTATGCAACTTTTAAAGTTTCAGCAGCTGTACCGTTACTACCAGTAAAACATACACACAAAAAGGCCTGAACAAAAATACGGAAAGAAAGCATTTAAGAATATTATTTCCAAAAGTGCGTAATCATTAATAATATAGCAAGTTTGATTTAAAATTTCTCAAAATAAGGGTGATATGTTGAAGTTTATGTTTTTTTTTTTTGTAGTCCTATTAGGCCAGTTTTATTTCAAATTCCTCTTCAATCGGAAGTTATTTAAGTAGCATAGGCCTAGCAGCAGAGATATTGGGGTATTATTGTTTTATGGTTATTTTTTCTTTAAAAAGTAGTCCTATAAAGCCACTTTTATTTGAAATTGCTCTTAAATTGGATGTTATTTAGTAGGCCAGTAACGCAGCAGAGATATTGAGGTCTTACTGTTGTTAAGCCTATTTGTGAGGGTGATTTTTCTAACCATACTGCCATGTTGTCTGTTTACTCATGATTACTCAGAAACTTCGAAACTATCAAGTATATGTTCTTTGCTTAGCCTATTAGTGTTTCTTTATAACAGGAGAACTGAAAATATGTTTTTCTGTCTACCTAATTTTGATCTAATTTTGATACTGTGTCATGATTTTATCAAAAGTATCAAATCTGTAGTCATGGGGCTACGGCCAAGTTCCACTAGAATTCTAGTTTCAAAATGTGTAAAATGGAATGTTATTGTCCTACTCACAGAGAATGATGAAATGTGTTGTTACATACACCATTATTTTAGTTTTACTGTAAGGCATTAAGGGCAAATTGATTTACTCGGGAAATCCATGTTAAGCCCTACTTACGAAGCCTACAAGTTATGCAAAAATATTGGTGATCTAATGAATGTTGGCACTCTTTTGATAAAAATTGAAAGAAAATAGGCGTAGGCCTAACATAAAATGCTTTGAATAGTCTAGGTAGCTTAGGCAGTTAGGCCCAACGTTAGACCTAGGCTTATAAGTTGGTTAGCCTAACATCTTTTTAAACGTTTAAATCTTTTTAAACGTTTAAATCTTTTTTAAACGTTTACATTTACCAAGAAAGGAAACTTACCAAAAAAAAAATCATTATTACAGGCTTAATAAATTTCCATTTTCCAGGCTTATGCTTTGTCTATATATTAACGCGGGTCCTAACGTTGGATTGAATAACATTGACAAAGCATGTTGTTAAACGTATGTGGAGTCGGCCTACGTGACTGTCATGTTCAATATACTACACTGACACTGTTGCGAGGGCAGGGCCGGACGGTAAGTTAGCTATGGAAGTGAATACCACATCCGGATAAACTTTAAGCGTAAGCTTTCGTAAACAAACATTCAATACCACATCCGGATAAACTTAAAGCCTAGACCTACGTAAACAGACATTATACACTGTACCTGTAAACTCAGTCACAAGTGTTAACACCACATCCTACTTAATGCGTACCTGTAAACTGCAGTCATCCTACTTAAACTTGTAAGCGTAACGATTATAATAGTTAAGCGTTGTTGGAAGTAACAGCTTAGGCTATGCCACATCTAGTCAGATAAACATCTGACCGTAGTATACGCTATTACATGACTGCGAATACTCGATCAGACATCATCCTATGCACATAACAGTGGAAACCGCTACATTGACACATCATAGTCGTGTCGCAGAATATTTGCGACGCACTCCTGTTTTGCGAACATTTTCCAAGAAATTTGTACTTTTTTACCTCATTCATTTTAACCTCCAAACATTAAGCTACATAACTAAAAAAGCTTCTAGTATGTAGCTCTTAATCTTAAAAAAGACTTGGGCACATAACAAATTTAAATAATTATGAACTAAAATTCCTAAAAAGAAGAAACTTTCACCTACCTCAGTTGCTACCTTCTCACAATCGTGTGCGCCGAAGTGAATGTACCTAATTATTTCAAATTCTATCGAACATCAGTCATGCGAGCGTAGCGTAAATCTTAAACGCGGGCGTAAAAACAAAGTCGTGCGTCTGAAACAAGTGCACACATCCATTGACTTTACTGATTAAGATAGTATTAGTAATCATGGCATATAGGAAATATTCAAGACATCTAATTATTGAAATAAATGACAAGTTTACATTCTTTTCTTTTTTTGCCAAATGCGTCCTAAGCAACTGGAGGTGACAATCAAAATAATGAATGGAGAGGATACTTTCATGAACTGTTTGGCAACTGGAAGCGTCAAAAATGTAACTGAAGCCAATAAACTTTACCTCAATTAGGCCTACTGCCATACATTTTCACTTAAGATTGTAGTGAAAATTATTATGAGGTGTACTGAAAACTAATTAAAGATGCACAATAAAGGAGTTTCCCCTATAGTTCAATGTTATTCCCAACCGTGGCTTTCATTCTGGTACGACTGCACGCGAATTAGGCAAGGAGCGAGTCATGAAGAAGGCAACATGGTCGTAAAACTACGGGTATACAGGTATATATGCATCTGAAAGTGAAAAAGCACAAATGATGAGAAATAACAGTTTTTATGTCGAAAATAGCCATTTCAAAACATAAAAAGAGTTTGGATTATCACAACCGTTACTTTATAGCAAGGGCGAAAATAACGCCTAAAATAAATATCACAAAGAGTACTTCTTGACCGGTTGCTCTCGTGAAATGGAGGGCCCAATTCTTGCCTGTATTGTCCCCGTGAGGAGAAGGAGGGGTTGGCTCGTTGCCCCATGGTTCAGGTGTTCTTGGTTTCATTGCCCGTCTAGGTCTCATAGGGATGGCTGTGATATGTTGATGTTTTTTTTTGTGTGCAAATTGTAGCCTTATACTTATATAGATAGATATAGACAGAAAAACTATTCTAAATTGTCCTGATTTTTTTTTTTTTTTTTTTTGGGGGGACACATTTGTCTAACACCCCCTGAGCTCGAAGTCTAGTTATACCTGTGTACACGATTTAGCAGAGGACAGAATTAATCCAGAACAGAATTAAAACTTACGAATTGCAGGTATTTATAACACCTTAAATCAAGGGCGTAGGAAGCGGGAAGTGGGGGGGCGGTGAGGGGGCTTTAGTCCACCCAGTCAAAATTTAGTGGAGCCAAACTATGCTATAGCCTTCCCCCCACCTCCCTACACACACACACTTCTCATATACGAAAAACCCCTTATAAGACTTATTTATACCCACTTTGAATAACATATCTTTATAGGATATTGTCATATGTTCTAATTTCTTTAATTATGTTGATAAAAAAGGTAATAAAATTCGATGGAGACTTTATTACTTCTTAGAACTCTCATAATCATTTTGAGCTGATTGAAGCTGTACTAAACCTAACATTTGCGTGCTACCGCAGACGCTGATTGCTGGCAGCGTAATTTTTTCCCCAGTAGTGTTTAGGCAATTTGCGTTTATTTCGTTGAAAATTAGACAGTGATTTAAAAGGATTTTCATCTGATATCTATGCAAATTGTCCTACACACTCGTGGGAAGAAAAACAAAAATACGCGTGCGGGCAGCGTTTTTTTTTTCTGCAAGCCAGAATTGTCATTACAGATTTTTTCAGCCAATCATATACAAGAATGACGATGACGTAATTAAATATGAATATTCATATACAACTCATGACATATCGCCTGCCAAAATAATTTGGGACTTAGTAATTCCATGACCGCGAGTAAATAACATTACTTTGCCGGAAAACAATGGAAAAAACCTGACACAACAAATATTGCACAATTTAAAATGTGCTACGAAGCGAATCCTCCTTTAAATATCGAGGAAGTAGTTAACAATATCTCGGTAAGTGGTGTTCTGAGTAAAGTTCTAACACTCGCTCCTTGTATGAAAATTAAGACATGATTTATAAAGTAGTAGTTAAGCGACTTTCCCTTGCATTAAAGTTACAGCAATGTTTGCACTATGGAGTATGGGAGTAACTTGAAACTTTTTTTTCGGATGTCGAAATCCTACACTTTTCGTAAAGCGATTTGAAAAATTTGATGTGGACAAGATAATAGACAAATTGAAGTTTTATTGTGCAAATTTTTCATGAAGATTGAAAGGGATCTTCATACCGTAAAAAAGTTGCCCACTTTTAATGGGGGAATTTTTTTTTGGACACGTGTGGTAGGTACGGAGTTTTTGGTTAGTGTGTAAAAATTAAGGTGGGGCTTATTCGCAGGGCAGTGATAACAAATACCTTATTCGCAGTGCTGGCTTGAGATACTGTGTGGATATTCGCAGGACTTCAAAAAATCAAAGTTGTATAGCGATAGTTCTCACGTTGTATACGTAGATCTTCAAGCTGCTGTATACGCGTTAGATAATTCGCACTAGTTGTAGGTATGCCTAGGCCTAGTGCGAGTTCATGCCCAAATAGACTTTTGTTCAAGTTGTAGGTAAGTTTTATCCTTTTTGAACATTTTTCTTTAAGTCCCGATTTTCCTTTTTGGACGGAGTGCGTAGTTGTAGTGAGTTAAATTTCTTCTTTGATTCAATCCTTTTTTTAAATGTAATATTTCTTTTCAAAAGTTGTAGAGCCTATATAGTCAGATAGTTGCAACGTTATACATATATATGCAGCGTTGAACATCCTAATGTTGTATATAAATATTCATATTTAATTACGTCATTGTCATTGTTACATGATTGGCTGAAAAAATCTGTAATGGCAATTCTAGACTGCAGAAAGAAAAAAAGCGCGTGCGGGCATCTGTGACACCTGTGTTTGTACCGTTGTACGTACATAACAAATTATACGTACTGTTGTACGTGCACGCATGGCTACTGCCGGCAAGTCTGTTAGAGTTCAAAAAGAAGATAAACAAGAATGTCACTCGTTCATTCTTCTTTGAAAAAAAAAGGAGAAAAAATGCCCAAAGCGCCAAACATGCCCATGAAAACCATGCCAAAAAACGAGGCTTCTGGGTGGGGATGGGGGTCGGGGTCCTCGGAGAAATAAAGTTTCAGCCCCCTTAAGAAAAAAATTGTTCCTACGCCACTACTTTAAATAGAACTAAGGCTCATTTTTCCTGTTTCAGATCCTTATTAAAAAATATTAGATAAAGAAAGTACCCGTACTAGATTTTCTACCCTCATTGGCCTGAATTCCTTCCACCTCCCCTGCTGCCCTGGGTATAGCTAAAACGCAATCTCCTCTCCCTACCGCGACTAAAATTGATTCAATTTTAATCGGCCTGAAAATTGCTGATGGCCGTTTTCTTTTACTATTAAATTTGCAATCACGAAAGTTAGAAAATCAAAATATAATTTCTTTAAAGGAAGCCAGGTCCGTATACGTCGAGATACGAGAAATGGAATGGATACACTTGAAAATCGATTCGGCGAGATCAAACTACATTCTTAACCAGTGCTTATGCTACATCCAGAATGTACACAATTTGTCTTTGTGCCAACTTTCATGTACACTTTGAAAAAACTCAATATCAAAGGAATTTGAGTTCGGTCAAACTCAATTCACCATGCAGAACTTCATTATTGAGGGCCGTAAGTACTTGTCCCCAATAAAAAATAATAACAACGGAAATGGCCCATGTATCGTCTTCGCTTCAAACGCTACTGAATTTGTTAATGGGTGAGGGAATTCATAACAGAATTCGGTCGATGGTCTCCCTCTTCTTCCCCTCCCTCCTCGCGGGATCGATGGACCCCTTGACTATTCCATACTGTCCATGATTAGTTTGATTGTGATTTATTTATCAACACGCCCAATGAAATGATAGGTGTCCTGTCCCCTCCTGTTTTGAATCCCGTCCATCTTTTGTCAGTTTCGCTCATTGGAACGTGTTGACATGGTTGATGAAATGTGGTATCTTTGAACATGCGCCCTTGATCGCCCATCGGGCGGAATGTCATAAATCACACACAAAAAAAGGGTTTTGTTATTTCTTGTATTATGTATACATTTCTTGTATGTTGGCTCCTCAGGCCCGTAGCCGGGATGAAGCAAGGGAGGAGGAGGAGGAGGGGGGGGGAGGAGAGGGTATAGTCAGAACGAACGAACCCCCTTTTAATGAGAATGTGCCCTTTTGAAATCTAAAAGAGTAATAAGCAGCTGGAATTTCAAAGTTTGTTGTCCTGTCATACGAAAAACGGACCACCCCTTTCAATTTCCTTGCTACGGGTCTTTCCCTGGTTTGGCGTAGATATAAGACAGCTGGCCCCAATTTTCCTTCCAAAATCACGTAGCAGAGGAACCAGGGCCCTTCGTATGAGAACAGAAAACGTTTTGGGACCTTCCATGATCTGCATTGCAGTTCTAACATATTCCATTCCTTCTAGATTAAACGTTCTTCAGAATATTGCACGGGAAATACTGTTCCATCAACAAAACAGGTATCTATAATAATCCATTTTGATACAAAAAAAATAAGTGCAGTGCCATCTGTAGCACTATAAAAATTAATGCCGCGCACCGGTGCGGCCACGGCGGCACGTGCGTCCAGTTCGCTGGCGTTATATTTATTAGTCCGCGTATCGGTGTTGTGCACCAGCTTAGTTAAAAAAAAAAAGGTTCCAAGAACGTACGGTTGAACTGAAAAAAAAGTGTACAATATTGGCTTACATTTTTACCCATTTCTAATCACATCAGTATTACCGACATGTTTTAATTACTTACAAGATGAACAACAATAACAGGAGTGAACTATATATTTTTATGTGCCGTAAGTACAGTAATTACTGTGTAACAGGTGACGTAAATAGACGGTGTAGTCGCAATTTTAAAGGCTGAGCCGATTTTTACGTTAAAACAGATAGGACGGAGTCTCACTCTGTATTGCATGTAGTGCGTAGCATGTAGGGCATACAGAGGGAGATGTTATCTCACTATGCCACATCCGGCTTCATGTTTGTTTGATGAGGGCTTAACGGCACCACGACAACAAAGGTCAAATTGTGCCTGAGAGGTCAGATCATTCTAAAGGTAAGAAAACAGGGGGAGAATGAGAGAAATTCAAGAACAAAAGGTTAGAAAGCTGTGATTGAGAGGGGAGGTGCATGGTTGAAACAAAAACAAAGTAGAGAGGGGGTGGAAGAGGAGAATTAAATATGGTTGAAGAAGGAGGCATGAAGAAGGAAGGAGATAATTTTATCCGGAGGATTTTTTTGGAAGAACTCAGCAATTGAGTTGTTGGGAGCAAGAGAAGCTCTGGGAAGGGTGTACAGGGGGCAAGCAAGGAGAACGTGATGGATTGTAAGGGTGCAATGGCAATTGTTGGAGAGGGGTTGGGGGAGCCAATAAGGTGGAAGTGAGTGAGGTGGGTGTGACCAATTCCAAGACAGGTAATGTGAACGTTGTCGATACGAGAGAGGTTGTTGATGGTGGATTTGATCGGAATTGTGGGCTGGATGACTGGAGTTTGTTATCAATTTGGGAGTTCCATGAGCTTTGCCAGCGGTCACGAACAAGGGAAGCGATAAGCGGTTTGATGTCAGAGAGGGTTTTGGTAAAAGGGGCAAGGAGGATGTTAAGGGCAAGCTTAGCGGCTGCATCAGCCCTGTCATTACCTGGGATGCCAACATGGCTGGGTATCCAGAAGAAAATAATACTTTTCCTGCAGAGGGTGTGAGAAGGACTTTCTGGAGGAGGAGATGGCATGTGAGGTTATCCCATTTAGAATTGAGTAAAGAAGTAAGAACAGCCTTTGAGTCGGAGAAAATGGCAGTGGCTGAGTGGAGAGTACTCAAAAGAGTTGAGGGCGAGGAGAATGGCCTTAGCCTCGGCTGAAAAGATGAATAAGTAGTCAGGAAGTCTGCTACTGAGGGTGATGTCTTGAATGACGGCAGCAGCAGCTGTCTTGTTGCCTTCCTTGGAGCCATCAGTATAGATGGAGGTGTAATTTGAGAGTTGGTCTTTGATTTGGTTGTGGAGATTGATGAAGAGGTTAGGGTGGGTTTGAGTTTTGTAATGAGTGGAGAGGCCCAGGTGGACAGAAGGGAGGGGTGGCCAAAGGAGGAAAAGTGGGCCAGGAAAAAAAGTGGGCCGAGAGTGGTGGGGCTGATGCCGAGATGGAAGAGGTCTGATTTAATGCGTAAGCTGAAGGGAGGGGATAGGGTTTTAGTCCTATCAAAGAGGGTGGACAAATTGGGGTCCCTAATGAGGTTGTAAACAGGGTTCTGGGTGTTGGTGAGTAACCAGATACGAAGTCAATACCTCAGGCTCCAAATCAAATGTTCGAGGACAACAATTAAAGGATTTCATGGCGACAACTTACAAATATTAAAAGTACTTCAATACAATTGACACGAAACAGCGTAATCTATGCACATTAACTCTAAAGAAAAAAATTACCGAGCCTAATGTTATCTTGTGACAATCTGGGCTGTCACAAATTAAATAGGTGATTTCACTCGGTCTTAAATGGTCTACTACTACCACTAACTGGGGTAGTGTAGCGGTTATCATACATGTCTACAAACCACGAGGCCCGGGTTCAAGCCTGGGTTGGGTAGACACGCCAGTGCACCACAACTGGTTATCAAAGGCCGTGGACATTGACTTGGTTGTCGATGTTGTATGTCCGTTCAACGTACCAGAAAGCGTGACGTCATTCGCTCTATACTACGCATAGGCCGAAGGCCGAAACTCCTATACCTAGTGTTACAAAATCGTGATATTTTTTTTAAGTCACCAACCCATGATGCTTCCAAGTGAGGGCAGTAGAGAGTCAAGCAACTCAAAAATAGAACATACCAAAGAAATGTGTAAATTAAATATTCTAGGGAAATTGTTGATTTAATTTTTTTTTCCAGAACGATTTAATTTTATCGTTACTTTTTGTGCACTTTTAGTTCAATAAACCAATAATCTTAAAAGTCAATTATATAACAAGTTTGATTTTGACGTCATCCATGGATCAAGTGCAAAAAAAAAAAAAAAAATGACAAGCCATGCACACAGTGCAGGTACTTTCGCGATACCGGTACGGTACGATGCCAATGCGTTTATTACTCATTGTTTTACGTCTGAACATGACAGATTGAAAGGTTAAAACATTTTAATGGAATTGCTGCCTAACCTTATCGAGGCCGCCGTTATGCATTACGCCTAGGCCCTAGCCTAGTTGGCAAAGGTCGGCCAACACTGTAGGCCTCTTTAAGGTTAGCGATACGCCGGACCTAGCCACCTGTACGCCCCCGGTGCCGTAGTAATTGCAGTCTGCCTGTTTTTTTATTTGATAAAGGCTAGGCGTACGCAGTCGGATATCTGTGATCCTAGATATTTAACAATGTAATATTACCTAAGGTGGATCTAGGCCTAGTTATTAAAGCCTAGTTTAGGCTCGAGATTATCGGTTAGTATAAAAAAGGCTGAAGAATTCAAGTTACCAACTTAAAATATTCAAAATCGGACCTAGGCGTTAGGCCTACAAAAAAGGCTACATTCTTGTTAGTTAGGCTATGATTCGAATCATTTACCATCGTTTGGCCGTAATTTACTTTAACCCGTTTCTGTATCTGTGTATGCTGACATTGTAGGATTGCTGTTGTTTACTATCTCGGCCTCACAAAAGCTACTAGTAATGTCAAAAACTGTATTGTGGGATATGACTAATAACTACATTCTTGCAAGACTACATGCAAATTAGAACTTGAATAACATTAACAAGAATTTATGCTATAACTTTCTTCAAATTAGCTGTCCAAACCTATTTAATTCGCCTGGTGTTTTGTTGTGCATACTGCTTGAAATAAAACAAAACTTGGAAAAGAACTTGGACACTGGAAATGAAATAACCCATATTTGTGAAAGGAACATATATACTGTATGCCAAACATAAGGGAAGGCAAATAACTCTCACACTAGCTCTACGACACAAGCAATCATTGTTACAGCTGTGCTCATTTTCTGAGGAAAAACTATTAACTCTTATTATCACTTTATGTGGTTCAACCCAATGAAATGGTAGTTTTCCATGCCCACCTCAAACCTATTAACTTTCTGGTGTTGAAGGGAACACATTAAACAGTTAAATAATTCAACTGTGTGTAGGGTAAAGAAAGTATAATTTGTAAATAATACAGGAAATATACATCAATTGACTTAATTAACTGGTACAGGTTACATTAAATGGTGTGTAAATTCAGGTCTTTAAAAACAGATCAACACATTATTCTGCCATTACCTTCTAGAAATCATTCCTATAAATTTCCATGTACATTTATGATAAAGGAATTGGGACTTCATTGTGGAGGTAACAAATTTACCAACTTTGACATCACAATTTTGATTTTCTGCAATGATCCCTGTATAAATTTTAACTTTAACAACTGGTAATTAACTTTACAAACATTTCTGACAGTTTCCTTACGAGACATTTTTTGAAGATGAACGTACTGCCATAAGTCCTCCACTTATCACTACAGCTTTAGCTGAAATCAGCAAACTTTGTGAAGTGATGTTGATGTAAGTATGGATATACCACAGTATATTATTATTTCACAATATGAGTTTTTAAGAAAGAAACAGAAATCAACAAAATCTGAGGTTCTTCCTATTCAGTCTAACACTTATAGATCCCCATGGTTGTAAAGTGTAGCCTATATTCAACTGAGTTAAGCCTAGTCAAAAAAAAAAGGTGTGATTTTTCATGTCTGTTTACTGCAAATAAAAGCCTGGTCTGCTGGTTTTGATGTTGAATTTTAACTTGGGGTTGGTGTCTTTTTTTGTTTAGGCAGACAAATTTTGATGTATAAAAAGGAACACTAAAATTACCATTTCATATCCTCATAACCTGATAATAGTACATTCCACTCCCAAGAAAAATCATTGTACATGTGCCTGGAATCAGAAAACATTTGGGCAGGGTATTGTGTACTACAAAATGATATACAGGTATTCAGCTCACTAATTACTGTATCTGGTACAAAATTAATTTACATTGCAAAAAATATTCGTACTTTGTAGTACAGTCAATAATTTTTAACAATCATACAACATAAAAGTTGGAATACTATTGCACTATAATAATTTGTTCATTGGATACCAAAGCAAAAACAAATGAGAGCAGAACTAAAGATTGCCTATCAATGAGAAGAGAAATTGCATAAGGCAAAATCTTCAAGTAGAGCTTTTTTATCTTCCCAACTTGAAAGCGTGAGAAACTTTTGCGAACAAATTGAAAGCAATAAGTAATACACATAGAATAAAAATGCAGGCTGCAGTACAACATATAGGCCTATATCAAAGAGTTTTATGATACTTTTAAAGTTAAATCTAAACTTTATGAATATAGGGCCTGCAATTGTTGGTAAATGATGTTAAACAGAAAAATGTGAATGAAACTAAAACTTAAGTTTATTAAAATAGAAATAAAAGTAATAAGTGAGCAAATTGATCTACTGTATTTCTACCTATCTAAACAAGTTGGCACTTAATTTACTTTTACTTTGTTTTATACAAATATATCTGCCAGTTGGTCCATCTGTTTTGACTTTGTTTGATGGGTGTTTTGTTGATAGCCAACTATAAATCTAGATAGACCTAGGCCTATAATGCCTTAGCTATATTTACCTTAGCTAACAATTGTAATGCTGCGTCACAGGCATGGCCTTTTCTTATCATGACAGACATTTACAAGTCAATACCATGGTAATGCACATATCCCTAACGTTATCTTACAAAATTGCAAGTGGTTTCACACAATCGTAGGCCTAAGTTACACTAACATTACTATGTCTGGCTGGGCAACACAGTGACCTATGATTACCCCGGCAACGCTCTTTGAAAGCAATTAATCGCTACATACATGTCTGAGTAAAACAAGATTTGATAAGCAACTTTTTCTTGTTCCTAAATAACACTGAAAATACTACCCATATTTGTCAGCGTTTACGTCGGTCAGTTAAGGTTAAACTAACGGTGTACATACGGCGTTAGGTAGCTTCAGACTGTTCAACAACAACTGGCACAATTAAGATAGCACATTATTTCAGGTTTACCGAAATTGTTCAAGACATCTACTAGTTTTAATCATTTATCCCTTATTAGAATTGGTTGTTCGCGTAGTATTTTTCTCAAAATATACTTATCAGTCAGGTCTAAGTTAGTAAGTGCGATACATGCCTGTCTAAAATCTAACGCTGCGCTAAAGTAATGTTGTCCTGCATGTATTGTAAAAAGAAATCGTTGGTTTTGTGTTCTTGTTAGAAATAAAATAACCGTTAATCTTGGTTGGAAAGACAAGTTATGATTAAAACTAATATAAATATAATTAATTTTCGACAGTAAAGAATTTCAATTTCTATTTTTTAGGTTAAATTTGCAGTTTGCCTATTTTTATTGACTACAATTTTCAATGTACCGACATATCTACTGCCCTCTCTTGGAACCAATATTGGTGGAGGACGAACCAAAAAGTATCACGCACTGAGGTATAGGAGTTTCGACTCTCGGCCTTTATGTAGTATAGGGCGAATGACGTCACGCTCTCTGGTCGCACCTGTGTTCTCGTCCGGGTCGTATTAAGCGTTTCGTGATAGCATTGTTAGTAGGGAGCTTTAGATTTCACGACGCGGAGTGCGACGGGAAGTTAACCGACAATGTACGTCATCGTACTGACTTCCCCGTCCTGTTGGTTTTGCGCTTTAGATTTTTACGACGGAAAAAATGACAGTCATGTGATCAGTCATGTGAATATACTCGTTTACACATCCAAGTAGCGATGTCGATCGTAGCAGACGACGCTCCAATTATAAGTACTTTTGGAAGGATGGCAAACCTTCATCAAATTCGTGAATGAAAGGAAAAGTCACGCACTTCGATAGGATCAACTTCTTCACAAGTAGCCCGAAGCTCATACACTATATGATAAAAATAGGTAAAAATTTCCAAGATGTACCAGTAGAACGTAAAATATCTGAGCGCCGATGAAAATGCAAATACAAGTTCATAATTCTTTACTTTAAAACTTTAATTTTTAAAATAACAAAGACAAAATTTGAGTCAAATATTCATTTGATGAGCAAAAAACAGTAGCAATTGCTCAATTATGTTAAAAATGCAGATTGGTATGATAACATATGACGTCACACGTTATCCCAAGTTGCCGTTTTCAGCACAACCTGAAAACACCCTGACACCCGGTGCAGAATTTCAGGGATAACGAGAAGGTGAAGTATTCGCATGCGCAGAACGTCGAAGGTGACGTCATTTTGTTATAGCGAAGTCCGCGCAGTGAAGTCTAAAAGCTCCCTACTATCATTACCGAATACGCAGCTCAGGCGACAACCCCGTCTGAATCTAAATCGGTTAAGTTGGCAAAAATCCTTCAAGAGGACATAAACGCCAACCGAGAGTAAAAAGTATGAGTAAAAAATAAAAAAATTAAAAAACTAGTTAGCAATGCAAGTGTTAGTAAGTTTAGCTTTGAAACAGTTGAGACTTGGTGCATGTACAATGTCTGACGGTAAAGCTTTCCAATCCTTGAGTGTGTAAGGTAAGAAAGAGTGTATATGTACATTCTTTTCAGCATAGGGAACCTGGAAATTAAGGTCATGATTATTTCTTTTATTAGTTTTGACGGTGGGGATATGTTCATCTTTATTGATGACGACAAGATTGTTATTGATTTTATATAGCATATGTAGCCGGGTGTTGTATCTTCTTGTTTTTAGCAGAGGGCAATCTAATTTATGAAGCATGTTTTTACACTAGATTTATAAAAGTAGTCTGCCATACAGAGCCTGGCTGCTCTCTTTTGAATATATTCAAGTTGATCCACATCGCACTGGTGATGGACTGCTGATGCGTACCCAAGTACTGGCCTGACTAGAGCTTTATAAGCTATGGATTTAACGTCGGTGGTACAGTTTGAGAGGTTACGTTTTAATACGCCAAGTACAGAGTTAGCTTTCTTGGTTATGTTATGTATATGTTTATCCCATCTAAGTTTATCATCAATTTCTACACTTAGGTATGGGTGGGAGTTGACATGTTTTACTGGCTGGTTGCATAAGGTATAGATAGGTGATTTAAAGCATTTCTTAGAGGAAATTGACAAGATGTAGCATTTAGAGGGGTTGAAATTCATTTGCCATTAAGTTTGTTTTGCCATTGTTCAAGTTTGTTAAGATCATCTTGGAGGGTTTGTTGGTCAGAGGGATTATCAATTGTTCTGTACACAAGGCAGTCATCAGCAAACAGTCTAACTGTGCTGTTTATATTATCAGGGATGTCATTTGCATATAAAAGGAAAAGTAATGGACCCAAAACAGTACCTTGTGGTACACCAGATAAAACCTGTTTAGAATCAGAGATATCACCATCACAGACAACACGCTGGATGCGGTTGTTGAGGAATGATGCAAACCAGGCCAGGGGATTTCCATCAATGCCATAGGCGGAAAGTTTGGATAACAGGCGCTGGTGTGGGACTTTATCAAAGGCTTTTGAGAAGTCAAGAATAGCCATAGAGACGTTACTGTTTTGGTCGATTTGTTTGAATATATCATTTATTGTTAAGAGGAGTTGTGTTTCAGTCGATCTTTTTGCACGGAAGCCATGTTGTAAATCAGTTAAGATATTATGCTCATCAAGAAATTTCATCACATGTGAGTGGATTATATGCTCAAGGATTTTACTACAAACGCAGGTGAGGGAAACAGGTCTGTAATTAGCTGGCTTTTGTTTATCACCTTTTTTTAAAAACGCTACATATGTTTGCTTCTTTCAACTTGTTAGGGATAGTACCATTATCGACAGAGGTTTGAAGGAGATCAGTTAGAATTTCATAGAGGTCATCAGCGTGTGTTTTTAGAAACCAAGATGGTATTTGGTCAGGACCTGAGGCTTTGTTGGGGTCTAGGTTATGCAGTTGCTTTTTGACACCGTCTGGGGTAATTATTAGTTGGTTTATTTTGCTGTTCTTGAGTGGTTTACTTCTGTGAAAACACTGAAAAACTGGTCATTTAGAATGTTAGCTTTAGTTTTACTGTCACTGCAGAGTTTACCATTATTTAGTAGATCAGACACACCTACAGAGTTACTTCTTAATCTTTTGATATAGGATCAGAATGCCTTTGGGTTTTCGTTAGGTGAGTTTTTAAGTTTATCACAGATGAGGTGTTTCTAGCTTCTTTGAGGTTTTTACGGTCAGCCTTCCTAAAGCTTTTATAGGTAGTCCAGTTATTGGCTTGTTGATTAGTCTTAGCTTTTTTAAATAGTTTATGTTTTTTCCTGCAGAGACGGCGTTGGATACGGGTGAACCAGGACAGATTTAGTTTAGTTGAGGTGAATTTGTGAGGCGTGTTTTTATCAATAATCAGTTTAATTTTCCGTTCAAAGAAATTCCATTTTTCATCAACATCAATAGAGTTATTGAATTGAGTATAATATTGCAGTTCAAATTTGGTCAGGTCTTCTTTTATTGTTTTCTTAGCTTTTTTCTTTAAACAGATTTTACGCTTAGGCAACTTTTTACGAGGAAGGGAGATATTTAGGGTCAATTCAACAATATCATGGTCACTTATACCGGGAATGACATTAGCTGAGGTAAGAGCTGGTGAATTGTTAGTAAAAACAAGATCAATGATGTTGTTATTCTGGTGGGTGACTGCACCATTTGTGTGAGATTAAATGAATTGGTCACTTCAAGAAGAATTTTGGCTGCTTCGAAGAAGCGTTAGTTTTTGAAATAATGTTTTGACTCCAGTCAATCTTAGGTTGGTTGAAATCACCAGCAAGAATAACATTGTTTTTGTCAGCATTTTTACCAAGCTTTTGGAAGGATTTTTTCCACTCAAGTAGGCTAGTGAGATCATTGTAACTGGGTCTGTAAAATGTTCCTATGTAGGACCTATATGCTCTTTTCCTTAGAAAATTAGATTTAGTCCAGATAATTTCACAGTAAGAGTCTAATTAAGTGGGCTCAGTGAAAACCAGGTCATTTTTTATTGCGTGTAATACACCACCATAACCATTTGAATTTATATCTTTGCGAACGACTGTATAGTTGTCCGGGAAAATTTCAGCGCTGGTAATTTCGGAATAATGCCAGGTTTCAGTGGCAATAATGACATCTGGGTCTTTTTCTTTAATAAGACTTTCCACGGAGGCCGTCTTGTTTCGAACACTCTGAAAGTTGATAACAAGAAGTTTTAGAACCTTGATTTTTCCCTTTTGAGATTTGTTTTCAATTTGACATCGGGATGGTGGTTGGACCCCGAGTCAAGGCCAGAAGAACAATTTTGAGGTGGCTCATATGAGTTAGTACAGTTGATGGAATTGTTAGTTGAGAAGAAAGAATCAGAGAGGTTCATGAAGTCACAAGTGTCGCACACCCAGGTACAGCTAGAATGCATGAGATCGCTGTGTGGATCCATATATCACAATTGTCACACTGTACTGCTTTTTCGGATCTACACTGGAGTCCACACAGGCCACAAGGTGCCAAACATTCCGAACAAACCCAATCATCATCAGATAATGCAAGAGTATTGTAAGCTGCATTACTAATGCCTGCACACTTACCATAAACCCACGAGTCACAATCATCACAACAAATACCTTTCTGGTTATTTTTGACAGATTTGTTGCATTGTTTGCAAGGATATTTTGGAGAGGGTCCAGGGTTGCTTTCAATATCACCAGAAAGGGTAGGCTAAGGAATAAAAGGAGTAATTTTCTCTTGCGTGAGTTGAATTTTGACAATTTCCAACTTGATTTGTACGAATGTAATTGCCCATCGATACAAAGATAAGTTGCAAGTGAGTAATTTGAATAATCACTAGAGCCAAACAAGACATGGTAACCAGTTCCTGGGAAGTTTAGAGGCAAATTTGATGCCTGAGATGAATGAGGTTGCGACGAATACAAGAAGTTTAGAGAGTCAGAGACTCGGGAGCCTGTTAACAAGAACAGCACAGGGAAGACGAGGTTGTGAGTGATAATGAACATGATTGATGGCAAGAAGAATGGATATACTTGACAAACAGGAAATACAGACAGGTAGAGCAAATAAACACTGTAATACAGAAAATAATATGAATGGAATGACGTATAGAAAACAAAAATAAACTTACTCAGGTCTCAGGATTAATAATGTTCCGATCACTGAGAAAAAACCCCGTGGAAATGATAATAATACAAATCATTTTAATTGTGTGTTCACTCGTCGTCGGCGGCGGTCTTAAATGTTGCCACATATGTGTGTGACCTTTACACAACTTTTCACGAGGCTACCAGTACAGCAACAACAATTGAATACACAACATTAACGGACAGACGCGGTAGTTACCTGCATTTTCCCATCAGCCACAAGAGGTGACTGCCGGGTTCTGCTAAACACTACCGAAGATGATAAAATACACACAGACAAACAAACATAAAGATGGGAAACAACTCAAGAGAAAAACCAAACAATGACATCAGGACGTGATGACAAGGCAAAGAGCAGGCAGCGGAGGAAGAGAAAAAAAAAACTAGTCGGGAGGGATGACCAGTTGGGGGGGGGGGGGAGAGGTAGAGGTGAAGGGAAGCAGGAGGGGCCGGTGTGAAGGTCTAGCAGCTGAGAAAGGTGGGGTCGTTTGCGTTGATTATCGTCACTGAAATGAGTGTCCATGCGATGATTGAACCTGTCTCTAAGAAGGGGGACGTTAGCTCGGGAGTGAAGGTCAGGGAGACGAGTTCTGCGGGGGAGTCTCAGAGCCAGCCGAAGGGACTTGTTCTGGATGACTTGGAGTTTGGCAACGTGGTTAGGTGGGGCGTTGAAAATGGCTGGGAGGCCGTACTCAAAGATGGGACGTACGAAAGTTTTGTAGAGAGTGAGGAGAGATTTAGTAGAGGATAGAGTTGAGGAAGAGACCTTACACAGTTGGGCAAGGCGACGGCGGCCTTTGGTGTGAGTGGCCCTGATGTGGGTAAGCCAGGGGTGAAGGCGAAAGTTGCTGGTGAAGGTAAGCCCAAGGAAAGTGGCTTTGAAGGAGTGAGGTACAGGTGCCCAATGGATATGGACCGTAGGGAACCTCTGGGCTTTAACAATCCTACGATTGTAGATGGAGGGAGACCATCTTTGAAGCGTTGATTTTGATTCTCCAAGTAGAGCACCAGGTCATGATGGTGTTGAGATAGGTTTGTACAGTAGAGACTCGTTGGGTGGGGCGAAAAACTGGGGACCAGATGGCAATATCATCAGCGAACTGAGAGAGACGGATGTTACCCTGTGGGGCAGGCACGTCGTTAACAAAGATGTTAAATAGGATGGGGCTGAGAGTAGAGCCTTGGGGGACCCCTGCGTTGGTAGTGTAGGTGGTGGAGCGGTACCCAAAAAACTCAGAAAAAGCAAGTCTGTTCGAGAGGAAAGAAGAGAGGAGGCGAGTAATACGAGGGGAAAAAGCTAGAGCAGGAGAGAGAAGTTTGTAGCGTAAACCATTGAGCCAAACAGCATCAAAGGCCTGTTCTACATCGAGGAAGAGAGCAACAGAAGGATTGTTACGATTGATGTAAGAGAAAATACTTTCAGTGAAGAGAAGAAGCGGGTCAGTGGTTGATCTATTAGGACGGAAACCGAACTGGTAAGGGTTAAAGAGGTCGTTGCTTTCCATGTAGTCGGAAATGCGCTTGGCAAGTATCTTCTCAAAAATCTTACCCAGAATCGGAAGAAGGATGATTGGGTGATAGTTGCGAGGGCTGCTTGGGTCTTTGCCAGGATTGGGAAAGTAAATAACTTTCCCTGACTTCCAGCTGGAGGGAAAGTAACCCAAAGAGAGAGAAACATTGTAGAGAATCAGAAGATGGGTGAGGGAATGAACATCAAGGTTTTTAAGAATGATGTAGTGTATACGATCAGGGCCCGGGGCAGTTTTGCGAGTGCGTTTAAGGATTTGGAGGACATCGTTCAAAGTAATGGGGGCATCCAGCGGGGAAGCAGAAGGAGCGGTGGGCGTAGGTGAAGGATTGAGAAGGTGAGAATTGTCATTGACAAAGTTGTCAACAAGAGTAAGCTGAGATTCAAGAAAGGTAGGATGAGGGGGGAGTTGTTGAATGTTACACAAGGTCAGATTAAGAAGATCGACTTTAGCTTGGATGTCATAGACAAAAGAGGGGTCAGTGGGAAAGGTTTTGAGAGGTGGGATGGTGGATGATGTACGGGAGCCAGAAAGCTATTTGAATTTATTCCAGAACTTCCTAGGGTCTTTGGCGTTATGAAGAGCTTGACAAGCAGCTTCCCACTCAGATTTCTTGAGGAGTTTGATGGCGATGATAATTTTGTGACCAGGAGAATTGATGCGGGTTTTGACCTGGGGAATGGGAATGGGAATGGTTTTGGTAAAGTCTCCGTAGGCGACGGTTTTCTTGGATGAGGGCAAGTATGTGGCGAGGAAGGGGTGAGCGATAAGGACGGGGGCAAAAGTAGGGATGCACTGAGAGATTGCAGATTGGATATTAGAAGTGAGTACGGAAATTTGTTGATCAACCTCATCAGCTGTAGTGGGAAGGGTTGAAGGATAGGGGAGTGAAGAAAAATAAGAGCGGAAATTGACCCAGTCAGTTTTAGAAAAGAGAGGGATATCCTTGTTGTAATGAGGGCCAAGCACAGACTGGAAGGATAAAGGGCTGGTAGAGATAAGAATAGGAAAATGATCACTGTTAAGGTCATGGCAAGTAGTGACATTTTGAAAGATGGGAGTTAGCAAGGACGTAGTCCAAGATAGAGGTACTGCCCGAGGGGTGCTGATAGGTAGGGTGTCCATAAGGATTAAGGATAAAGTGGGTAGAGGGAGTGATGGCACGAATAAGACGTTTGCCGTTCCTGTTGGACTTGGAGTCACCCATGGAAATATGTCTGGAGTTAAGATTCCAAAGAAGAAGGCTAGGAAGGGGGGAGTTGAGTTTAGAGAGTAAAAGAGAAGTATCCAGAGTAGTATTAGGAGGGCAGTAAACAGTGGTTAGAAGGAAAAGACTGTTGGAGGAGGGAGAGTGAATTTTAATAGTGAGGCTTTTATTGCAATTGGGGATGGAAGGGGTGGCAATGAGGGTTGAGGAGATAGAGGTTTTGACGAGAAAAGCTACCCCACCCCCATGGGAAGGATTGCCTAGGGAGGGATGACGGGCGGCATGAAAAAGTAGTAGCCGTGGATGCTGAACTTATAATCCTGGGGCAGTTTGGTCTCATTGATGGAGAGAACATCAATGTTGTAGTGACGGAGGAAATGTGAAAGAATGGGTTTGGAGCTACGAAGGGAACGAAAATTGATATGACCAACATTTGTATCCATTAAGAAGAGGTGGTAGAACTAGTAGTAAGCGGATAGAGAGGACAAAAATCTTAGACTTTTTTGGTGACTTGCTGAGTGGAGTTCTGGGTGTTGTTGAAACTGGAGTTGTTAGCGACTGTCTGATAGATGTAGTGTTTGAGAGAGGCGATGGATAGAGAGCTAGCAGGGAATAGAGATTTGATGTTGTGGAGGAGAATGTCGGTGAGGTAGCTGATGTCTACAGTGAACTCGGTGGAGGAGGGGGCATCAAGGACTGCAAAGGCTGCGGAGACCGACACGGAAGCTCTGAGAATTAGGAGATAATTCGGGGGAGGAAGAGATTTAGAGAGGGAAAGAGGCCTGGAGTCAGCAAGAGAGGTGGAAGAGGGAGCGGGAAAGCTTGGAGCTACCAGTAGAAAAGTAGAAGTAATTTAAACAAACCAATTATTACATAACAAGTGCTCAATTGATGTACTCTTATTCGAAATAAGAGTGTTGAACATCCTGGCCTTATTAGTAGGCTTGTCATTGAAACTTTTGACTGAGTCTGTCCGGGATGATGCTAAGTGATACAAAATTCAAGTTTACGGGCATAGGAGCTGATTTGTATTTAATGAAAGAAAACAATGAGGGGTATTCGCCCAAATTATAATCGAACATTTGCCAGACGATTTGTTCAGAAACATGATCGTACAGGCTCATCTTACTCATGGGGGCAGTTACTTTTTGCCTGACTTGAAAACTATCATATATGTAGAAAAATCACAACGAAATCCGGACTCCCCCTCTGGATCCGCCCTTAAAAGGTATGCACAGTCTCGATCTTTAATACAAAATGTTATGCTCCTTCAAGTTATACGCAACAAAAAATGTTAGACACTCGTAAAAGTAAGTTTAGTTATGAATATGAGCAAGGAGCGACTAAGAGCCTGGGTGTGTGCATGGATAATGGTGTGTGGATCCATTTCTACCTCACCAGTAGACCAGGCTGTCTTGACGTACGTCCCGCTGCATATGATACGTACGTTACGCAATACACGTAAGTGTACTGCACGGCCTACGCTAACGATAACGTCAGATCTGATCTATCGGAGTAAAATTTTCGCCTTAACGAACTGAATCGCATGTAACTTACTTCGCTTTGGAAATTTCTGAAATCCTCTGAATTTTCTCATCATGCTTCCTTCTTTAGAAAAAGAATTGCGGGTTGTCTACAGAATCAGGAGAAAAGAGTAATTTTAATTTAAAAGGTAACGTTTTCGTTGTTGTCGAACCATTAATAATTGATCTGCATTGTGTGAATATTGTAACTTTAACGTTGTTAAGTCCTAACAACGTTAGCAAATTTACCACAGCCACTAACGTTAGCTCTAACGTTAGGTAGTAGGCCTAGGCCTAAATATACTGTACCTAATTTCGTGATATCCCCAATTTCGTGCATCCCATTCACCAACTTCAAAAATTTAATTACCAAAATCTAACATTCATGAAAATAAGTCTCAAATTTTATAGATTCATATATTTTTCTTTCCATTTTGTGTTTTATGAGTAACGTTAGTATTTTCGAAATTTGGGCCACTTTTGTCGGCGATGAAGCGCCCTTACTTTTTACTGGTACACCTGCTGTGTTTTTACCCATGTTTATTATTAAACGCACGAACTAGGGTTCACTTGCGGCGTCAACAGAGCGAGCGAAACTTCTTTATTTCCAGGATGGTAACTACTAAATGTAAATAGCAAATTGAAATAATTTATCACTGGTGTAGAGAAGAGGAATTTCTCTTTTCTGTGTGAACTTGGGGAATAATACTTTTGTCATATTTTCTTAAACCTTACAGAATAAGTTTTTAAGAAGTTAAGTGCAGGAAATAGGGTACCACCATGCTACAGTAATAATATCTTCGTAACTCACCAGCCAGCCAGTTCGCTGGTTTCAGGAAATTGACACATGATGATACGTGACTTCACACTTTCACTGTCAGTTTCAGTGATCTCAAGGTGAATCCGGTACAGAAGTTCTAATCACGTGATACCTTAAACATTTACATGTACATAGACAAGATAGGTTTTTTACCAAATTTGTGTCCGTTAATGCCCGATTTAGCCAATTAAATGTTGCAATTTCTATTATTTGAAATAAAAAGTTTTTCATGCAGGAAATAGGGTACCACCATGCTACAGTAATAATATCTTCTTAACTCACCAGCCAGCCAGTTCGCTGGTTTCAGGAAATTGACACATGATGATACGTGACTTCACACTTTCACTGTCAGTTTCAGTGATCTTAAGGTTAATCCGGTACAGAAGTTCTGATCACGTGATACCTTAAACATTTACGTGTACATAGACAAGATAGGTTTTTTACCAAATTTGTGTCCGTTAATGCCCGATTTAGCCAATTAAATGTTGCAATTTCTATTATTTGAAATAGAAAGTTTTTCATGCAGGAAATAGGGTACCACCATGCTACAGTAATAATATCTTCGTAACTCACCAGCCAGCCAGTTCGCTGGTTTCAGGAAATTGACACATGATGATACGTGACTTCACACTTTCACTCTCAGTTTCAGTGATCTTAAGGTGAATCCGGTACAGAAGTTCTGATCACGTGATACCTTAAACATTTACGTGTACATAGACAAGATAGGTTTTTTACCAAATTTGTGTCCGTTAATGCCCGATTTAGCCAATTAAATGTTGCAATTTCTATTATTTGAAATAGAAAGTTTTTCATGCAGGAAATAGGGTACCACCATGCTACAGTAATAATATCTTCGTAACTCACCAGCCAGCCAGTTCGCTGGTTTCAGGAAATTGACACATGATGATACGTGACTTCACACTTTCACTGTCAGTTTCAGTAATCTCAAGGTTAATCCGGTACAGAAGTTCTGATCACGTGATACCTTCAACATTTACATGCACATAGACAAGATAGGTTTTTTACCAAATTTGTGTCCGTTAATGCACGATTTAGCCAATTAAATGTTGCAATTTCTATTATTTGAAATAAAACGTTTTTCATGCAGGAAATAGGGTACCACCATGCTACAGTAATAATATCTTCGTAACTCACCAGCCAGCCAGTTCGCTGGTTTCAGGAAATTGACACATGATGATACGTGACTTCACACTTTCACTGTCAGTTTCAGTGATCTTAAGGTTAATCCGGTACAGAAGTTCTGATCACGTGATACCTTAAACATTTACGTGTACATAGACAAGATAGGTTTTTTACCAAATTTGTGTCCGTTAATGCCCGATTTAGCCAATTAAATGTTGCAATTTCTATTATTTGAAATAGAAAGTTTTTCATGCAGGAAAAAGGGTACCACCATGCTACAGTAATAATATCTTCTTAACTCACCAGCCAGCCAGTTCGCTGGTTTCAGGAAATTGACACATGATGATACGTGACTTCACACTTTCACTGTCAGTTTCAGTGATCTCAAGGTGAATCCGGTACAGAAGTTCTGATCACGTGATACTTTAAACATTTACATGTACATAGACAAGATAGGTTTTTTTACCAAATTTGTGTCCGTTAATGCACGATTTAGCCAATTAAATGTTGCAATTTCTATTATTTGAAATATGAAAAAGTTTTTCATGCAGGAAATAGGGTACCACCATGCTACAGTAATAATATTTTTGTAACTCACCAGCCAGCCAGTTCGCTGGTTTCAGGAAATTGACACATGATGATACGTGACTTCACACTTTCACTGTCAGTTTCAGTAATCTCAAGTGTTAATCCGGTACAGAAGTTCTGATCACGTGATACCTTCAACATTTACATGCACATAGACAAGATAGGTTTTTACCAAATTTGTGTCCGTTAATGCCCGATTTAGCCAATTAAATGTTGCAATTTCTATTATTTGAAATATGAAAAAGTTTTTCATGCACTTGCAACATTTTAATAGTCAGCCTTGTCTAAAAAAGTGGAGTTAAAGTTGCTCAGATTGAGATTGTTTACCTTCAGTGCACTGTAGCCCTAGGGCAATCCGAATCTGGCACCCTCGCATCAATAAATTATGATTTTGTTCATTAAGAAAAGTAAATAAATTAGAAGTAAAATGACAACAATAAATTTAATTATTATTTGTTTAGGATTTTCTGTGATTTTCTTTTTCAGAATGGGAACACACACTTGGTAGTATAATTTTAAATTCATGAATGCATCAAATCAGACCTCCATCTTGGCATCAACCCCGCCACTCTTGGCACTTACTCATGGCCCACTTTCCTCCCTCGGCCACCCCCCTCTATTAACCTGGGCCTCTCCACTCATCACAAAACCCAAACCCTCCCTAATCTCTTCATCAATCTCCACAACCAAATCAAAAACCATCTCTCAAACTACACTTCCATCTATACTTATGGCTTCAAGAATGGCGACAAGACAGCTGCTGCTGCCGTCATCCAAGACATCACCCTCAGTAGCAGGCTTCCCGACTACTCGTCCATCTTTTCAGTTAAGGCAAAGGCCATCCTCCTTACCCTCAACTTTATTGAGTACTCTCCACTCAGCTACTTTGCCATCTTCTCCGACTCCAAGTCTGTCCTTACTTTTTACTCAATCTTGAATAACTGTCGCGGTGCAGTTAAACATCAACAAACCAAACCAACCTTAAATGGGATAACTCTACATCATACCTCCTCCGAAGAAAACTCCTTTCGCCCACCCTCTGCAGGAAAAGTATTATTTTCTTCTGAATACCCAACCATGTTGGCATCTCTGGCAATGACAGGGCTGACACAGTTGCTAAACTTGCCCTCAACCTCCCCCTACCCCATTTCCCAAAACCCTTTCTGACATCAAACAGCTTATTGCTTCCCTTGTTCGTGACTGATGGCAAACCTCATGGGACTCCTAAATTAATAACAAAACTCCACGTCATTCAGCCCACCATTCAAATTAAACCCACCATCCACAACCTCTCTCGTTTTGACAACGTTCATATTACCTGTCTTAGAATAGGTCACACCCACCTTACTCACTCCCCCACCTTATTGGCTCCCCCAACCCCTCTGCAACAATTGCCATTGCACACTCACAGTCCATCACATTCTCCTTGCTTGTCCCCTGTACAACCTTCCCAGAGCTTCCCTAGCTTCCCACAACTCAATTGCCAAATTCTTCCAGAAAAACCGCTGGATAAAATTATCTCCTTCCTTCATCATGCTTCCCCTCCACAACCATATTTAGTCCTCCACTCCCACCTCACTCTCTCCACTTTTTTTTATATATTTTTTTACCCATGCACTTTCTCTCTCGGTCCCAGCTTTCTGGCTTTTAGTTCTCGTATTTCTCTCAATCTCCCCAATTTCTTTTCTTCCTAGAATGATCTAACCTCTCAGGCACAATTTGATCCTCATTGTCGTGGTGCCGTTAAGCCCTCATCAAACAAACAAACAAACATGAACGAGCCTGATATAGCAGACATATTCATGCGAGATTTGCTGTTTAAGCTCAGAAAATTGCATTTTCCACTGAGGACACAGATAAATTTTGTGTCATTGACAATAAGAAGGTTTTGCATATTCATGTTAATCACTCTTCCACAAAATATGTTTTTCGGTTTTTTTAGTTGAGACTTAAAGAGAGTTATTGATGATTTTGAAGGCTGACACATTCCAGGCCCTATGCAATACTGTGCAGTGCAAACAAACATTACCGGACTGACCTCGAGGTCACTGAAAGTGTGAAGTTCACGTATTGGGGAAATACAAACGAGTGCTATAAACAAAAGTCAAAGGGTTTTCAGAATAATGTATGTTCAAAATGGGGTGCCCTTAAAATGTAGAGCACTTAAGATAATTCATTTTCTATGTGTACCAAACTGGACCACTTTTTCAGAGCCTAAACCATCGAGGCCTAGGCCTATTTCAAGTTTTAACGTTATGCAAAAAACTTTATAACAATTCAAAAACCAAGGTTCAAAAGATAAGAAAGCAGTAAGTTCGTGTGAGAAAAAAATTACTTTTTACCTCCACCATCAAAGTTGGACGGAGGTTATCTTTGAGACATTAGAACATGGAATGGGTGCAACTGGAGGGTTGGGACATTTTAAGGTATACCACATCCCCAAATTTATGTGGAAAAGCCCTTAATTGACACCTGAAAGTAGATTTATTCTCAAAACTAAAAGATTTCATCCTCAAAACTAAAAGAGGTTTCCCACTAATTTGTCTGTTCACACATCAGATTTAAAAAAATTGTAAGAGGTAAAATTCCTGCAAAGAAATCTGAATAACACTTTTCTAAAATACAGTACAATATTTTATGCACAACTACTTCATATTTAATAATTGTAATGCTGTAGCTTAGGCCATGATCGTTGAGCATAAATTTAATTATAAAACGCGCTAAAATGCCATAAAAATAAAATTAAAACGTATTTCTACATTCCACACTGATGTCAGTGGGCAAAAAGAACAGAAAAACAGTCCCAGTACAGGCTCTTATTCCGAGTGTCTGATGTCCATGCTGTTTGGCTGTTGTTGATATTACGAAATATGCGATGCATGAACGTGATAAAATATACAACACGTAATAGTAATGCGATCATGTTGTTTGCTAGATATTTCCAGATTGTATACAGTGTGTAGTGCATGTAGTGTGTGTATGGCAGGCACAAATGACTTATAACACAATGTACTGAAGCAAACTTAAACTGTACAAAACATTACAACTGATCAGTGCCAGGCCTGTCAGCCACTCCCCACCCCCTGAAGTCCATCCTGCTCCTCATAAAGAAGAAAAAAAATATAAAAAATCTCTAAATACTTAATAATTTGAATTAAACTCATAAATGAAATTGGATACAGAACACAGCAGTACCTACCTTTAGTTTTGCATATTTATTCAACTTTTCTTTCTCTTTTTGCATGATACATGTATTAACTATGGACCTGTTTTTACCCATGATTGTTACTTTTCAGCAAAAAACATTAAGAGTGAAGGAATTGCCTAGCAATAATATAAGTTGAAAAGTTGAAAAATATAAGAAAACTTTATATATTGGAAGATTTTAGCGATTCGAATTGCAATTCGAATTATCCCTTGTTTTCTTAATCCCCCACCCCCCAAAAATACACAAGTTTGATCCCCAAATTTTGAACCTTAGTGTGAACACTGGTGGAGTGTGGGTGATGTGGTATTGGTTCGAGAGATAAATGATGTCATAGTATGCCAGAAATCTAGAAATTTGTGGAAAATTGCACTTTAATCATAACAAGTTTTAACTATTAATAAAAAAATATAAACAAAAATACTCACAAACCGTTAATTTGGACTTGTGATTTTTCTCATCTCCCTATACCTTCAACGTTACTGTATTGCTTCAGTGTTACAAGTGAACTTTCAGGGACAATCACTTAATTTGGACTTGTGATTTTTTCTCATCCCCCTATACCTTCAACGTTAATGTGTTGCTTCAGTGTTACAAGTGAACTTTCAGGGACAATCGCTGCCTTAACGTTACAAGTAAACTTTCAGGGACAGTTGTTAGACTTTTGTAAATTTCAGTTTTTTCTCATCGTGTGCTAGCAAGAGTCAGGGTGACAATGGATGCATCATCAATTTCATCTGAATTGTACATCAATATGGAGACCAATGAACGGAAGATTACCCACCTGGCCAAAGTTGTGGCGCAGGTGTTATTGACAGATTCACAGGTAACCTGGCTAACAAACTTACTAAACATGATAATAAAGAAAGAATCTGGTGATCTGTTGAAAGCAGGGACATGTAATTCTATTGGGCGATGTTTGGAACAACAAATTAAAGGTTTCATTATGGATCTTGGGGATGTGGACTAGCCAGGTGATTTTTTCTGATTTGGCTCAAATTGAAAGTTTGACTCATGCTCTCTTGAAATACTTGGGAAAAGTTCCTTACCATTTTGAAAAGTTTATTTCTATGGACATGTACAGGTTATACTATGCTGATGGTGGTCTTGTGTTGGCCAACGCCAACATGTATTACAAGTTGTGGACGTGACATTTTCATTGGCTGAGGAAATTTATGAGATTGATATCATGATAGACATATTTTCATATTTTTTTGGCCCAATTGTTGGCCAAAGCCAACGTGGGTGTGTTTGGAGTGTACAATGTTAGAATTGCCGCAGCTTTCGAGGTGATGTGTCTCATGAATCCGCACTCCTGTAAAGCGGGTACCACCAGTGTTTTGGATTGTGTGGTAGCTCATTTGGACGATCTGACTGAGGCGTGGTTGACTTTAGTAATGCAGGACGCCAGGGTGTTTTACAACTCCAGAGCTCCCTTGTTCGACAGTCTGGGATTATCGGTGTACCTGTTGTCAAAGGCCGAGTCCACTAAGGGTATAAAATGAGCAAGATCATCAGAGATAAAGTTAGAGAGCATCGAGGAAGGAGAGAACATTGAGGAAGGGAAGATTTATAAACCTAATAACTTTTTGGGGTAAGCTACATGGGATAGGATGGCTGCATGATGAAGAAGAAATGTACAAACTGGTGGATGTTTGGGTGCTGCCCTGGCTGCAGGGAAGATTGCGGCATCAGTGCTACCAGCTGTGATACCACTTGTGGCTGGTGCTGTGAAAGAAATAAAAGCCAGGAGGGAATGTATCAAGTACCCATGGATGTACCTGCATGCGTTGAACCTGTCAACACTGGACGAGAGGTTGATGACAATGCGATGATTAGGGTAGGGCGTGAACGTGAACGAGCCCCTGCCAAAAAGAAAGGATCTGCAAAAAATGAAAAGTTAGGAAACCTAAAAACAAAAAGAAAGGAAAAGCCAAACCCTAAGGCAAAGTCAAGGGCCAAATCTAAACTGAAGTCAAAAGCCAAAAGAAAACCAAAGTCTCTGCTGCCAAAAGGAAATAAATGATAACAAGTTTTACAGATCACAGGGCCCGCCATAGATAGTGTAGGGGATCAATGGAGTTCAGTAATTGTCTTGTGTGCTGAGTAAAGGATCTGGGATTGTTTGGAACATTAAAGGTAAAAAAAGTGATGTGAATTGAAGACAAGACAAAAACGGGACAATCAACGTAACTATCATTGGAACAATCAATAAAACAATCATGAATATTCCTTCGAGTGTAAATTCAAAGGTGGAGGCCGTCAAGTCTGAGGTCGATGTGTTTGCCGAGGTACTTTTTCAGATAGCTGTGGAAAAGACAGTTACCGAATGGATTACACCCCACTAAGGATCCTACAACACCGGGGATGTTTTGTTTGAAATAGAAGGGGAGAAAGATTACAAAACTCTTACATTATACTCTAATGTAAGGTTGTCAGACTGAATGATGATGGGATCCTGTAGCATTGGCTGCAACCGATAAGGTGTTCACGGTAAATAATTTATTTCATTCAGTGGAACGAGTTGGAATGGTAGTCAGTGACGATGATTCAAATTATGCCTACAAGTGTTACCTGATGAATTTGTTGAATTATGGCATCGATACGAAATTGTATTGAATGGAGGAAGTCTGGTGGTGCAATAATGTGTACACGGATGCAACTGTTGCAGTAGCAGGGACGTATCATACCGCTTTTTACAGTGATGCCTATAAGCACCAAATGGGGGAATGGGTTCGACAAGAGGAGCAAACAGATTCAAAATCACAGCAGTGGAAAAGCTAAACCATTAAGATTACTGGCTTGGTTGGGTTCTGACTTGAGTTACGTCAATCTTTTGTTACCCGATAAGATGGATCTAAAGATAACGATGACAACAGCCCTGCTGGCATTTAAGATGTTGGCTGGAAATGCAGTTACTGTGAGAAAGAACATTTCTATTCACATCAAACTAACCACCATGCACGTGGTGAAGAAGCACATGACACTGACATTTTCAGAGACCGTAGTGTCACATTTGGGAACCGGTGAGAAGCTAAAATACCCATTGAAATGAAATATGATCCGTCACCAGTTTATACCTGCGAATACGAAGGAAGCTGATTATAGTATAACATGACCCGCTAATCACATACCAGAACATACCTTTATCGCATTTGTAGGACACACAGAATTTTTAGGGAGTTATGGAACGGACTTGTTCCTGCTGGCCCCTCACTGCATAGAAAACTGTAGTGTTAACGGGGACAAACAACCATTCTTTCCTTACTATTTTGATTTTGACAAAGGAGATTTTTTGAGAGGATATTACAGTCTGCTGACAGCATTGGGAGTCTGTGGCAGAAACGATGGAGCTTTTTCCATCTCCCCGAAACAGTGGGCTGCCCATAAAAAAAAATTGGCCTTTCAACATTTGGCCGATCATGGTGCTTTAGAAGCTTTTTCTATTGTCCAAGAGATGGGAAGCTATCGGGTGCATGTTGGATTCAAGACAGCCGTGCCTGCTCGAGAAATATCAATGCTGATATTTGGTCAGTTTAATTCACAGATAGAAGTCGGGTTGGATCGAGTCCCAATGTCTGACTGGTAATAAAGTATAAAAAAGGAAGGTACAATCCCCCATTAGTCAAAATACAATGTAGCTCAAGGTACAGCAGTGTAACGAGCAACTAGCTAAAGGAAGAACTGTGTAACAGCCTAACAGGTATAGCGGTACAACAAGCAATAATGGCTGGTTAGTACGGAACCTATGGAATTGGAGCAGGATCTGGTGGCTTCGGCGCACCATTCATCAGACAGACCAGGGGAGCATTGGATAGTAATGTGGCATGTAGGAGACATGCTATTTTATGTTGATTCATCGGGGAGGGATCCCGAAAGGGGAATATCCGAAACGTACCCATATTGTAAAATTGTTTACAATGATAGACAGTATCAAAGCGAGGAAACGAGAGTGTGTGGGATGTGGTGCTTGTACATTTTGGACATGATGAGTCATAATATACCATTCCATGAGTTTCTACAAATTCAACATGACCCAGACCGCATTGGGAATGATGCAAAAGTTCTAGAATGGTTTTCCAATAGGGTCGATGCATTGTGAGATAACTATGGAGTACTGTAGCACCCCAACCACTTCTATTACTATACCTAAATCATAATTGATAGTAATATGGATGCAGCCGACTACATTCAGACACTCGCTGGCGGTACAGAGTATGTGACAGCCGATGTGCATATGAAAGACAAACCCTTGTCTGCAAAGGGGAAAGAGCCAAAGACTGAGCTGGATTATAACTAAACCAAAGCAAAGCAAGCCTCAAAAAACCGAAAACAGCAGCATTTGACAATTGAAAACTTAATAAAACGACTCTGGACCAAACACATGACCAAATTGAGGGTCAGGACGATGGATTGTATGATCATGAAGCTCAAGGAGTATTGGCGGTGGCTGCCATCGATGCGGGCTTGCTCTTAGTGCCTCGCACACTGACCGGTATTGGTGCTCCGCATACTATGTGGGCTAATGTGCTGAGTAGTGGCGGTACTTCTTGAGCTATCCCAATGCCGCTAGAACCGATACCCGAGGATGAGGGGTACTTTCAGCAATCTGGGCATTCCTTGCAGCAATTTGAACAGAAACCGAAGATGGTAGCATGTAAAGAAATTAGTGTCAATTTGGAGGGAGAGCAGGATGTAAATGCAATGGAATTTAGTGGTGGGTGCTACTGCTATGTAGATTGAAGTGATTTGTTTGGGTTTGGTGCATCTGAGAAAAATCAAGTATCAGAAAAATGGGCGATTTTCCAAAACCTGTGCTTCAAAGCCAGGAGGGAAAAGTCAAAGAAGGTTGTACAGATTGGCCCCAATAAAGGACAAAATGACTGTCAATACAAAAGATATTTGGACCACCAAATGGATGAATGATCGAATCGCTCTCAAACTGTGCTTTTACAATTACATCTTGGAAGTAGATTGAGAATAGTGGACTATGACCCCCGGGGGGAAATCATCAATACAGTGCAGGGGTACAGCTTGATCCTGAGGTATTTTTGGTCATGACGAATCATGATTGTAACCAGTGGGTGGAGCAGCAACTTATGATTTCCAAATCGGGTGATGACGAATTCGCTTCCTTGTTTGCTGATTGCTAGAAAATGGTGTCATGACGTCATATACAAAAATGATAAGAGAGACTTAAATTTAAATATTGAGTAACGGTAAATTTACTTATAAAATGAACTGAATGTTTACTGAAATTTTTTTATTTTGCTCTGGCAATTTCAAGATGTCAATAAATAAATTTCAATCATATTACTGATGGAGAAATTTTTGTCCAATATAAACTCTGTCATTGCCGACAGCGAGAGGCCGCCATGTTTGTCACCTCAAACTCTCGAGTTGCTGTACACGAAAGCTTGTGAGTTGTTGACCGGGACCCATGCTTTTTTCCAGCCATAGCTACGTGTACTATCTAGTAAATTTTTAACATCAGTGGATGTTCCAGTGAGCACTGAGCGCGTTAAGAAGGCAGTGGCTAAGCCTCATTCTGAACAACAATCAGCAAGGTGGGTGATATTGACATTCTTGCCGATTTGGAGAAGCAAGACAGATGGCACCCCAGCCAGGTTCGAGAGATATTATTCTATTACCAATGAATTTGAACTTAAAGCAACTGTTATACTGTTTTGGGTGATTCTTCTGGGGACATTTATACGACTAATGTAAGTTGTAAATCTGGTTGCACGGACAGTATAGATCTCAGAAAAAGGTATCTTAAGACATGCATACTCCTGGGTTCTCGAAAGAAAACCAAACCATTCTTTTCAGAGAGGTAATTTACTGTGGTGTGTCGATGGACAAAGATTAACATACAGGGTCAGTAGTGGAAATTTTTTTCTACGACGAAATCGAAAAGGACAAGCTTGTGGCGGTTCATGATGCTATTGATAGGGCATACAACTGTGCGCTTATGCATTGGATTATTGCGGTATCAAAAGACTTATCGAAATGGACCGAACCAAGTTGGTTTACAATGTGAGTCATGGGGGCTTGCATACTATAACTGACCTATACAAAGAAGTGAAATCCGAAGAGCTTAATGGGGAGCTGGCATTGCCGTTGTATGACGTGATACATATCTGTATCGCCTCTTCCATTAACAGGAGAATGCATTGAAAAGGGTCATTGTCATGGACGGTCCCAAGGTATTCCGAATGAAGCAAAATCATGCACTTCGGAGATTTTGAAAAAGGATTTGATAAAGATATTGACTGCTAATCTGTCAGCAATCGGTTTTGGTGCTGGTGGAAATGGCAAATACAGTGTACAAAGTGATGTCAATGTGTTAATGCTGGGGACGTTTGTGAAATACAACGGGGCGCTGCTACCGAAAATGATGCAACCAGACCCTGCTTGCAAATGTTTGGGATCTGATAAGGTGATTCTGGATGAGGATTTACCCGGGGATAGCTTGCTTGAACCTGCAGCCATCTATTACCTGTGCTTTCAAAAAGGTTAGTTCAGGGGTCAAGCATATCCATCATATATGAAAGAGTACTTCAAAAAGAAACAAAATGGTGAAGAAAGCATTGCAAAATCTTATTCCGTTAAGGAGATATTCAAGTTTAAAGTTTGGTATCATTTCTGTAGAAACGACTGAAATCATACTAGTTGTGATGTCACTGCCTCAGATCCTCAAAGTCTTTATGTATTTTAAAGGAAGTTTAGGTATTGTTTTTACGATTTGAATTAACTTTTTCAGGTTGGATATTATAAATACCCTTGCTAGATTCAGCTTTACTACTTTTCTGACATATCCCATGGTTTTTAAACCACAAAATCGCAGGACAAAATATGATCGAATACATAAAGACTTTGAAGAATCTGAGGCTATGACACTACAACTAGTCTGATTTCAGTCGTTTTTACACAAATGATACCAAACTTTAAACCTTAATACCTACTTAACGGAATAAGATTTTTGAATGCTTTTTTTG
The DNA here is from genome assembly GCA_020152595.1 of Chiridota heheva. Classification (NCBI taxonomy): domain Eukaryota; kingdom Metazoa; phylum Echinodermata; class Holothuroidea; order Apodida; family Chiridotidae; genus Chiridota; species Chiridota heheva. The sequence goes on from JAIGNY010000843.1 coordinate 776,162, forward strand.
CCATTTTGTTTCTCTGGAAGTCCTCTTCCATATAAGATAGACTTGCTTGACCACTGAACTAATCATTTAATTTGGGTTGTGTGATTACCAATGAATTGAATTGCTGCAGTACCGAATCAAGAGTATCACCATGCTAACTATGATGCGTCGGCTATTTTTGATGATGCTGACAAGGTGGATGAGTACCACGTAGCACACAGATACCTGTGAGAGGATTTTGAATGTGCATGGTTTGCAGATGTCTTTGATTGATTACCCGCCGGATCATTTTTGAGACTCCGACCCATAGCATCGGGAGGGGAATGTAGTCAGTGTCTCCTAGCCGCAAGAGCACCTCTTGTAGGGTTTTTCACACTGTAGTAGTAAAAAAATGTAATACAAATGTTGGAAAATCAGACAATGAAATTAAACATTGCTATGCATTTTGCTATGCTAAGATCCCATTTGTTAAGATCCTGCTTTATTTGAATTAATTAATTTGAATAATACTACATGTTGTGGTGTATAATTTTCATTATAAAATTGATGAACATTATTAACCATAATCTTGCAAATCTTAAAAAAAATCACATCCTCATCAAATAAATCTTAACTAAAATCATGGCTAATCACAACCCGGAACTATAGTACTCAAGTGAATGTGATTACTGTACCACAGTGGACAGTCAGGAAGTATTTAACTTAACAGGATGTCATGGGCTTGATGAAAGAAAGAAAAATGAGAGGAAAGTAAACCTTAACTAACATTGACAAGTAAAGATGAACTGTCTGGTGAAAGTAAGAGAGAACTATGAAGAAAAGGAGGATTCCAAATATCCCAAGGAAGTGATACAATTTATTCGCAGTGACGGGTCAACCAGTGGACTGTTAGCGCACCCCAAGGGGTACGTGAATGTGGCACCAACTGGTCTACCAGTGGTCCCTGAAAAATGAAATAAACTGAAAAAAAGAAGTTTTTTTCTCGAATCAATGAATTGAAACAAGAAAGTTGTTTTAAGAAAGTTGTTTGAAACTTTCTTGAAATGTTTTTAATAAACTACACAGATGATTCCGTTTTCCATCTATGCCTCTTAAAAGATATTGTCTTGTTTAATCTTTTTAAGTTGGAGTTGTGAGCCATGCCTATATAACTGCATGAGGTAAATGTGATGGTCCCAGTCCCAAGGTATACCACTTGCACACTGACCCTAGGTTTCACCTGGAAAATAGCCCAAACCCCCTCCCCTCCTTCCCCCCTCCCCCTCCCCCTCTCTATTTCTACCCATCCACTATCTTTCCGGCTATACCAGTAGTGAACAAGTCCGGGCCCACTTTTTTGCGCTTTTTCAGGTACAAAACATGTACCTTCATGACATTTGCATGATGTCGAGGACAAAACACTTACTTCTGGGGAGAAAACATGAACTCCCGGGGCATATTGTCTAGAAGGGCGTCAGGGACAGCCTGGAACAATATGCTCAAGGAGTTCATGTTGTGTCCCCGGAAGTAGGTGTTTTGTCCCTGAAACACACAAAAAAGCTGTCCCAGACTGTTCACTACTTACTGCTAAATTCCTGGAGGAAGGAGGGGGGGGGGTATTTTGTGATTGGGAATTCATGGGAGAGATCTAGAAAATCAGTTCCTCAATGGGGGTTATGTATATTTTCTAGAACTGCTCAATGGAGCTTTGTATTTCTTTAACAGTGCGTACTTCATGCATGCTCGAGCGAAATCCATACGCTCTGTGGCACAATCGTATGCACTTAAATGCAAGAGCGTTTTGGGGTTAAGTCACAAGCAAACACCCTTAGAAGGACACAAGTCATCATATCGCACACTTGCGTCTCAATGCGTTAATGGGTTCAAATTTATTTAAAAGGGGCATCATTTATCGCTCATTTTCTGTTGTTTGGATGGAAAATTGAATGATTTTAGGAAGACTGGATATTTTCTTCTTGCGGATAACTAGTAGACAAGTGTGACTACTGTTTTATCATTTTTTAAGATTAAATTAATACAGTTTTCATATCAAAAACAATTTGGGGACAAAATTGTTTCGCAAATTTTTGTTGACAAGTGTTGAAGGCCATTGATGTTGTCTTTATCATGTGACACACGGTTTTTAATGTACTGTATGTTTTCATGCCCAAATCCACAGTGATTTGGGCATGAAGATCTATGCTATTAAAAGAATATTCCCATATATTTTCATTTTTTCATATATGATAGGGAATATTTGTAGAAACAAAGTGGTAAAAAAACTATGTTAATATCTTATTCTGTTAAGAAGTTATAACAAATTTAAGAGAAGAAAAATGTTCTTAAAAACACCTTGTACAGTATACTGTATGTCCTTCAGCTCGGTGATGTCGTCAAGGCAATTCCAGCACAGTTCTTATGTATTTCTTATAAATTTAATCACACTTTTTTTACATTATCGAACAGTATTTTTGGTTTATTATAGAGATAGGGTGGAATATATAATTTACAAGAAAACATTTTCTTGGTGTACATCACATTTTTAAAAATGGAGAAAAAAATCCAAATCATTTTTAGAAAAATACAAAAGACGTTTTGTTGAAATTGTCTCTATGACATCACAGATGTTGCCAATCAGTCACTTTTGTCCAAATTCCAAAAATACTTAAAAATTTTGTAACTTCTAAACAGAATAAGATATTAACAAACTTTTTTCGTCACTTTTGTTTCTAAATTTTTGTTTTATCATATATATTTAAAAAAATAAAAATCCGTGGGAATATTCCTTCAATTCTCAAGGTCTGCATTATAGCATCATTGACTTCACACGTCAGCACAGACTTTAATAGTAAAGGGGAATGTGCATGCAAAATCTGGTTAAAAAAAAATCAAATGGGCAGTTTGTCTCGTAAATTGTGAACCAATTAACTAATTATAACAGAACAAGTATTCAGTATTTACTTACGGTAAAGATGGCAATACAAACAGAAGTTGAAAATTAGCTAAATTTTACAGTTTTCACTGCGCAAAGATTTATCTGTACATTATGCACCAAAGATAGGTTTGTTTCCCCCATTGGACAGTTCGCTTTTCTGCTGTTATAAAATTCTGGATAAATATCAAATAAGATTAAAATTTGAGCACGTGATTAGTTTACTCGAGCAGCAAACAACAAAAGAATTCTCAAGCAACTTTTCATCAAAAAAATGCATCAAACAAAAGTTAAAATCTTCATTTTTGTGTAGCTTAATGATTAATTTAACCTGTGCATGAACTATATTGTTTTGTCATTGATACCCAGATTCCCGACCTTTTCAGTGTGATAATTAACACCAAGAGACATGAAAATTCACACAATCTTAGTCTTACAGTAAAATCCTACTATAGCAGAACCTCCAACTTTGGCAAAATGTGTTTCTTGTAATACAACCTTAATTCTGTTATTAAAATAACTGAAAATGTTAGCCTAGAGTCTTTGATGATTTTATCAATTTGGTTCAAACAATTGTACCTGTATTCTGAAATTTTAGTCCAAGAATGAAAAAATTAATGAAAAATAATAATCAAAGAAGCTTATAGTAAACTTATTAACCCTTAAAGGCCCAGAGGTTCAAAAACGTGACAAAACATTATTGGAATTTTGTTTTCAAAATTAATTTTCACAACTTTCCTTTTGTTTTCTACCACAACAAGTTTAGTTTATATGAATGCTAAGACAATAAACTTTTCAACAAAAAAGTCAAATTAAAGAAAATATTGACAAAAATAGGCCAAATTAGCACAATTTTTTGGAGCTTTTATTTTTCTTCTGAATAATGAAAAATGAGGATTGTTTTACACGTTTAGATTGCTTGTGAATTTTTTTCTAATGATACCAGTCTAATTTTTTTTCTCAAAGCAAAATATGCAAAAACAATGAAAATAAACAAAAAAATCACCGCTGTAATTACTAGCAGAGAAATCAAAGCAGCGTGTTCGGTGTGGGGTTCGATTGCAGGTCACCTGTGTGCTGTACACAGAGATTTGCCCCTAGACCAAAGTGTCTTACTGTGAAATAGGGAGCTTTATTATTACTTAATCTAGGTGTGATTAGAGAGGGGGTACTTGCTCTTTTTGATATCAATCGAAAGTACATGGCTTGGCCTTTCTTACATTACATTTTGCGTACGGTAGGTGTATTGCGATTAAAAAGGCTAAAAGTCATCAAATCTGGCACAAATTATGCCAAAAAATGATATTGATGGTAGGGGCAGTCAAAATTTGACTGGAATTGGATACTTTGGTGTCTTTGACAGTTGTTTACTGCTTTTCAAGCAAAAGCTACAGCAGGTCTGGAAGAATGGCAAGAAAGCTTTTGAAAAAAAAAAACAAATTTGGTGAATTCTCTCTTTTTCAATCCATATTTTTGCAAAATTCTACAACATAATCCCCATCAAAAAGTTATATTTGCTAAAAGAAGTATTCGAGTTCTTTTAAATGATACCAAGATCACTGCTGTGGGCAAATTTGACAAAGAACAATATGTTTTGAAAAAATATGTCCCCAATCGAGCGTGACATGCTCGGTCTGGGTATTTAAACTCTATAGCAATTTACACCTAGAATTGTTCCACTCTGTCTTCTACAAATCGTGCAGATACATGTATGGATATATAGTTTTCTTCAGAACATGACGAAACTTAGTAAATAAAATAAAATTCCATGCCAATTTGCTTTCTCATTTCTGCCTATTCTATTTTTGGTGTATGACATTGACGATGGAGCTATTTAAACTCTTATGAAGTTTGCAGATGATACTAAACTTTGTGCTCCAGTTATGTCTCTTGATCAAGCTAATCATCTTTAAGGTGATCTTTCCAGATTGTTTCAATGGTCAGTGGATTGCAGATGCTATTCAATGTGGATAAGTGTAAAGTTTAACATCTCAGAATTACCAACATTAATGTACGTTACTACATGGGTGGTGTACAACTGCTTGAGGTTGACAAGGAGAACGATTTGGGTGTTACTGCTGTATACTGTTCTTTAAGTAGCTCAGTGCATTGTGCTTTAGCTGTGAACACAGCAAATTCTGTCTTGGGGATAATCAAAAGAGACTTTTCGCATCTATTGCAAGACATTGTCCTTAAATTGTACAAATCTTTGGTTTGTCCTCATTTGGAATATTTTATGCAATTCTGGAATCCATATTTGAAAAGGGATATTAATTTATTGGAAGGTGTTCAAAGGAGAGCAACATAGCTGATCTGGGGATTATGTACTTTAAGTTACACTGAGTGCCTCAGGTTACCTAATCTGTCAACTTTAGATGAGAGGAGGTTGAGAGGTGATATGATGCAGGTATTCAAGGTTTGGATAATGTGAACTTTTGCAAAAAATGTTAAGCTTCAAGTAATCACTTTCACCAGAGGACATAAGTTTAAAATTTACAAAGAGCACATACGCTTGGACATACTTAGGCATTTCTTCAGCCAGCGAGTTGTTAATAATTGGAATGCTCTACCTGATTATGTTGTGGATGCAAAATCTCTTTTGCAGTTTGAAATGAAATACGACTCTTACAGCGCCAACAAGGATTTTAAAGAGTATATTATGGGCCGGAAGGCTTCCTTACCCTGGGCCGCAGAAGCCCAGAAATAAGTGGTTGTGGCTGTCCTGGCAAATCCTGGTAAACAGTTAACGACAATAGTTAATGTAGACGAACCATGATGTACTGTATCTGAAGCGTGATCTGTAAACATATGATTGGTATTTCTTAGGCACATGTGGCAGTTTGGAGGTATTCAGGGGCAGTGGAGAATCTGTAGAGCATAAAATTCCCTCCCAAATTAGGAGTAATGTAGCCAGCATAGCTATTTCTATGGGGAAATAAGAATATTCTTGCTCCTTTGTTTATGTTTATAGAAACAGGTTTCATAATGCCAAAAACAGTTAACTTTTGCATTGAGTGTCCAGCTGCTGTTCTAACCATTTGAAAATGATAGGGTCAATTTCTGTCTGTTTGGTGTCTATTGGTCAAGCTTGTATTACGGGTGCCACTTTACGTTTATTGCATTTTGGTAGTCTTTGCTGGTGTTCCTTTGCAAATTTGTTTCTTAGAACATACTTGTTTTCATCATTTCCATTATACGCATTCCTGTTAGCAACATGTGTAAATAGTTCCAATTCACTCTGTAAATGCAAAGTAAAGCAATCATTTCCTTGCTTAATATGAACATGGGCTACATTCTGAGCATTAAACTGTTATGTATAGCACCCAGTGCCTTTGAGCTGCAAAGTTCAAAAGTCCAAAAATAGATTCCTTTACTTATTTCTGTCCTCAGTGTTTGTTGCCAAATAAGTCATTGAATTTATGCAAGCTGGGTACAGGTAGCTTTGTATTGGCCTTTTACTGTGATTGGTCATGTGTAACATGCTGCTTGTGTTTGCTGCAAATATTGCCTGAGATTCTGTTACAAGACTTGATGCAATACAGTATGAGAAATTGCATAGATTTCACAGTTGAAGGGGGCAAAAATCCCTCCAGAACCCCACAATTTAAAATGCTTTGTTTTAAAACAAGTGACCTACCATTTAATGCTAAGACATACCATTTATCATTGGTAAAAATTGCAGATATAAAATAACCAACGGATGTGAGAAAAGAAAAGTGAAATGCAACATATGCAAGACGGACTCTTGGACGGACAAAACTCACAAAATATAAATGACAAAATTCCATTGAATAAGATAACAAAAAGGCAGGTACTTGATTTTTTTATATTTTATTAACATCAAATGTAGTATAAAATATTAGAATAAAAATCAAACATTAATAGTTAGTTTAACCAAAAAGAATAAGTGAAACATCTATACTGCAAACACAACACTTGGATGGACAAATGTAACACACGCATTGCAAACATAACCTTGGACAGACACTACACAACCATTATTTTCTTTATTTAATGGTCATAAGTTTTATTATACTGAAATCAAGCCATTATTATTATTACCTGAACTTCTATTTAATAAGTACAATTGGACCCCTTAACTGTGAAATCTGCCATGGTCATACTATTTCAATGTGAACCTTAGACGGACACAACACAACAACCCATTATTTCCCTTATGTACAGTATATTGTCAATAAGTTTTATTATTCTGGTATCAAGCAATAAGCTGGTCAAGAATAATTATTAGTGGTAATTGAATTTTCTTTTGGCTGCTATTGTAAGTTATTCTCCCTGGTGTCCGTCCAAGGTTTGTAATGCATGTGTTACATTTGTAATAAGTTGGATGGACTTGCTTGAATATGAATTCTTTTATAGTAGAATAAAGTAGATACAATTTTCAAATGTTTTTATGATGTTTTTAGGACAGGATTATGCATCTTAAAATAGCTAATGACTGGTTTCAAATTTACTTCAAATTGACTCTTTATTGCAGTATATTGCAAACATAACACCCAACTTTGACAGACAGTTATAGGTTCGCAATGTTTATCGCATAATATTTAACCAAATAAGCAAAGCATTGAAAAAACATTCAGCTGGTAGTTTAGGCAAAATACTTTTTAATAGTGTTATACCAAAACAACAGTAATTTAAGTGTTTATTGTTTATATTTCAAGAAAATGATTTTTTTCTTTTAACTATTGGATGGACATTTTGTAAGAAATAACTGACTGCTCATAATGCTATCAACTAATTAATATTACATACAAACTTAAGGAGACAAATTTTATTTATCATGTTCTGTCACTCAACAGTGCATACATATTAAAACGGGCTTCAGTTGTGTTGTATTATAAATAATAGACATAAATTGTATAAACATATATTATATATCCCTAAAATATATGGGAAAGTGATGTCCATCCAATAATCATTCAAAATATGATTTTACATGTACATCATGATGACTCAGACCTCTGTCAGTGGAATCATGTTATTTTATCTTTTATATTAAAACAACACATAATGATCAAACAATTGATATAAGATATTGAAATGATAAATATTTTACATTTTATGAGCACTTTACATACAGTAACTGGTGTTTTGGACCCCATTACTGTGAAATCTGCCTATATGTACTGTGCTTGGAAATAACTTGGTGTGAATACTGTAACTGGGCCATTCAATTGGCTCTTAGGTGTTCTATTATTCAGGAAATAGATAGTTGAAAAGATGAAAAGAAATAGTTGGGAAGTTAAAAAGAAATAATTAGAATATTTGTTTATGTACACACCCATTAGAGGTGTGCAGTATAGTGTGCTTATAGTAGCACTAGGATACTTTTTGTTGCAAGGTTTGTTTGATAGGAGAGAGTTTTAGTGTTGTAGATATGTCAGATTTGATTGTGGTGGCAGTGAGTTATATTCTGGTTGTATGTTTGTCTCTTTCATTATCTTTATTTTAAACTTGATGGTGCAGGTCTTTATACCTTCACAATGTGCAACACTGAGAAATTCATGATGAAGAGTAGAGTACAGTAACTGTAGTTGCTTCTCTGAAAATAAAGGACAGACTCCAGGCTCAGTTGTAAATCTTCTTAAGATAGCATAGCAAGGTTTGACGTCCCGAAAGAATCCAGTGCTGGACATTATATCAAGACGGCCACGGCCTTTGATAACCACTTGTGAACTCAATTGTTGCAGACCCACTGGGATACGAACCCTGGACTTGCAAGTGAGAGGACAAAGTACTAACCACTACTGTACACCACGGAGGTCCATGGTCCATTGTCATTCCTTGCTTGACCACAAACTGAGTGTTTATATAGTATGCTGTTATCTGTTTTTCTGGTGATTGTGATGTTGTGTCTTGTCAGTCTCGGAGGGTAATTTGCTCCAAATTTGTACAAATATATTACAGTTTAGTTGAGATTACAGTACATTCTAGGAGTGGCTGTACATGTTCAATTTGTCAATCTTTCATTTAGCAAATATCTGTTTTTTTTTATTTCATTATATTTTGGCTGCTTTAAACCAATTATTGACACTTTGAGGCATTTGCTGGATTTGGGGGTAGCAATAGGAGCACTTGTCCCCTGCCTTTTTCTGAATTGACATCTTTTGTATGGTGATGTGTTGTATTTTAACATGTAATTTTGCCCACTTTCAGTAGGCAAATCCTGCCAAGACTTTTGGCAACTACAGTATTCTTTAAGAGGTGCAGTGGTTAAGGAGTCTTGTTCGTATGCGAAAACTACCGGGTTCGATTCCCGCCACAAGAAGCTGAACTGCATTGTGTCCTTGAGCAAGACAATGCTCGACTCACTCCAGTCCACTCTGCTGTAAGATGAGTACCAGCATTGCTGGGGAGTTAAGCTGCGATGGACTGGCTTCCTGTTCAGGGGGAGTCATGTGCTATCATCTGCTTACGCCAAGGAAACTGGGATAAGCACCGGCCCTATGGGCCTAATGGCTCAAATGGATTTAAATAAACTTACTATTCAAATTCATTAAACTACTCACTGGTCACCACATTCTACCAAATGTATACAAATTTGACATTTTTTCCCCTCAATTTTCAGACCTAAATATTCTAAAAAATATGCGGTTTGCAACATCAATTAAGCTCGCCATTTTCTGTAAAGTTGTATAGCCACAAAAATCTGAAGTGCAACTGTATTTATTTTGAAACTCATACTGTACTTAACAAGTACAGATTTGAATCCAGTTAACAAACATAAGAGAACTGTAAAATGATTAATGAAAGTAATTATTCTCACTGTAAATCTGCTCTTCTTGGGATAGAACCACTTGAACATGAGAAAGTTACATTATGTTACATGATGCTTTGAATCAAGTCAAAACAATGACATTGTCATATCTGTAGAAAGAAATGTAACATGAAGAACTTGAATGTGATGGATTATTAACTGAGGAAGTTATTACCTTCAAATGTTTCCTGATGAAGACCAAAATAAACTTCCTTACACTACTATTTTTTTTAAACTGACATTTTAAAGATATATCCACATCGTATACACTTTAGAATAGGAAACAAGGTCAAAACTATAATTGTTTTGTTTGAATCTGAAATACAGCTACTGAATGCATAGCAGTTTGATCAAGGAGGTACTAAAATGGTTCCTCCTTGGTTTGACTGCATGGGTGTATTTACTATTCCATACAATGTAGGTTTACTTTGCCCTGTTTGGATCCAGAGGCGAACTAGAGCCACGTAACAGTCATATAATGCAATAAATGAAGGATGATCCCACCACTAAAATCCTCAATATTAATGTAACTTTTCAGGTACTCTTGAAGAAGCCAATATTTCATATCTAATACCTTGTTATGTTGTAATTAGAGATTAATGTCGAGGCAGTGTTTATATGCATATTTAATGCATGGTGCAAAGGAGACTTTGACACAAGTGGAATGGCCTGACTCGGAATTTAGCAGGGTCATCGTGTGTGCAAAGTCCTTTACACCGTGCATTAAATAATTAAATATGCATATAAACACGATGCCAAAACATTACACTTTTTATAAAAAAATTGTGTTAAATTGTTTAGCTCAAACAAAAAGTTGACCTCCATGGATTAATTCGATATTTTTTTTTTTTTTTTTGTATCTTGGGAACAGAACAAACTTTTTGAATGTAGAGTTTTTCATGCTTCTTTACCACATCAGCTGTATACAATTTCAGATTTTAAGTCTCCACAAATTCTAAGCACAAGTTACTAATATTTACAGTATAAAAAGTCATTTAAATGAATTAATTTCTACAGTGGTTGGTGCCACTTGTTGGTGGACAAGGGGCCAAGCAAATGCAGGGCTTAAATGATCTTTATCCCCTCTTTCCTCAAAAAACAAAAACAAGTAGTTCTAAAAATGGTTCTAAAAATGTCTAAATCCATTTTGGGGTATCAAAGAAGATTTGTAATTGTATGTTGCGACAAGTCAACAACGTTTTTAGGCATGATTTTACAGGAATGCCTAAATTAACTGAGCTAGCTTCCAGGGTTTTGCCACCTGGTTTTGCCACCTGGTTTTGCCACCTGGCTTTGCCACCTGGCTTCGCCCCCTGGCTTTGCCCCCTGGCTTTGCCTCCTGGTTTGCCCCCTGGCTTTGCCTCCTGGTTTGCCACCTGGCTTTGCCTCCTGGTTTGCCACCTGGCTTTGCCTCCTGGCTTTGTTTCCTGGCTTTGCCACCTGGCTTTGCGCTATGCGTTCTCCGCTAAAGCATTTTAGCTTCAGCGAAAGTAAATGCTAATTTTTCTCCAGAATGTGTTCTGTGGATACACAATGTACTGTACTTGTAGGAAGCATCACAACATTTCCCAACATGGCTGATTCCATGGTGATTTCAAATTTAAAGGCTGGGGCTCAAAACCCGTAGTTTTTGGGTTCATCTCCCATGCAGACTGACTGTACAAAGATGTTTCTATATAAGTGGATACTTACATTAAAAGGCAACGTGAGCATACTTGTTGTACATTTCTAACAATTCATGAAAACAGCCAAAAAGAAAACGATTTGATCAAAATCAAAAAGAATGTTTGTCTTCCCATTATGATAAAAATAACCACAAAAAAACCTTGCAATTCTAGAAAATTTGTAAAGTTGGAATTTAATGGATTGAAATTCTCTCATTTTCTAATAAATTTGTATCATGTATTATTTTAATTAATACCTTACCACAAAAGTCAGGAGAAAACAAGCCAGCTGAATTAGTCAAAACAATTTAAATGTGCTGTACATATACAGTATTTTCAAAGAGTGCTTCCAAATTTTGGGCTACTCTACTGTACATCACATACTCAAAACAACATACTGTACATTCAACAACATGAAAAGTGGTTATTTTCCTTGTTGTTTAATGGTGCTTAATGGATTAATTAGTTCAATGGGCAAACATATGGTTGGTGTACTTAAAAAAAGGGCATACTGTAAAAGGAGGAAGAAAAATATCCAAAATTGTATTCTGTCAAGATATTTTCATTAAAAAGTACTAATGTTTTTGTGCATAAAAGATGCAAATCAGACTAAGCTGTGACATACTGTAGCATCTTCTCATACTGTACCTCATAATCGTTGTAGTATTATCTTTACTTTGAATTATTTTCTTGGATTTTGTGGCTTGCCAACCATTTGATATGTTAGGAGATGCTTGCAATAAATTCAACTAAATTATTTGTAGATTTACCCATGGGTATGAGAACAATAAACTTTTATCACACATAGGACAATATAGAGACATAATTGGTAAATATTTCAATATTGATATAAGTATTGTATTTGGAAACAGATGTCATAAGGTATTCCACTTAAACAGCCTTAAAAGAATATTTCCATAATTTTCTGTACAATTTTATTTTAAAGAGCATACATTTAGAGCCAGTTTGATACAAAAATCAGGTTGATATCATATTCCATTCAGGAAATATGGATTTTTAAAGATTTTCCAATTGCATTTTAAAGTTTTTGTACAGTATGAGGAATTCGTGTTTGATGATGTCATAGAGGCAATTTCATTCCAAATGTTTATGTATTTCTTTGAAAGTTAATTGGTTGTTTTTGTATGATTAAAAACATTTTTCCAGAAGTTATTAAAGTAAGTTATATTTGGCAATGTATATACATTTATTTTTCTAGCAGATTTTAGTAATAAAAACATGACAGATTTCAATGAAATACATCAACTCGGTGGGAGAATGTATTGCTGTGATGTCATACTGTGCCTTTTCCTATTCGCTTACCTGTATTGACCTGTCTATCTGTTCCCCCAACCTCCTCCCTAATTTTAGCGGGAGAGTCACTGCTGACCTCTGCGGTAGTGATCATTACCCTCTTCTTATACACTCCAACCTTCAAACCCCCACTGACCACACCCCAAATTAGAACCTCGAGAAGGCTGACTGGCCCCTTCTCGAAACCCTCTGTGACTCACACCTCTCCCCCCATCTCCTTGAGGATGAGGAACCCATGTTAAACTTCAGTAATATCAATTTTTAGCTATTCCAACAGGGACACGTACTGAGTACTGCTTTAGTCCCCACACGTAGCTACTAACTTCGTGGCTCCGTAGGGAATGGAAGTATACTGAGGTAATGACTCATATAACATATGTAGTACGTTAATGCTATCATAGATCCAGGAGGTTCATTTTTAGCTCGACTATTTGAAAAATGGTAGAGCTATTTTAGTACCCCTGGCATCAGCGTCGGTATTCGGTAAAGTTATGGTTAAAGTTTTCATAACTTAAGTTATGAATGGTGTACATTCATGTGACTTGGCATATGGGTAGAGGACATGGGTACTGATCCAATGAGCATGATTGGAGGGTTGTGTGTACAGACTAATTAGCTTATCTGCATAACAATGAAAATATTTGTCAGGGAAAAGTTTTGGTTAAAGTTCTGGGTTAAAGTTTTCATAACTTAAGTTGTGATTGGTGTACATTCATGTAACTTGGCATAGGGACACTGTTCAAGTGAGCATTATTAGGGGTTGTATGTGCATACTAATCAGCTTATTTGCATAACAATGAAAATATTTGTTTTTACAATATATCTCTTAATAAAAAGTGGATATGGGGATTTCGTTTGCACAAATGATCATATATGTGAAAAGCATTGTCTACACTTAATATTGAGGTGAAGTGTGCATATAAATTAGGTGATTTGCATAACAATATACTTTCGTACAACATGTTTAAAATTCATGAGCATATAACTTCAGTTATGAATGATGTACATTCATGTAACTTGACATGGGTAGAGGACATGGGTACTGTTCAAATAAGCATGATTGGGGTTGTGTGTGCATACTAATTACATTTGCAACTGAAAACATTTGTATCTATGATATCTCTTAAATTAAAGTAGGAGTGGCAATTTTGTTAACACAAATAATTATATACGTGAAGACCATTGTGTACACTTAATGGTGGGGTGTAATGTGCATATTAATTAGATTATTTGCATAGCAATTGACTTTCACATAAAATATTTAACCTTAGATAATAACTTGGTACTTGTTACATGGGTAGAGGGTACTGTTCAAATGAGCATGATTTGGGGTTGTGTGCATTTGCATAACAATGAAAATATTAGTATCTATGATATCTCTTAAAATAAAGTGGCAGTTGGGATTTTGTTTTGCACTAATAATCATATATGTGAAGAGCATTGTCTACACTCAATGGTGAGGTGTAGTGTGCATATTAAGTAGGTTATTTGCATAACAATAGACTTACATACAAAATATTTAATCTGAGTTAGTAACTTGCTATTTGGTTTAGTGGTAGAGGGCATTGGCACTGTTCAGTTGAGCATGAATAAGGGATTGTGTGTGCATATTATTAGCCTATTTGCATAGCAATAAAAAATATTTGTATATGTGTTATCTCGTGAATTAAAGTGGGTATGATAATTTTGCTTAAACAAATGATCACACAGTATATGTGAAGATCATTGTTCACACTTAAGGGTGAGGATTAGTATACATTTGCTGCAATATGTTTGACCCGAGATCAAAAATATATGGCTTATGACTTTGATATGATATTGATATTCCTGACATGAATAGTAATCAAAATGTTTGTCTTATCATGAATAAAGAAGCAAATAAATGTTTCCTCTCTTCTCAAAAATGTTTAATTAGGAGTTTAAGAAATTGGGTTGGCATGTAGATGGAACAGGGCGGGTCGACGTGTGGGACAGGACAGAATGGCATGTGGTGGGATGTCATCTGGATTTTAGTTGTGATCGCATGTGGGTCATGCAAGTGGTTGAATGACATACGGTATCTGGTTTTCAGGTGTGATGGCATGGAGTATAGACGTAGGATGACATTTGGAACAGGTTGGGATAGAGTGTTGGACAGTCTGGAATATGCATTATTAGCAGTGAGGGGATTTGTATCGTTTCCAATATCTAGTTTGTCATACGTTAAGCAATATTGTTTCGCATAATTTTGCTCTAATGTTACTGTACATTTTCCATGCTGCATGACTTTGCTTTACACACATATTTTCTTAAATTGGAGGTTTTATTACAATCCAGGATGTAGTTCTGAGAATGTGTAGGTGCTGGGGGGATGGAAAGGGGATTGAATGGCAATCTTTTATTGACATTGGCAAGTCAGGGCCTCTCCTTTCTTTGTTATTTAATTGATAAAACTAAAAGAGGTGTTGTAAGTATAAAGACTGGTAGATTTTACATGTTTCCCGAGTTACTGGGTGAGGTAACCTTGAGCTTGTCTTAAATTATCTTGGAAAACTCAAAAGATATTTTGAAGCTTAAAGTGCAAATAAAAATGTAAGTGCATCTTTCAAAGCTCAAATTATTTGAAATCATCTGCCCCTGCTACCCTATTTCTGTATATACTTCCCTCTATAAGCCCATTCTCTATACTAGTTTTGAATAGTCGAGAATACTGTTCTTCTGACAGTTCTAGTTATTGATAGCTATTACGATAGGGATGCGTACTGAGTGCGGCAGTAATCCCCCGCGTGTAGCCACTAGCTTCGTTGCTCTGTGGTGAACAGTGGCAAACTGGGCGGACGGCTCGTAGAAAATACATACCACGTTGACGCTTTCGTAGATTCATGCGGCTCTATAATACTTAAACCTTACTCTACCACGCGGCGATAGTATCGCCGTTTTCAAACCACCTTTTTCTAAAATTAAAATCGGGACTTTACCACAGTCCTATAAGAGTAATCTTGGTATCATTTAAAAGTACTCAGATATTTCTTTTACAAAATAAACTTTTTTATAGGGGTCATATTACATAATTTTTAGAAAAAATACATCGAAAAAGGGTAAAACTCAATTATTGCTAAAAAAAATAATTTATTTTTCTCTTTTACATCTTACGATAATTTCAAGATCACATTTGTGCTTCAAAATCAAACACGCAAGTCCTAAGACATTATAGTATTGGTTTCTGGTATAATTTTTATAATCCCTACGTCCAATCTCTTGTTCTGGAGAAATTTCTGCAAAATTTCATGGATTTCTGCCATTTTTGACCCGTTTTTTTCAAAAAATCGTGTAACCCAAACCTTACATCATGCATGCTTTGTTCAACCGCCGTTCGAAAGCGCTTGAAATTTCCTTTCATTTGATATATCAATAAAGGCATACCCCCCTCTATTTAGAACCTATCTATAAGAACAAAATTACACCTCTGTAATTTGAACGACCACGTGGCGCAGAGGAAATGTACGCGACTAGCGTGCGGGCGCTCCGGGTTCGAGTCTCGCCGTGACCACTGCGTAATTATTTTTCTGCTGCAGCTTTCAGGGGACGTTTGACTTTTATCATTTTTGATGTGTTTTCATCTTTTCTTTCTTTCTAAAAATCATAGATTAGTATCATTGGAAAGGAAATTTCAAAAACAATCTAAATATGTAACACAAATCTCTGTTTTCAATACTGACAAGAAGTTATACTTCTGCAAAGATTGACCATTTGTTGACCAAATTTGGCCAAAAATTGCTTGATTTGCATAAATTTGTCCAATATTTCCTAAATTGGTTTTAATTACTCAAAAGATAAATATCTTAGCATCTATTCCAACCAAACTTGTAACGAAAGAAAATGAAAGGAAAGTTGTCAAAAATGCATATGAAAAAAAAGTTACGAAAATTGGGGTCGCTATTTTTAAAGCCCTGGTAGAGTAAGGGTTAACAGGGACGCTCACTAAGTTCGGTGGTATACCCCCCACGTAGCCACTAGCTTCTTAGCTCTGTGGTGAATTGATAGGTGGCCGTTTGATAGACAGTCCCATGATCAGGGTAGCTGTTAAAGACAAAGGCACGTTTACGCTCTATGCTAAAACCTTCATAAAGCAGTTTCACGCGGCTTGCGGCTTCACAGCTTGTTAGTTAACTACCTGTACAGCGTACAGTATTAGTTTTCTCCACATCTGTAGCCATCAGCTCTGCTTATCCATCGGTTTCAAGGTTGTTACAACCTTCTAAAGTTAATGGCCGGTATAGCATACGCCATACGTTAACACGTACCTTATCTTATCAACTTAGTACAAGTTACGTTGTTGATATGAGTAGCCAACTGCTACGCGCTTCCGCAACTGCTACAGCCTGTTCCAAGTTGACGGCGTGTATAGTATATACAGGACATTAACTTCTTTGACTATAACCTACTAAGGTTAATGATCTGCGTTATCGGCCCATATAGCATGCGCGGTACATTAACAAGACACATTTACAACTATAACCGGACGAATTTAGCCACCGGCTGCGCAGTTCCATGGTTGCTTCAACTGGTCCTATACTGACATACTGTATTATATACACCGCACGTTAAGACTTTATTGGAATGTTTTAACTTTTTCACATTAACAACCCGTATAGTTTACGGCGTATGTTAACGAGTTAATAAAGCACCTTAAGTAAGTTGTTAACCAGTCAGGTCGTAGCCACCGGCCCCACGGTTGCTAGAACATGTTCAACATAACGGCCTGTATCAGAGATTGCATTTACGACAAATTTGTTATATATTACGCCATGGCTGAAATTTCTTACGACGCAAGTTGTATCTGCGTCGTAAGATTTAGATATAGCATGTGGAATTTTACTCCAGAGTTTTTCATTAACATAAATGAAAATCATGAACATCTTACCTCCGTGGTGCAATTCAAAGTTTTATTTCACACAAAAATGATTTTGAATTACTCATAAACAAAAGAGAATTGAAACAACTACGAGACTAACATCTGAATGATTCAACATGCCCGTAGTACTGTCATAAACACATATAAGCTAATACATAGACCGTATGCATGATGTACATACACTCTACAGTGTGCTTGAAAGTTTTTATGTTGTTTTGAATGCAGGCTGTCAATTGTCAACGATATTATTAGCTAGGATTCAACTAGATGATCGTATATCTGTGAAGTGATCACAATCTGCAAGTCAAGCTACTATACTGTAAGGAAGTAGGTGGGTTCAAGATCTAAATAGAATATTATCGTTGACAATTGGTCAAAGTTGACTAAAACCTCATGAAAGTTTGGATACAATAAACAAAAGAATTTTCTAGTTTATTTTGGAATTGTTAACCCAAATTTCATGATTCAACAATCAACATTATACAAGGATTGGGTATGAACTTTTTCGTAATATTTTTATGATAAGTGTGATTTTTTAATGTTTTTGGTTTTTTAAGCGCAATTTTTATTCACTTTAGTGAGGCAGGCCTACACAAGTGTGTGTGTTAACAATTACTTGCATGCTTCGCTAGCGGCAATGCCCTGTACATTACGCAATGGCCTGTACATACGACGGCAAATTTACAAAGTACGCAGAACTTCAAGGGCTTGTCGTAACCAAATACGCCAGGCAAGAAGTTCTAACGCAACCTATGGTCTGTATTGTTTACGGTACATGTTATAACACCATCCTCAGGCAAATGGGTTTACATTAGTTAACGTACATTCTACGTACGGTACTGTTAATGCACACTCTACGTACGGTGCTGTTAACATACATTCTACATACGGTGCTAGTTTTCTCCTGGGCCATAGTCAACAGCTTATGGCTCCAACGCTTTACGACCCAAAACCATCTTGCGGCTCAAAGCCTTACACGGTGTAGAGAGTGCTAGCCGTGAAGGCGATAGCCGTTTTCCTCCTCTCACAGTGAACGTCTCTGGTGAGAGACTGGCTGAGGCTCTTAGTCCGCTTCGCCAATCTGGTGGACGTAGTCCCCACGTGCAAGTTTTACAAGAGGAACGTACACCCCCTTCTGCTAGACCTTCGGCATTCCCTTCCAGGATACCTCAGTACCCCCGCTTCACACCTTCAGACGGTTGCCACCCACGTTTAGTGGTGGTGCCACCTGTCGTGAGGAGCAAAGTTTTCACCCGTCTGACCTTCACCGTGAGTGGTGACGGATGCATCTTGGATGGGGTGAGGAGCACATACCTTGAGGTCCCCAATGACAGGAACTTGGGCAGGTACTTGGCTTATTCCTATGCTGAATTTCACTGCTGGGCAATTTTTACATTTTAAACTGCTGGTACTGGGCAAATCAGTTCAGATACATGCCGACTTTACACCACTGTTATTGTCTCTCTCTTTCAGACAGAGAGGGACAGAATCCAATAGTTTCTGGAATCCTTCCTCTCATCTTGGCGCAGGATGAACTATGTCAGCCTTAAGGCCATTCACCTCTTGGGCTAAGAGAACATGATCACAGATCTATCATCTCGCCTTAGTGGAACAGGATGGGCATGCTTACCACAGGTGACCATAGCGATCTGGGCAACATTCGGCCTCCCGGACATAGGTCAGTCCGCGTCTGTGGACGATCGCAAGTTACCAATTCTCTGCGTCCTACCTCCTGACACGTGGGTTTCGGAGCCGATGGCATTCACTTTCAAAGGGACTCACTGCATGAGTTATGCTTTTCCGCATTTCGCATTGTTATGGGCTTGGCCAACTGCGGTTCCCTCAGCTGCTCAAAACATTGTGCAGGCTTTCCATATGAGCCTCTGGTCAGAGACGACTTTCGTCTCTTTCCCAGGCTCTGGCAAACTGCACCACAGTCTCAGAGTACTTTGTTTGACTGTGTGGCCTCTGTCCGCCGATCCTTGGCATAGCAAGGCTTTTCTGAGGAGTTGTTAACCCCCCCCCTTCCTTTCCCCCTCTATCTTGCAGGTCCTCTCCCAGACTTGGTTCAGTCACGGGTCGAGGATAGCTGTTGCAGCCATCCACCAAGGTTTTACAGTGGGTCGACAGTCACTGACCCACAGCCACTGGGGAGATAAGCAAGCAAACTTTTAACTTCTTGCATCCCTGTGGGTCATGCAATTTGTCTTAGGCACATGGGGGAAGTTCTGCTCAAGCCACCGCCCGCCCCCTCCCCACGTGCCCACTTGGGGAGTTGATCTTAATTTTCTGCTTTCCGCAGACTCTACTAAGCGCAAGAGTGCTTTTTTGTGCACCTTCCCCCAAAGAAGGTCATTGTCATCTTTCGCCCGAAGCTGGCACTCATTCTGCCACTTTCCACGCCTTCAGACCTACCAGAAATTGGGGTATGGTGCCCCGTCTGACGTCTTTGGAGTTGCTTTAAAAGTGTGCAGCCGCTGTTCGGCGTCACAATTGCGCGCTTCTTTTCGTTACTGAGATCTCATCGTACTGTGTTGCGAGACACTTTCTTAAGTTGGATCGTCCGCAAGCAATCTCTTTTAAAGTGGTCGGCACTTTTCATGTTACAGCCAGGGTATGCATGCAGGTTCGAGGCATCTCCTTTCACAGGATAATTCGTGCAGCTGTTGAAAAACTCATGCCGCATTCAGTCCCTTGCATTTGCTTGACTTACTTTATGAAGTTTGTGTTACTCCACTAACTTTTGCTCTTGCGAAGTTGTACGCTGACAAATTTTTTCTTCAGTTTCACGATTCTTTAATTCGCTTTAGCTAACACACGTTTCGTTCCCAGTCATGTATTTACTAGCCGGTTTCATCTCGTGGATGAACTCGGTGAGTTTTGTTGCGTTATTTTAGACACTACTATGATTTTTTTATATCGTTTCCGAACGCTCTTTCGATTGGCATGTTTTCCGAGTTTCTAACTCAGGTTCATGCGGTGATTGCCTCAGTTACTGATAACGGGTAGTGACAAGTGCGGTTTACTATATATAGGAGTAGTTTACTATTTGTGAGTATTAGGACCAGACTTTTGAAAATTGGGCTTCGACCTGAACTCCCTTCTGTTCCGCGGTTGCAATCTGATTGCATATTTATAGCATGGAAGGTAAGGTATTACTTAAAGTAAATTTACCCTGCTAAAAATAGCGGGGATATTTACGAGAGATATACTTACCTTCCATGCATCCAGGCCCGCCTTCCCTCTCGTTCAGGACTTGGTGGAATGTTAAGTGAGGGATATTAGAGGTGTTATAGAGGTCAGGGCCAGGCTGGTAACTACATTTTTAAGGTCAGTTAGAAGTGCTTTAGACTTGGATCATTGGACCAGATTGCATATTTATAGCAGAGGTAACTCTCGTAAATATCCCCACTACACATAGCGGAGTAAATTTGGGGTTGCTCGCATACTCTAAAAAGACCTTATTTTAAAGAGTTTGTACAAATTATAAGCTGGCAAAACAAAGGTAGAAAGAGGCGAAGGCTTTTTTAAGTAGAAAAAAGTCCATTATTGTCCAATTTGTATAGGCTGTTTAGCCCCAACTTTGTTCTATGGGAAAATTTAAGAATAGTATATGCGTGCAAAGCGTGTGAATTTTCAGATTTTTGGTACTTTCAGGGCAATATTTGTGTTACTTTCTCCAATCAAAAATCAGATAATTATGAAGAAAAAGGTTTGCAATGTTGAAAGGGCATGTTCCATCTCTAAACTGCTAAAAAGGAATGTACTTGTCCTTTTTGAAAGAGCATTTTTCCTTCTGAAAAGGGCATATTTTTCCTCAGAAAAAGAGCACTTTTCCTCTCTAAAAAGGGCACTATTTTAACTTTTGAGAAAAGTGAGGGCATGTTCCCCTTGTGCCCCCCCCCCTCCCCCTCGCCACCTATGGTACAGTGTATGTGTAAAAGACCCTATTAATGAATCTTTCATCAGTCTCCCTTAACCATATATATTTGCCATAATATATACTGTAATCATGCTTACTGTACAGTTACTCTAATGTATTGCCAGAAGAAAGGTGGAATTTCTCTCATATCACCTAATTTGACCCCATACAACAAATGGAATGTGTGTTACATCAAAGAAAGTTTATTGCAGCTCACACACATTCAGATTTAAACACTTACTTACAAAAATATCCCTTCTCTGAACTGTAGTTTTCATCTCTTTACCTTCGTGACTCAGTGGTTCTTGTACATACTGTATTTCTGAGAAATGTTTTATGCAAGGCCATATTGGACTCAAGATGTTTTAATGTACAGTAGCATGTTGATCATCAGGTGCATGTGGTGCAAGTCCATTGTTGGTTTCCATCCTGGGATTATGAAAGTGGAATTCATTTTTCTAATAAAACCTTAAAGCAAATAAAACACAAAAGATCAATGTGCAGTTTTGCAGGTTACCATTTTCAGACTTATTTTTCAAAGGCAGGTTTTAAAAGAGGTCATTTTCTGATTGGTCAAAGTGACTATGATAATATTATGACCATAAGCTTGCCTTCTGTTTACGTAGGAAATGCTTTTTACGGTGGAAGATGTGTGAGTTACTTCATATATATTTAGTATAATTTCCAAGAGGGCATGTAATTATAAAACTGCTTCATGGTTTCTGTCAGGTGATGAGATGAGGTTGTCTGAGCTATAGGGAGCTACTTGCATTATTGGCCTTTCATCTATAATGTGTATTATTTCTTTTATATTAAGGTTTACTTTCAGTGCAGATGATAGACAGTGTTGGATGCAGTGCATTTCTTAGAAGCGTTAATTACTTTGTTTAATACATCTTTACAGTTTTCTTGAAAATTTCCAAATGACTGCCTGGCTAACTTATTGCACACTCTCATTTCCTTGTGCTGTGCTTAGAAAAAAAGTAGCTATGATTATGTAGAAAAGCTATTTTCTCTGTACATACTACTATTTATTATATTTTTCTTTGATTTTTTGAACATGGAGTTCTTTTTATAACTTATTTTATAACTTGTGTATGGTTTTATGAATGACCTCAAACCTAGTTTGTATTTTGAATGGAAAGTTATGCATTGCCAACTTTTGAATGAAAAGTTGTGCTTGGTGAACTTTATTTTCTTGGAGACCATCAAAATATTTTCACTTTTTTTGTTTTTTGTTTGGAATTTTGAAAACCAAGGAAACAATATAAAGACAGAACTGATTGAGTTGCCATGGTAATACTTCTGTTTGGAATACTTATTGTTTATTTATATTGTAAGACTCAACAGCACAAAGGATGTCTTCAATGGAAGACAGATTCTAGTGCTGGCATGGTCACTTTTTCTAGTATTTTGGATTTTGTGACAAATAGGGCTACTGATGAAGAATTTTGTATTGTAGCATTGCGTGAGTCTTAAGTTTACTGCTTTTATGTTGAGTTGTTCAGAGCCACTGCAGGAACTGGAGATAAAATGGGAGGCTTTATCTATTGGAACTTTGGCAGAGGTGTCCATGTGATATTTACAGTACTGGAAATGTACATGTACAGTACACAATAAGGCTATCTAGAGACAATAACTGCTGCATAGAGAGTCAAGTAAAAACTGATTAAAAGGTGATAATCAATCCTACAATTCCACTATTGATTAAAATGTTAAATTAACTCTATGGTACTGTAGTTGCCTGTGCAGCAGAATATCTAAATCATCTTTCTTAGATATCTTGAAATATACTGAACATTGTAACTACACTACTGCCCTGATACTTGACGCCTGGATTTTGAAATATATGCTGGTCAAAGTATAGTAGATAGATTTCCAGGCTTGTGTTGAACACTGGGATGGACCATCGTTGCAGTTGATTGAAAAGTTTTAGAAGCGGCTTACAATGACAGTAAGCGAAAGAATTTGTAAGCCTTGTCAATAAAATTGTTTACCATGTAGCTTGTTGTTTCATTTGGGTTTGGTGAGTGCTTTATATTCATTTGAAACAAATAATGATTTTAGGTTGTACTGGCTTTCGTGTTTGCTTGCTTGTGTCACCTTCAAGGAATCTTGTGACAGTGCTAGCCATTTAAGTTTTTCTCATTCCCCAACCTACAGTATCCAATCATGTGTTGTATCTATTTTTGGAAGAGGGATGGTAGCTGGGATAAGTTTAAGAGTTCTTCTGGTTGTAAGGCTGCAATGTGAGGACTTGGAGATATTGCTTTGGATTCACATCTAAGGTATCATAATGGCCAGTATAGGCCAGTGTGTTTCTGTCTATCTGACTGACAGTATTGATTTTGTAATATGCTGTATATTCAGCTTTAAGTTACTGTTTGCTTTGAGATTTTCTCTTTCTTTGATTATTGAATAATGATTGCTGATACTTATATCTGGAAGAAATAAAACATATCTTGAAGAGTGATTATTACATGCAATTTGATCATAAAATCTTGAATATTGAAGAAAGATTATCCCTTGCAATTTGATTGTAAGGAACAGAAATCTTGAATTTCTCCACTGTGAAATTGTAGCATGCCATCTTCAATTTTTGCCTGCGGCGCATGTGATGCGTCGGCGGTGCTTGCGACGTGTGCGCCGCGCCGTCTGTGAGCGTCACCCGCAACGTATTGTTTGATTAAGCTTGCATAAAAGAGTTTCTTTTCATTCATTTCTAATCTATAATCAGTCCTCCCAACTTTACCTACAATTGAATAAGGCCCTTTCCACTGCATGGCCATGGCGAGTTTGTTTGATTCTGTTGGTATTAAAACTAAAACTCTTATCACCCTCCTTAAATTGTCCGTTGTAATACTTTCTGTATGTCTGTGTGTTCCTATCTAACTCATCATGTGCTAAAATGTGAAAGAAATACTGTATGGTTCTATTCTTAAGTGATATTCATTGGTTTTTGTGTTTTCTTTAGTGTAGCCCAGTAGAAATATAGTACATACAAACTCAAATCACAACAGAAATCACTGTTTCTTTATAGACTATTGCCCTACTCCATTTATGAGTTATTGACATGCTACCAAACTCACAGCATGGTTGAACTATAAACTGAACTGAACACCATTGCTGAAAATCAATTGATTTTCCTTATCCATTTAGTTGCTTGCCAAGTTACTTTGTAGGGCTTTCTATATCAATAGATTTATTCAGTGTTGATGTTTTATTGAGGCGGTCGGTATCTAGAATATTACACTATGACACACTGTCACCAACTAGAAAACTGCCATAATTTACAAAACACCAGACTTTTCTTTAAAGATAAATGCTAATGAATGTCACTCAGACATCATCTTTTCTCTGAGGTCACTATAGTATTATGCACTTGTAAATTGTGTGACTTACCGCGAGACAGCCGGACAAGGTGAGTCATTGCACCAAGGTGGTTGGTCAAAACATGTACATTGACGCACCCCTCCGTCACTTAAGTGACTGACATTTCTTGCGCAAATGACTTACCCAAAATCACTCATCGCTGTACAAAGTTAATGGGTCGGAAGTAAGCTGACTCATTGCAGAGTCACTCTGGTGACATGTGAGTCACTCTTCCATATGTCAATGACTCACCTTTGACTCACATTGCCAGGGGTAGTAGGGGTGAGTCATACAACTAACAAGTGCATTAGTCTGTAGTAAACAAGTATTTCCCTAAAAGTTTTGTGATATTGTAGAGACAGGAATTTGTTAATTCATGTTAGATAAATTCCAAGAATAATTTTTCTTCCTGTCAAAATGTTTTAAATATCCGTGATCTTGGATGTGCTGGTTAGAAGAACTCGAACGATCAACCAAGTACAATATCTGTTGTCTGAAGAAGTTATTGAGAAGTCTTACATGTACTGTACCTAATGTGAGGTTTATGGTGGTTAGAAAATCTGATCTAATGCTTTAGAAGGCAACAATATGTAAAAATAAGGTGTATTATTAGAGTGACATCGCCAGCAATTAACAATATTTAGGGCATGCAGGAGGAATGCCTAGGGCATGCTTGATGAAAGCTTCTTCCATTCCACAAGTTTTTTATTTTTAATAATGCTGGATGTGATTTTGCACAAGAGCATGGAAATGGACTGAATAAAAATTGAATAATCTGGGTCATGATAGTTGTCAGATCCATTAATAATGACTATATATATATGTACTCAATTATTGTTTTACCATTTTCACTTGACATCGAGCCTACTTGAAATGCATATAAAACAGATAATTACAGGCAAGAAAATTTATTTTCTTTGGATTTTAATTATAACAAATTAGTGTAGAATAACAACAGCACAACATTTTTATTCATAGAACATAAACAACTCAAGATATTTTTCAATTCAAAAGTGTAGAATAAAAATGCAACACTTATTTTTGTGAATTCTTTATTCCAAATGTATCAAAAGAAACAACGTGCATGACACATCAAATCATAGTATAAATTGTTTGTATTCACAGAATTTCCATTCACCACTTTCAAATGCAACATTAAATCTCTGGTTTAACTTCCTTGACAAGGCCCACCCTCTGCTGGAAAAAAACATTCATAGAGAACTATTATTGTGATAAATGTGCTCCCAAACATAACTAACACACATGCTGCTTTCTCTATTTTCAAACTTCATGGTCTAGTGCACAAAGATGCACAGAGGGCAGGGAAAACTTCCTATTGGGAACCACTTGGATGAATTGGATCCATTTCCTTATTTAAAGGGATGTTATACTGTGAATTAAAATATTTTGTACTCTTTGATCTCTCGCTTAATCTCTAACCAGGTAAACATTTTCAATTAGAAAAGTGGAATGAAATATGTTTGGTTTCAATGCTAATAGCATAAGGAATCTATATGCAGTCATGCTGGTGTGTGTATGTATGTATGAACCTGTTTAGACCCACCAAGTGATGACATTCGTATGTTTACACACCTTAATATTGTTTTGCTAAAAAGACCTTGTAGACATGGTATCTCAAAAAGGACAAACTGGATTCACGTCATGTGTGGTACACAGATAGCCCATGGTTGTAAATTGCCCTATTGTTTTTGGTGGTGATGTCATACATATTATTGAGTGGGTGGGGCTTAATACAAAAAATCTTGAAATGCTCATATTTTAATAATCACATGTCTATTTTGTTTCAAATTTTGTAGAATTATGAATTTAACTAGTTTGTACATGTTCATTTGATAAAAAACATTGAATTTCATTAATATGCATGTATAGTGGGCGGGGCTTAATATGATTTTGCTGAAAGAGCTTGTAAACACGATTTCTTAAATATGTCATGATATGCAATGACATAACAGGCATTAAAAATAAAGCAGCGGAACCACAAAACCTTTTGGTTCTGGTTCTTATTTACAGACCCAAGATTTTAGAATCAGAAACTTAACATTTATTTTATTTTGGCATAATACCTAAATATCTGGAAGCCTGATTTGCCAAATAATCTGGAACAAAGTTAATGACAGGGCTGATACAGCCACTAAGCTTGCCCTTAACCTCCTCCCTTCCCCTTTTCCCAAAACCCTCTCTGACATCAAACCGCTTGTCGCTTCCCTTGTTCGTGACCGCTGGCAAACCTTATGGAACTCCCAAATTGATAACAAACTCCATGTCATTCAGCCCACAATCCCGATCAAATCCACCATCAACAACCTTTCTCGTATCGACAACGTTCATATTACTTGTCTTAGAATTGGTCACACCCACCTCACTTACTCCCACCTCCTTATTGGTTCCCCCCAACCCCTCTGTAACAATTGCCACTGCATCCTCACAATCCAACTCGTTCTCCTTGCTTGCCCCCTGTACAACCTTTCCAGAGCTTCCCTCGCTCCCCACAACTCAAATGCTGAGTTGTTCCAGAAAGATCCTCCGGATAAAATAATCTCCTTCCTTCAGCATGCATCCCTCCACAACCATATTTAATTCTCCTCTTCCACCCCCTCTCTACTTTGTTTTTGTTTTACCCATGCACCTCCTCTCTCGATCACAGCTTTCTGGCTTTTGTTCTTGAATTTCTCTCATTCTCCCCCTGGTCTCTTTCCTTCCTACCTCTAAAATGATCTGACCTCTCAGGCACAATTTGACCTTCGTTGTCGTGGTGCCGTTAAGACCTCATCAAACAAACAAACAAAGTTAATGCTCTCCTTTAAAAACCAAGCTTTGGGTGAGATTTTGGACACATACTTTATACAAATTATTTAGGAATGCTTTCAGAAAGTTTTATGGATGGGGTAAAACTGTATAATTTGACTCTAGCAGTGCATGTATGGCTTGGCACATTTGACTCTTTACCATTGCAGTGCCGTTAGACCTCAACAAACAAACAAACATAAACTGTCTCTTAAATTACAGTTCAACATCTTACCGTTCTATTTATTTCAATCTTTGTAATAGAATTAATGGCTCAGAATATTGTTAAAAGGTAAGATCACATGTACCGTATCTCCCTGCTGAACATATTTACAAGGAACCACAATACATGAAGTCACCATAAATGTTCTTAAGAGTAAAGTAGTGGTATGGATGAGAACAGTCTTTATCATTGCCATTTGCCAACATTATTTTGATAAAAGTGTAAGAAAAATGTAGAAGAAACATACTCTCAATGTTCTGTTTTATTTCTTTTCTTTTCAGATTTTGAATGCAGTTCTGAGGCTGGATACAAATTGAATATCCAGATTTCCAGTGATATTGGAGTCAACAGTACCTATTGTGATATCAGGAAACTCAATCTCTTACAATGTTGTTTTGTTTGGAACAAAAGGATAAACTGTTGAGCATTTCCTTAAAGGTTCCAGAGCTGCCATTTTAGACTCTCAAGCAACAGCTGCTTTATCATAATTCAAAAAAGAGACTAGGCTCAGATGTTATCATGGAAGAATTTTCTTGTGAAATGGTCCTTATTGGAAACTGCTAACAACAAGCCACTGGGTAAGAAATTAATGCAGGGTGAACTTAAACTGCTAACAACAAGCCATTGGGTAAGAAATTGATGCTGGATGAACTCTAATTGGTTCCTTTTTGTTCACCATTCAAGGATATCATGGATCTATCCCAAGGGTATCCTATGAGAAATGCTGGACTGCCACCACCTCCACCCAAGAACCCTGGTTGGTATGATAATAATTCATACCAGCTTGTTCAATTAGAATGTGACAGTTCAAAATTTGATACACCCTCAGGTCCTTACCAGTCTGTCCCAGTTTCCCAGCCGATGATGTCTTCACCACATTATAGAGGAATGGAAAGCAAGCAGTCTTTAATAAGATCTCTTTTGGCTTCTCCCAGTATGAATGGCGGACAGCCTCACATGCCACAGATGACAATGCCAGAAGAAGCATTGAGGTCACTCTGCCATCCTGGCCAGCCCATGCCCCCACAAGTCTCACCACAAAATCGTCCTTCCGTGGTAATGCCCTCTAAAATGCCTGTCATAACGAATGTCATGGGTAACGGTACTTTAAAACCACACCAACATTTAGCTGAAAAGATAGGAGCAAATCAAGAACAGAGGACACACACCAAGATGCGGACATGGAACTTTATCAATTGTAACCAAGATTTTATCGCAAGGAATAAGAATCCAAATGCAAGTGTGACTGGAAAAAGTGAAAACAAGTTCAATTATGAGTTAGTTTCACAAATCATCACCAAAGACAATGCTATTAAAACACTGACCAGGAAGGTAGCTGAACAAGATGTAAATATTAAAAATGCCATTAGAGAGTTGGAGTCTGTTTCCAAAGAAAGAACTGATGCTAAAGAAGAAGTTCTGAAAGCTACTAAACGACTCAAGTCAAAGGATGTGAAGCTCAAGTCAATAGAGGAAAAAATGATTGAGACTGAGAAAGAAAAAGATGAAGCTGTGAAAGGTATGGAAGCTTTGGCTAATATCTTAAAACAGAGAGACTTGGAGTTGAGCAGATGTGAGGGAAATCTGCAGGAGTTAAGGAGGAAAGTCACTGATCTTGAGCAAGCTTATAGGGAAGTAGATCTAGAGAGGAGAGAGGTTGCTCAGAAACTTGAGGGTTTGGAATCAGAGCTTGAAGGCAAAGAGATGAGTCTGAAGGCCTTTAAGGAAAAACTGTGTAGAGCACAGAGGCAGGTGAGAATTATGGAGAAGGAGAAGAATGACACAGATAGGATTCATCACGAATCTTTACAAAATACGCAAGTTCTCAAAGCTGTCATGAATCAGAAGGATTGTCGAATCGAGCAACTGCAGAGAAGTTTAAGGGAGAAATCAGAGGAGATCACGCGCAAAAATGAAAAGCTTCAGCACGAACACAGACATGCAGTGTCAAAGAGAATCAGAGAATTGGAAAGGTTGCTTAAAGAGAAAGAGAAGCGTGAAGATGAACTGAAAGCTAGGCTCTTAGATGAAGAGAAGAAAAAATCAGCTGCAGAGAAATCAAAGAATGACATCACAAAACAAATGATGGCAGCTTGGGAAACGGAAGCAAAGCTTAGATCTGAGATTGACAAGGCAAAAGAGAGCAGGGAACATGCGATTGAAAAAGAAAAGGAGAGCCGAGAGCATGCAGAGCAGCTGATCAGGACGTCTTGGGCTTCAGAGCAAAGAGTACAGCAAAATGAAATACTTCAGAGGAGGGTAGCCCAGCTTGAAAGATGTGTTACAGAAGCTGCATACCATATGGAGGGGCTGTTGAAAAGACAACAAAGCAAAAACAATGGTGGGCTGTCATGTGTGTACCGTGAACTAAGAGCTATCGGTTGTAGTAACAATGCCATATCGGAAAACACAGTTGCAAAACGAGTATGTATGGAGGATGATGAAGAAAGCGATTTACCACTGGAGATGCAAAATCCGCCAACTCCTGATATTTCAGATTATGAAGAACACACTCATGTTTATGTTAGTAGAACAAAACCTAGCAGAAATAAAAGGCCTACGCCTAGAACACCAGAAAAAACACAAGAGAAGAAAACCACTCCAGTTCGAACTGTAAAGAAAGATGATGGTAAGAAGGTAAGAAAGGAAGGAAAGAGAAATCAAAGACGATCAAAGCCTCAAAGAAAACTGGTGATCATGGACAGTAGTGATGAAGATGGCGATGACAATATCCAGGAAGAAGTAGATCAAGCTGGTGAAATAAATGGGGAAGAAAACACTGAAAATGAAAAACAAGAAGAGGAGGCTGAGGTCATATGCTTGTCATCTGGTGATTCAGATAGTGATGAAGCAGAAGATGACCAAACATCTTTGGATATAAAGCTTGAGAAATTTGGTGGATTGTGGTGTTCCACTCAGGAGGTTTTAAAAAATCTAAAGGGCCTTAAGGAAAGTGATAAAAGGAGAGCCTTCCTTATTCAGATAGAATACAGGTGTGTGGTGCTTGATTTGGATAGATTCAAAAAAGTCCATTCAACCTTTGGGATGCCAGAAGATATTGAGAAGATGAAAGACTATCTGATTAAGATGATTGAGAAAGTAGAGAGAGAGGAGACACAAAGAAAGAAGGAGATTGAGGAAAGTGCAATCAAGAACGAAATATCTTCTTCTGAAGATGAGGGTAGTGAAGAGGAGGAGGAAAACTTAGATCACCTAAAGAGAGAAAGGAAGAGGTGGTCATCATCATCATCTATCAATGCTCCTCCCAAAAGACCAAAGAGACAGAAAAAACAAAGGGGAACAAAAAGGAGTGTCAGCTTTGAGAACTTGAGTGGAAAGTTGATCGAACACTATGTTGTTGATAATGACGGGAACAAGGATTGGTACCGTGGGGTCATAATAGAATTAGCTCGGAGTCATGTAATCATGAAGTATGAGTTCGATAACGAGAAATCAAGACGACTGACCACAAAGGAGGTTAAGAGAGATTTTGAGGAAGGTGACTTGGTGGTGTTAGAGGTGACTCAGCATGACTTTATTGGAAAAGTCATTGAGAACCTTTGGGTGATGGAAGAAGGTAGAATGGAATGGTCAAAGGGACATGTAATTCGTATAGAAACTGAGAAGGGTGATGAGTCAGAATTTGAAGTTTTGTATGGGGAGGGGGGTGATGATGGGTCTTACTTTTATTATGTTCCTTTGTTGAAAGACTATTGGAACAATGAGGTCAAAGTTTTGACAATTGAGCAAAGAGATCTGCAGTGAACACAGAGAATCATAGCAACAAATAGTGAAAAATATAATTATTGTTCACTTGAAAATAACAAATATGGGTTATGAAATTCTTTATGTGCAGGAACTTTTTGATCAATCAAAAAGACACCAAGTCTGTGATATGCATACAGTACATATATATGTACATTAGTTTTCATAGCAATGGCCAAGGAACTATTTGAATTCTCTGCCAATTTGTTATCATTTTGTCTTTCAAAAGTCTCACTTGGTATGGATGCAAACAAAAAATAATGATAATTTATCACATTATTGATTAAGTTTCTGAAATGATAACAACAAAATGTACTTTTCCATTTTTAAGAATTGGTTCAATTATGTTGAATCCTGCTATGCAAATTCTTTCTCTTGATATATCTTTTTCCCAGTACCGCTTTCATATAATTAATTTGATACAAAGCTGGTTTTTCTAAAACGTTTTACCTATTAAATATATGTATTTTTACAATCAAAAGGCACAAGACAATGCATTGTATTAATAATCAGAAGCCAGTTTGATTGTCTTTAAGAAGTCAGGGAAGCTAGGAGGGGATGGGAATACTTATATTGTGCATGCCCCATTGTATACAATGGTAAAGATTGAATTTTGGTTCATGGTGAAGTATTAATTATCCTTCTATTATTTTAACTTACACTTTTTAAAATTGCATAGCACTTTTAGCTACCCTTTGGCACCATCCAGTGGTTTGATTTTTTAATCAGAAGCTTATATGGATGTCTTATTAAAAGAAGTTGGGGAAGCTGGGGGAACAGGCAGGAGGTACAGTGGGGCCTCCCCTATTGTGTACCATTAGGTGTAGATTGAATATTTTTTAATTTGGAAGTATTAATTGCCCTCTTATTTTTACTTGGAAAAATATTTAAATTGCATAGCACTTTTATCTACATGTTGGCACCATTCATTAGTTTGATTTAATTTTGTACCTGCTCTGTCGTTAGAGCTCGAAATTAGCATTGGTTTATCACTAGTCCATTAAGCTTTGTCACCTCACATTTTGCCAGCCCAACTGAACTTTCCACAAGCCCGTTTCTTCATGCCTCACATAAACAAATGAAAATAATTCTGATAATAGGACTAGCCCGATTGGCTTGATTAATTAAAATTGTGCTAGCCCATTCGCAAAATCCGTTTCTTCATGCCTCACATAAACAAATGAAAATAATTATGATAATAGGACTAGCCCGATTGGCTTGAATAATTCAAATTGTGCTAGCCCATTCGCAAAATCAAATTGCCCCGAGCTAGCGGGGTTATGATAATTTTGAGCCCTGTTTGTTGTGCTGTTCTTTATTGACTTCACTTCAGTCATGGTTATGCCAGTAAACCAAAACAAACCCGGAACCTCCTCATTTCATCAAGTTTACAAGCCCTCAATCATGTTTGATCATAATTTTTACCCTCTTGAGAATTAAGTTCATAAAGGTTTTTATTAAGTTATCCCAAGTTATAAAGGTTTCCACTGAAGATGTTGAATTTGTACAGCATGTATATTTCTAACATGTCAACACCAAGTTATGTGGGAAGGGTCAACACACATCACAACTTCTGTGTGTGTACCAGGTTGTTTAGAAGCATGATCAACATTTTAATGCTATATTTTGGTATAAAAGCGAAAAGTAAGCTATATTTCTTAAGAATTAAGTGAGTAAGAATACAAATTGTGTGTCTTAAATGATTGATTTTCAATACAGTTAACAGCTATCATATTTATATTCAGAGTGGATTTATAGTAAGAGTGGATATTCCGAATATAAGTAACAAATCAGCTGAAGCTAGTAGACTTTGGGGGAGCTAATAGACTATGGGAGAAGCTACTGTAGTAGGCTTTGTGGGAAGCTAGTAGACTACGGGGGGAGCTACTGTAGTAGGCTTTGGGGGAAGCTAGTAGACTATGGGAGGAGCTACTGTTGTAGGCTTTGGGGAAAGCTAGTAGACTATGGGGAGCTACTGAAGTAGGCTTTGGGGAAGCTAGTAGACTATGGGGAGCTACTGTAGTAGGCTTTGGGGGAAGCTAGTAGACTATGGGGAGCTACTGTAGTAGGCTTTGAGGAAGCTAGTAGACTATGGGGAGTTACTAGGTAGTAGGCTTTGGGGGGAAGCCAGTAGGCTTTGGGGGAAGCTAGTAGATTTTAGAGGAAGCTAGTAAAGACTATGGGGGAAGCTAGTAGGCTTTGGGGAGGCAAGTAGACTATGGGGGCAGCTACTGTAGTAGGCTTTGGGGGAAGCTAATAGGCTGTGGGGGAAGCTAGTAGACTTTGGGGAAAGCTAGTAGGCTTTGGGGAAAATCTTTTTTATCCCAGAAAAAGAAAGTTTTGTCTTATTAGTTTGTAGCATGTTATTACTGATCATTGCTATGATGAAAACCCTCAGAATACTCCTCTTCCTCTATGCCATCTTCCAGACATTCCTTCCATTATTTGTTATTTACTGTTTTTCACCTCGGGGAAAACTGTGAAATTAAAGATGTATTTAAAATTTCCCCTTCCACTCATCAAGGAAATCTGAACATGTATTAAAACATTTTTTTTGTGATTATAGTTATAAAGAATAATTATGAGATTTTATGATTAGTTAAGTTGTATGAATTAGCATCTGTCAAATCCCTTGTAATGTAAGATTTTTATATATGGACTTATTGCAGAGCTATCATATTGTGCTACACCACTCCTAACTTCAGTACACTGCTAAGATATTTTCTGGCTTCTACATCTTGCCTATTAACCTAGATTTGTAACCTTTATTCACAAAATGTCTAGGTATTGTTAAGTATAGAAATTTGATAACTTAAAGCCCCTATTTCTTATATATTTGACAGTATCTTACAACTACTTCCTGTTGACATATTTATTGTGAAAGTCTTTTCCTCACAATTATATTGAAAATGAAGTTTAGGTTATATAGATCATATTCCATGCATGCAAAAATGTTTTAGGAAAATAAGTATTGATATAAGCAGTATTTATAAAGATTAGATTGTTTCAATTATTTTTGGATTGTTCATTTTGTATGATCACAGTAAGACGTCTTACATAATTTTTTGTTTGTTTTGAGAATGTATTATTTTGTTACATATCATTATCCTCCTCCAATCATCTCTTTCCTAACCTTTTGCACCTTAATTATTTAACACCCTCTTGGCACGTTTGACTCTAACTGTCGCAGTGGCGGTAAACCTCAACAAACCAAACCAAACCATATCATTATTTTTTATGCTGTAATTCAAGCATACTTAAGCATTTATGTCAATTCAAGTTCTCTAGATATCTATGAAGCTTTTCAAATGCCACTTCAGAAATAAATTTTATTGAGAAATAATGAAATATGTATCTAAGCAATTTTTAATGGCTGAAATGCAAAATGCTTTTATTTGATTTTGATTTCCGATGTACCTCTGTTTTGCTTCAATATCATTTAATATCTAGTTGAAGATTTCTTGTGTATATTTTTACAGTGACATAGATACATGTACCTATGACCACTTTCATAATAGTCAAATGAAAAATATTTTACCACTTTCATTATAGTAAAATACCACCAACATAAT
Source organism: Chiridota heheva (assembly GCA_020152595.1). Classification (NCBI taxonomy): domain Eukaryota; kingdom Metazoa; phylum Echinodermata; class Holothuroidea; order Apodida; family Chiridotidae; genus Chiridota; species Chiridota heheva. The sequence goes on from JAIGNY010000843.1 coordinate 811,358, forward strand.
AATAAAAGTAGTTGTCCCAGATCATTGCAAATATTATAGCAATACATCCAACAATCAAACTTTGTATGTCAAAATATCTTTGTAGATGAATGTTGAAAATGTTCTGTAATATTTCTGTTTATAATGCGTTTTGATGCAAAATTCTTTGTAAAGATTAGTGGAATATTGTAGACTTTTCACCATATTACAGTTTAGTATATAAATGTGCACTACCCGACAGGGTGTACTTTAGCATAGGCCCCAGACGGAGGGGGTGTGAAGGAGTGCACGGGTGTGAGTCTGAGAGAGGGGAGTTCCGTCCGGCAGTATTTGCAGCTTTCTAAGCCGTAATAGACATGATTATGGAGGAATTTACCTCCACTCGGCCACTTCCGCATTGCTCATCAGGGAAGGTTAAAATACCTCTTTTCCACATGTGATTTGACAAATTTTACCGCAATGTCCAGGCCTCCAACCACCACTGTGTACAAAATGTCTAAAAGCCTATTTGTTTCTCGTTTAATTTTTGTTTCTATCATAATAAGAAGCTAGTTTAATGAGTATATGATCTTCATGTAAATTTTGTTCATGCAGTGTTCCATGTCAATGTTTAATCATTAGAGGATGTTCCTGTCTGTGAAAACACTCCCTTGTTGTAGAAATCGTAGGTTTTTATAGAAGGAAACAGGGATATTAAAATTGATTCTTTGGCTGACGGTGTACATGTTTTGTTGTTGAACTGTTGTCAAGACTGGAATTGAGTGAAGCACAGGTCCTCTTTCCAGGCATGGTCCAACACAGGTTAAATATGATGGGACTAAAAGCCCTTTTCTGATTGCAGGTAACAAATATAAGTTTCAGTTCTGTAACTAGAATCAAGTTGCAGTCAGATTGAGATGAAATTTGTATGTACAGGCCAGCTATGAAAACAATACCAATTAATTAGTTTAAAGCACCCAAATGATTGTTTCGAGTGTAAGTGTTTCCCCCAAATCCTATGATGTCATGAAGTTTACCACATGTTAAATAGATGATGGACATTTGATATGTTTGTAAAAAGGTCGCACCTGTACTTCTTACTACTGTAGGTTTCATTGTTTACCATTTTGTAGTTAATATTTTCATCTTTATATTAAAGTACTTGTAACAACAGCTTGAAGGGTTTTACATATAAGACCAGATCTTGCTATTAAACACATGATCAGTTCATTTAATTGTTACTATTTGCTTTTAGTACTTTCAGTGCTATTCTTTTTTTGTTAATTTTAAAAGTTTGTGCGGCGTTAGTTTTGCATTATCCTTTTTACATACAGTTTATATGCAGTTGTATATTGTAGAAAGTATTAAAATGTTTAAGTTTTAGAAGTAGTAATGGGTGTACCGTACTGTTTATATTATATAGCACTATCTACTATGATGTAAGTCATTAAGATAAAACATTAGTGGGTGGGGAGGTGGGAGCTTTAAAGATGGAAAATCAAACACCCTTAACCTGGTAGTTGAGTTGTCTGTGAAAGAGCTCATTGTGTTTTTACTGGGAGAGGGGAAATGTGCCTCCATTGATGACTGCAGTCCTAGTGCATTTAGTAATAAGATCACTATCATGTCATCTATACTATCCCTTGCCATGTATACGTTCATGACTATTTTTAATTTCTTAGCTGGATTATTCAAAGAATAGTAAAGCTATTCTACTACCCTCGGCGTCGGTGTCCAGTAAAGTTTTGGTTAAAGTTTTGGTTAACTTGAAGTTTTTTAAACTTAAGGTATGAAGGGTGTACATTCATATGATTTGGCATAGAGGTAGAGGACACAGGTACTGATCTAATTAGCATGATTGGAGGGTTGTGTGTGCATACTAATTACCTTATGTGCATGACAATGAAAATATTTGTCAGGTTAAAGTTTTGGTTAAAGTTTTTATAACTTATGAATGTGTACATTCATGTGACTTGGCATTGGGGTATAGGACGTGGGTACTGTTCAAACGAGCATGATTGCAGGTAGGGGGGGGGGGGTTGTGTGTGGATACTAATTAGCTTATTTGCATAACAATGATAATATTTGTCAGCTTAAAGTATTGGTTAAAGTTTTAAATGGTGTACATTCATGTAACTTGGCATAGGGGTACTATTCAAGTGAGCATGATTGGGATTGTGTGTGCATACTAATTAGCTTATTTGCATAACAAAGAAAATATTTGTATCTATGATATTTCTTAATATAAAGTGGGTGTGGGGATTTTGTTTACACAAATGATCATATATGTAAAGAGCATTGTCTACACTTAATGGTGAGGTGTAGTGTGCATATTAATTAGGTTATTTGCATAACAATTTTCCCTCAACTTTTTCAATTGTCAAATTACAATTACCCTTAACTAGATTCTTTTCAAGTACTTTCCTGGCATATCCAATAGTTTTAATCCTCAAAATATGAAAGAATACATAAAGACTGAGGATATCAGGATGTGATGTCACAACTATATAGTAGTCAGATTTCAGTCATTTCTAAACAATGAGACACAACTTTTGACTTCAATTTCTCTTTAATCGATTAATATTTTGAAATGCTTCCTTTACCATTTTTTTGTTTCTTTTTTAGTCCTCTTTCATATAAGGTCAATTAACTTGACCACTGAACTAATCCTCTAAGATGAATAGAGACGGTCATTAGGTACTGTAAGTAAATGACGGAAAACATAACAAATAATTGCATTATGCCGCAAGGATACATCGTTCATATTTTAATATTTCATTGACATGGGCAAGTCATGGGTCTCTCCTTTCTTTGTGACTCAATGGATATAATGAAAAGAGGTGTTTCATTTATATAAAGATTTCTTTCATGTTTTCTGAGTTAGTGGGTGAGGTAGTAACCTCACCCAAAATGTCTTATACAACTCAAAGATATTTTTAGGCTTGCAGTAAAATGTACAAATCCAAAGAATGGGGAAAAGTAAGTGCATCTTTCAAAAGTTCTTGTAATTTGATATTTCCCCTACTAGCCCCATTACCGACATATACGTCCATCAATAAGCCCATTGTCCACGCTAATTTTGAATAGTCGAGCATACTGTCCTTCCGACAGTTCTTGTTCATATCACAAGTTTCTATTGATGTAAACAGGATTATATATGACTTTCCAACCTACTATTGTAAAGATTTTTGCATTTTGTGTTCTCAGCAGTAATTCTTTAGTATGTTTGAAGTTTATGTAGCTTGATAGTGTATTTTGCACAGCTAGGGTATGACAAATCAACCTAAAATTACCTTATACAGCAGCGGGTGTAGATTAAGTGCACTGAAGATTCACTGGTGGGGAATTCATACTGCCCTAAGACTTATTCTGTTTAGTTGTACAATTTGACTCCAATTACTCCTAATGTTAAAAATCAAGGGAAGTTAAATATTTTACTAGAATTTCAAAACTCTTGGTATAAATCTTTGGCAGAACAAAAACAATTTTTTTAGTATATGGTTCTTTCCAGTATATGGTTCTTTCCAGTATATGGTTCTTTCCAGTATATGGTTGCAGACTGCCAAAAGTATGATGTTTGGTTGTCTCAAGCATTCAGCTGGACAAAGAATTTGTAAATCCCTGGATTTTGCAACATCACTCGGATTAAAGTGTAGTTTAGTATCACAGGATTTCTGTACAAGTAAAGTTGATGTATTTAAATCTTGTATGTATGTGTCTCTAAATGTTATGAAATGAAACTAGTAGTAATACAGTCCTTTATTAGGATGTACAATACAAAAACTTTTGTTTATATTTAACATGAAAATCTATTATATGTATAATACAAAAAAGCAACAAAAAAAAAAAAAACCATGTAACATTAATATCTATCATTCATACAGTAATTCTGGAAGGGCTAGTGTTGTACCTTCGTTTTTTTTCAGAGCCAATTTTTTTTTTTTTGTATAAAATTAAAACTTTTTCAAGTCAAATTCAAAATGCATACATAAGGCTTTTTCTCTGTTTATTGTTACAAATTATGGCATAATCCTGGTAAAAACAAAAAACTTTGCAGAATTGATTGATAAGCTTGATGTAAAAATTATTACCCCGGCATTCACCCTGTCATCCTTACTAGAGGAGAAAGTTCCAGCTGGGAATTATCCAACTGGTTCCAATTAGAATTTGGCACAATTCCCAGCTGGAAAATGGTGGTTCCAGCTGGAAATTGGTGGTTCCAGCTGAAAATTGATGGTTCTAGCTGGATAGTGGTGGTTCTAGTTGGAAATTAGTGGTTCTAGCTGGAAATTAGTGGTTCCAGCTGGAAACAGATGGTTTCAGCTGGAAAGTTTCATACTAAGTTCCCAATTATACTATGTATTTACCGTACCCATGCATTCGCAAATTTTTAAAGAGATTAAAAAATTGTTCGCATAAAAATCCAGCGTCCTTCAATATGTAGTATTGGTGAACCAGCTTTATGAAGGATTTTCTTTTGTCTAAACTGCCTTTGCCAATTAGTGAATGAGACATATTGTAAATAATTAGTAAGAGCTTTCTTTATATTTATTTTATTTCCTTAGTTTCATCAGGAAAAAACAAAACATTCAGCATAAATAATTGAATCGAAATATTAAAGGAATGAAACCACAAGGATTAAGTAAATAGCCACTAGACTGATCATATAAATTTTCAAAAAAGAATTAATAATGCAGTTATCAATCTCTATTTCTGCATGAACATTTATTGGTGTCAATAAATGTGTTTTCAATCACATTATTAATATTTTGTTGGTAGATGGTTAAGAAATACTCCCAGCCAATAGAGAGCCACAAATAGCTTACAGTACTTAACCCTCATACAGTTATATCTGCATGCTCGTCATATTATATCAAATTTTATTTGCTTGTTATAACTTGCTATAAGTTATTTGAATATTTTTAGGGTGTGAGATACTCTTCCATGATTGTGGTATGTTAAATATATTTTGCCAGATATTCCCTAAAAGGCTGTTTAGATGGTGGCTTCTTTATGTTAGCTGATTTTTTGTTTGGTGTAAGAATTGCCATAGTTAAGATATCAAGTCTTGTGGGGTAGATGTTTCCTGCTATTTTGTTGAACATTGAGTTATACTGTAGTAGTTGCCTCAACACTGCAATAGGAGAAAGTTGGATCAAAAAAGTGATTTTTCTCACCAAAGTTCTCCCATCTTAAAAGAACTCGGGATAGTCATCCCCCTCTGCATGTTATGATTGAAGCACTTAATGAATGTCATGTATGTAAGGTGTACTCTTGGTTTCCTGTAAAGTTCATTCTAAGTTGAACTTCCATTGTTTAACTGTAAAGCTGCCATTTTTGTTATGTTGCTAATTTTTTTATTTACTTAAACATTTATTACCACTTAGTTGATAATTCTTTCTTGCTTAATGTCATAAAATTGATCTTGAACGTAACAGGCAGGGCTTTTTGCTTAACAAATATATGGAGCAGCTATCTTTGTGATGAAAAGATATACTTATTTCATTTTACTACTTTTGTACATCTATGGATCAGAGTTTTATTTTGTGGATACTTTATGCTTATCAGATATTTGTTTTGATATTTACCCATTTTTGTATGACTTGAACAAGAACAATGATACAACATTTATGAGTTTTTTGTTTATTGTCATTTCAATCTTGGTTGATAGTGATAGTGTAAAGGCTGTTACACACCGAACGCGACGCGGTGAGTAATTTTTTAAACAATTAAATCAAACAAAGGAAAAGAAATGTTTTGTTTTCAGAGAAGCATCGTCATCCCATGGCTATTCAGCTGAAAATTGATTGAAAGGGCCTTTCTATGCCTATTAAAGCAATATTCGCGTTGCGACAGAAATCGGGCACTACTAAAACTAATTTCTCTATAGTTTGAACAAAAAAGCATTTCTAATTTTTTTTCCAGTATCATCAAAAAGCCTTAATTGTAAACTTCATCATGTGTAAGCAAAAAGTCAAAGCATCTTATAATATTTGTTTCCTGTACAATTGATTATCTAAAAAATTGCTCGCCGCATCGTGTCGCGTCCAGTTTGTTACAGCCTTAAGAGTTAAAAAAATAATTGTAACTTCTGTTAACAATCATCATGTTAAAATCTAAAACATTAACCTATCAAAATCTGTTGAACATAGACTAGTTAACAGTCCGGTCCACGCTCCAGAACAGGTAATCTCCCGATAGGGAGATTTTTTGTTATTATAACCCACAATGCATCTTTCCAAATCCAAATCGCTCCAAAGAAATACATATACGTTAAATAAGCCAAAGGTAGGAAAAATGCATGCGAAATATTCCAATATTATTGGTGTAACAGAAGGATGAATTTTTTTTTCACCGGTGCAAATTTGACTTTTTTTATTTAAGCAAAATTTATTTTAACGTAATCTTTAAAAATTTATTTCAATATTTTTGAACAGCAGATTTTAACATTTTAATCACCAGCAAAAGCTCAAATTTTACAAAATATTAATTCCAATATCATTTCCAAAGTGTAAAAAAATGAACGATTGAACTTACTAGCAACAATTTAAATTATAGTCACTGGGCATCATTAAGAATTTTTGGCCCTTAGACCCCTCCAAGCCAACACCCCCAATTTTCTCAAAATCAGGGGTAATCCACACCATTCAACCCGAGAGACTTCACAATTCATTGACTAGCATCCAGCTATTGTTACACCATACACAACACAGGGGTAATCTATACCTTCTTAACGGACAACATCTTCAGTCTATTCACAGTTCACTTGTTAGCAACCAGCTACTGTTAGGTTGTACACAATAGGTCATTCATCTTGGGCTCAAGCCACATAACTGCTGTTCAGTGATGCGAATCAGATTAGTCCTTGGCGGAGCCTATTGGCGGAGCCTATTGGCGGAGCCTATTGGCGGAGCCTATTGGCGGAGCCTATTGGCGGAGCCTATTGGCGGAGCCTATTGGCGGAGCCTATTGGCGGAGCCTATTGGCGGAGCCTATTGGCGGAGCCTATTGGCGGAGCCTATTGGCGGAGCCTATTGGCGGAGCCTATTGGCGAAGCCTAAATAAAAAATATACATTATATGTTTGGGAGGACTTTGTGCAAAACCCATGTATGATTGATGGACCATTCCTCGTAAGGATGGTTATTTCATCATGTGTCTTGATCGGGAGATCTCCCGATCGGGAGTGTAGACTGGTTGGTTAACGCTGATCAAAAAATCAGAGTTATTCATCATGCATGTAAAGTCCACTTCCTTTACGGCTCCTCTCCACTCTGCAATAACTGCCGAGAGCTTCTTACTTTCAAACACATCCTCATAGATTACCTGCTCCTCACCCTCCCCAGAGCTTCCCTTTATCACTGCAATTCCATAACTGATCTCTGTCACAAAAACTCCCTCCAAAATATCACTCCAACAACTAAAGCTATTATCTAAACTTCTTCACTCCTCAACCTCTTTTACCTCTGACGTAAATTAATCTCCCTGGCACAGTTCTACCATAACTGTTGTGGTGCTGTTAATCATCACTAAACAAACAAACATACATTAAAACAAACTTGAACACACTGCGGATCTCTTCCTCTTTGTTGCAAGTCTTGTGAAAGGCAATTCTATCAGGGAATTGACATATGGAACACGGCAAGTACTTTTCAATGGATTTCATACTGTGCAAATACTGTTACTACAATTGATCAAAATATCTGCAGTAAGGCCGATTTCAGAAAGCTTAATCTTCCTGCATGTCAAAAACCACAACCATTTCTGAGATATTAGCCCGGTCTGAACGTTTTGCTTCCCCAATGAAAGGTTCTATTGTTAACCAGATTCATCACACAAGTGCAGTGTATTTGCTTGCCACATTAGTTCAGGATAGTGGAGCAGAAAGCTTACTGAGCAACAATATTGACATTTAGAGTTGAAGGATTTGTATGGAGTGGGGACGCACGACTACCTTCATATGTAAGTGAAGTTGTAGAAATATTTTCAGCACAGAGCCTTATGGCCTTTACGCCTCATGTCAGCAAAGAAGGATTATCATTGACTATTCAGAACTGGAAAGTACCTGCTACCTTTAATTATGTTATACCCTGGGTCCATATCAAATCACACTTTGAAATTGTCTAGCCCACTGCGAGACTTGTATGTGGTTCTTTACTGTTAAATCCACCATGAAAATTTAGTAGTTGCCACTCAAATCAAATTCCTTCCCTACCCCCAATATACAGCCCATGCAGTTTTCTTTTGAAATTTTAGCAATCTACCCTTCTTCAGAGTTTTGTTTTGTCATAAACAGTAATAGGCCTTGCATAGCTTATTACATACTATACTCAACAATACCAGCTAATCCTATGAAGTATAACTGAACATAATAATCAATGGCCATCTACCATTTAATAATAAGGGTATTTTTGAGTCCAAATACATATTGAAATGGCAAAAAAAGTGAAAATTATCACAGCCAAGTAAATTATTTATTTTAAAAATTGCTTCAAACACTATACACGAGTAAAAGCAATGAGTTGTAAAGTGTTTTTCTGGGAGCTCTGGTGTCTACTAACCATTTTTCACTGCAGAAAGAAATCTGAATCCCTTTCAATGACTGCAATTTAGGAAGAAATTGAACGAATTTAGTTTTTGATTTGTCTGCCCAGTCACATATGACAGATTGATTATATACTGATAATTCCTGAGCCACAACTCTTTCTAACTGGCTATCCAACCTCTATTGATCTTTTACGAACATTTGTAAATGTTTTACTTAATACAGATATAACACAAATACTGTGCATCAAACACTTATTTTGATTATACTTTATTATTGCACAATATACATCTCGCATTCCAACAAATAACAGATCAATATACCAAGAGTCTGTCAATGTCTACAACTGACTGTATTGTCCGTTTTATGGGTGGAAAAATTTTGCATCAAACTTTAGAAAGGAATATTCACAAAGAATTTCATTTTTATGTATTTGATTGTATGTATCTCATTCCTAGAAGAAGTTATGGAACTTTAAATATTTTTCTTGCCTGCATAAAAATAACTTTTGTACTGAGTTAAGTCATCAGTATGATGTCATCACAGCACTTCCTTTACTAATATTTATGTATTTCTGTAAAAATTAATCACCAATTTTTCATAATTCAAATATAAGTTACAAGAACAGATTGAAAACATTATTGTAAATTTTATTCTGCACTATTCTTAAAAAATTCAAGAAAAATAATGTTCTCAATCATTAAGAAAATTTGAAATTAATTTCATAGTAATACATAAAGATGTGCTGTGATGACATCATTAATGATGAATCAGACCAACAATCTCTTTTATTCCGACAAGAAAAAATAAAATAAAATTCAAGAACTTGGAGGAATAAGATATTAACTAGTGTTTTCACCAATCTGTTTCTTGTATTGTTCTCTCTTAAATTGATTAAAATGAAATTCCATGTGAATATTCGTCTGAAAGCATGCTAAAATAACATGAGGTAAATACAAAAAAGGGCCACAACTTAAATGCCCTACTATTATTTTCATGATCCAATTCAGAAACTCTGGATTAATGTTCACCATCGCAATTCACTTCTTTTAAAATCCTGATCTGAATTTTGTCGGTCTTTTCTTTATGCAACAATGTGGGTATCGAACATTTTAAACACATGGTGCAGCAACTGTGCAAATAATCTGAAACTTCCAGTGACTGTACTTTATCCAGAACATGCTTGGGTGGGAATTCTGTATCACCTCTTTGTACTACTTTAGTACTCTTTACTTTAGTTTTCTTTTTACTACTTTTTTGACATATCCCATGGTTTTGAAGCCTCAAAATCGGAGGACAAAATATCATAGAATAAAGACTTTAGGAATCTGATGCTATGACATCACAAGTAGTCTTGATTTTAGTGATTTTTTCACAAATGATACCAAACGTTAAACTTGGACATCTTCTTAACGGAATACGATTTTGGAATGCTTTCTTCACAATTTTGTTTCTTCTAAATTCCTCTTTCATATAAGAAAGAGTTGCTTAACTCCTGAACTAATCCTTTAAGAATAAATTTACATGGTTTGCTGGAGTCCACACAGAACCATGTAATAACTAGTTTACACAGGTCCCTCAAAACCCTCAAATTGCAGACACATCAAACAATAATTCATTTTATTTTAAGGGAGACATAAAGGCTGGGTTTTTCTTCATATAATATGATAATAATAATTATAAGTCATCTGAAGAATTTCACATACAAATTAAACAAATTAGCATACATTTTTAATTGATTGAAATACTATATATAAACTTACATGGAAGTGGCCATTTTGGTAATACACCCTTCAAAAATAGTGTCATACACCAAGTACAGATTAGAATATTAATGTATTTCTTTACAATCTATTTTAAATTTTCTAACTTCAGAGGAATAACTTTTCTTTTGCATGGGTCTATGATTTTTTATTTGTACATAATTTGAATGATTCAAGCCCTTAGAACTTCATTTTTATGTATTTTGGAAAGAAAGTTTTCATACACAATTCTGAAGATATAAATTATGAGTGCTAGCACAGGGCAAATTATATCATCATTGACATGATATCAACACAAAATAAGACAAAATGGCAGCGTCCATGTTACAACTTCAAACTTGGATAACTTGAGAATGGAAAAAAATATTCTATTATGGGGTTTTGGTAATTTTGTTTGTTTTTAATTCTCTACTCTCCTTAACTTAATTAGATACTTAAAGACTTTAATTTTAGCCACAATTAAAACAACATCTTTCATGATCTACAGCAAACCCTTAGCAACTGCCCCCCCCCCCCTCCCCACACACACACACCCTATGATTGGACCTAAAAATTCAGAAACCAAATGCTTGCTTGGTTTATGATCATGTAGCTTTAAAAAGATCATGTAGACCATGGGGCTCTAATAAGGTCTGCATGTGGACCATGGAGCTCCAGTAAGGTCTGCATGTGGACCATGAAGTTCCAGTAAGCTCTACATGTAATGACTGAAACTTTATTTGCACTATTTTGTTAGCTGAACACAATGGAGTTCTTGTTCCATCACCTGAGCTATCTGAAATTCTATGGTGCCACTTTCAGCATTTTCTAAAATGGACTGTAAAGTCACAGTTACCACAGGGGGTTCCCCCTTCACCTCTTTCTTAACCTTATTCTCGTGTGATAACTCATGATTCTTCAGGTTCCATTTCTGCGTGTAGGCTTTGCCACAAGTGACACATATGTAATTCTTATGACCATTGTGGGCAATCAAATGGCGCTTTAAGTTGCATCCAGCGGTGAATGCCTTTGAACACAACTGGCACTTAAACGGCTTTTCACCAGAGTGAGTGCGTTCATGTTTCTTTTGTTGACTACTCTGACAAAACTTTTTGGAGCAGTAGGAACATTTAAAGGGCTTTTCTTTAGTGTGGGTTCTGATGTGATCCTGTAGATTTGATTTTACTTTAAAAGTCTTTTGGCACATGGGACAATCAAACCTTGGAAGCGGCTTGGATGGAATGATTTCTGCAGGGTTAGAGTAATGTTGCTGGGACTGTTTGTGAGTCTTTAAGTTTTGAGGATAGGTAAAAGTCTTCTTACAAATGTCACATGAGTACTTGTTTTGGGTCTCTTTCATGTGAATCATCTTAACATGCCGCTGTTGTATTTTCTTTGATGCAAACTCCTTTCCACACAGATCGCAGGCATGATTCTTAAACCCGTGGATACGCTCGTGTTGAAGTAAAGAGGTTCGTTTTGCAAATGACTTCCCACAATGCTGACAAACATGATCTACAGTGAACGGATCCACCTGAGGCCCAGGTACAAAAGGAACATCATCAATTTCTTCTCGTTCTGCAACTTTCTTAGTCCTTACTGTCCCCCTTACAGTTTCTTCATGTAATACTTCTATATCCCTTTCGGAATGTTCAAGGCCATCACCATATTCAGACCAGTACTCACTTCCAGACACTGCACACTTTTTGCACACAGCATCTTCATGGTATATCTGGTCTAGGTTTGCTCCAATCACAGGCTCCTCTTGGCAACGAGAGCAGAATGCAACCAATTTCTGTGTTTTTGCTCTGGGTATCTGAGGTCTGTGCCCTGGTGCAGTGGATGATCCTAGAAGCTCCTTGGAAGACTTCTGTTGAAATAAAAAGCAACACTTGTAAAAAAATAATGGAGAAGTATATTCATATAATCAAACTTATATGCAAAAGCACACATAATACATTGCAAGCCTAGTGAGTTTTTGGTGGATTAGCTAACAACTCCACCAGACCTTTTTAAACCAATTTAAGCCAAAAATGATGTAATATTTCAGTACTTTGACAAATCTGAGAAATTTTCCCTTTTGTAATTCAACCAATTAGCTGCAATCGCTAGAGGAAAATTTGTTATCAAGAATACATGCACATATTACAGTGCTATAATGTGGGATATTGTAAAATTAATACATATTTTGTTCATAATTCAGTCAATAAACAAATAAGTTGCTTAACTTGCTATGTATATTGTTCTGGTAACAGGGTGCTAATTTTTACTGAATTTTCAGTCAGACGTATTTTCTCTTATTTTCTGTAATTTCTGTCAAATTATAAACTGGTGTCAATTGTTGTCTGGAAATAGGAAAGCACAATTGAAGGACTTAGGTGCACTGGCTACCCAAATGGCCATTTAAAATGTTTGCTTTTTGAAGCTATGCAGTGATTAGATGATTATATACCCAATAAGTAGCTTGTACAGTAATAAGCTTGCATGAGTTTAAGTATCTGTTAACACAAATGATCTTTTAATAGCTGATTCTAGCCAATGCTATATGTTTAGCTAGCAGCTTCTACTGGTGTGTTTAAAGGCTTACACAGATAAGAAGAGGTTACACAGATAAAAGGAGTTATACCACAATGACAGTATATAAAATGTATCATGTTTAGGTGTCGGGGGGATGAAGTATCCCTATAATCTGAAGGAAAAAAACCTAGCCAGATATATATGATAGCAAAATGAAATCTTTAATTTCAAGTCTCCCTTAAAAGGATTAAGATATGTCACAATGTTATGGTTAGTTCATAATTAAAGTTTGTGCAACTTTTTGAGAATATAAAGTATAACTTTTAAAGGGGTTGGAAGGCTCCAATGGGATACCTAAGGTACTTTCAATTATCTATCAATATAAAATGTGTGACACCTGGATACATTTTTAGATATTGTGTATTATTGTATTTTTAGACTGGTTGGGACAAATGGCTTTTTTAAAACCCAGGTATAACAACAATTAGTCTTTTCAAAGAAGATGGTTAGACTGTACAAAAAAGTAACTCATCAACAGATTTAAAAAACAAAGACGATTTAATAATATAGTAACATTGTATGGATTGATCTATACAGAACAGTTCAAAGACACATGCAGAAATACAGTATCTTACAAAGTGTTGTTACATAACAATTTCAAGAAACATGCTCTCAAATGTCTGCTTTACTCCAGAAATCATGGAGAGTTAAAAAGCAAACTACATCATCAAGATGTTGTGAGAACAAACATGATGACATTGACCCAGCTTTTATGATCCAACAGACCTCCGTGGTGTAGTGGTTAGTGCTTTATCCTCTCACCAGCACGTCCCGTGTTCAAATCACTGTGGGTCTGCAACCAGTGAGTTCACAACTGGTTATCAAAAGCCATGGCGTGGCACTGGATGCTTTCAGGACGTTAAACCTTGTAAGTGCTATGCCGTACAACATAGTGATTTAATATTAGAAATGTTTACAAATTTTGCATTGGGGTATGGGAACTACATGTATTGATTTATAAACCATTCACTCTCTGGTGCGTGAATGGCAACAACAACTTGGTAGCTAACAACGACGACGAATGAACACACAATTACAATGATGAGGTCATCACCTGTGTATTTGGTTATGAAATACTTAACAATGAAAGTTTGACCTCTGTGAAGTTTCCATATTACAACCCGGACAAGAACACATGTACGACATACAGACAGACATAACATTGACAACCAAGTCAATGTCCACAGCCTTTGATAACCAGTTGTGGTGCACTGGCGTGTCTACCCAACCCAGGGCCTCGTGGTCTGTAGACATGTATGATAACCGCTACACCACAGTAGTGCAGTGCAGTATGTGTAATAAGTTGTTCTATTGGGGGATTGTCCTTAGATAGGTAGACTTGGTAGCTAAGGTTAATCCACCTTATTACACATACTGCACTACACTGAAGGGCTTTACTGAATCCATTCAGCTCCATGCTAAACCTATGCATGTGGTTTTGCTAGACTCACACAACTGTGAGCTATAACAGATGTACAGATGAGTGTGCAAAGTGAAGATGATTAATTGGATTATATAAACTTTGTGATTTGTCCTGTAAGGAGTACTCAGGTTAGCTTAGAAATTTAGGAACAATATTCCCTTCCATGCTTTTGTCAACAAAAAGGATTTGCTGTCTTTACAATTCTTGATAAATGAAGTTATTCAAAAGAATTAGACACATGCTATGTTTATTTCTGTGTGGTTTACTTTGAATTGGCTGGACGTCTGTAAAGGTCTATAAACACAGTAGATTATGCTATGCTAAAGATAAACAAATTCTGAACAGCACACACTCTATTAAATACTGCAAAAGCATCTTGTATATGGTTGGCACCATTGACGTAGCAAGGAATTTCATATTGGGGAGGGGGAGGGGAAATTGAATTGAACTGACAAGATATGTAGTGGTGCAGTGGAAGTGAAACCGAAGGTGTCATTTCGAGCTTGACTTATCAGCATGGGGTCCAGGGGCCCCGCTTAAGGCCCCTCTTGGGGTCCAGGGAGCAAATCCCCCAGAAGATCTCGCAAAATTGACATTTCAAGGGCAAAAAAGTATGTCACAATGCATAGTAAGGTGTATTATTCAAGTCAAAATTCATGTCAAAGAGAGCTATAATACACAATGTACAAAACACAAAATCATGAAAACGAATGTGGAAATATACAGTCATGTTTTATTGTTTACGTTTGTACATGATATAGGTTGATCGTCACTCTCAAAATATGGATAGTCTAAAAAAAAGGTTTTCAATAATTTAATACAAACTTGTGTAAATGTTAAACTTTCAAAATGAGCCTGTTCTGTATTGCTTGCCTCCACCCCCAACACCTACAGTGTACCTTCCCTCTCTCTCTCTCTCACCCCTTCTCTCTCTATCTTAGTTCATGTATTTAAATACAAAATCGTACAAATGTTTAATATATTATAACAAAGAACCCCCTTTTTCTGAGAAAGTTATGATCAATTACTTGTCAACATAACATTTTATTACATGATTACTGGACACTTGGCACTAGTCTCAACTGACACTAATGCACTGCATGCATTTTAATGAAGTTAATGGTGCAAGTGTACCAAAACACCAATCTGAACTGACGGCACTAATCTGAACTGACGGCACCAATATGAACCGACGGCACCAATCTGAACCGACGGCACCAATATGAACCAATGGCTCCAATCTGAACCAACGAATTTACGCCACTGGTTGGCACTCCAAGATTCTTCTATGCATATTAAATTTTATTGCATAGGAAGATAAAGGACAAAGTCTAATTCTACCAATTTTGGTCTTCAACTTTAAATATCTTTCCCAGTAAAATGCCAATTGCAGTATGTTCCAGTTAGTAAGTCTCAGTCAGAGTCAGTCGTTTTCCTTTAATCTCTTATGGTAGAGGATTCAAACAATAGATTTATATATGAAAATGCACATTAATTCGGCTGGTGACACGAAATAATTCATTTTTTTTTTAACAATTAAACCCAAAATTTGCAAAGACTGGATGGTCAATTTTCAACCAAATTTGATAGATTTACAAGAAATATAATTTGAGTTTTACCTATATATGACTAATGTTGGATATAGGTGTCATATTTTACTTAAGTGCAAAATCCAGTCACCTAATATTAAAAAGTATCATTTTTCAGCCACTTGAAGCTAAATTCTATTTCGTTTGTAATTTCAATAACTTCACAATCAATAATTATGTAGATAACTGTGAATTTTGTATCCAGCCACAATTTTTGCAGGATTTCATCAATGAAAATGGCTTATAACATACATGTAGAATCTCTTGCTAACTTCTGCATATCTATTAAACCCCTCCATGACAGACACTCTGCAAATCAATTTCTTGCAAGCTGACTACACAGTCAAGGGGTATGTATACCAAGCCCTTGACTGCAAACACTGTACAACCTATGTACTAAACACCACCATATATCTTAAGGTCAATGGACATGTAGCAATATTATCTATATTTTCGTTAGAAGAATATTGAAATCTGAACAAATCAGTTTTTGAATTTTGGAAAAAACACTTTTATTTTTTGAGTTATAACTTATCCAAATTTAATCAATTTTTGATTTATGTGAAATTTGTGATGCATGACTAAGCTAACAGCTCAACATTCTTTAAATTTCTCTCCTAACTCTTAGTCACTGAAAATCATGGGAAAGTCAATTCTTGCTAGAATTTGAATGGTGGTATGGTCAAGACTCAAAAATATTTGGTCAGAACTTTACTTGCACCACTACAAAAGACTATGACAGACACTTTAAAGACAAAAGATTTACAAAAGAAAATACCAAGTAATACATCAAAATATTTACAAAAAGTATGCAAATTGATGCTGGAGCAATTAAAAACACTGTAAAAGTATGCAAATTGATGCCCGAGTAATCAAAAACATTGTAAAATGGTCACAAAAAGTGCGCAAATTGATGCCTGAGCAATTAAAAAGATTGTAAAAGTATGCAAATTGATGCCTGAGCAATTAAAAACACTGTAAAAGTAGGCAAATTGATGCCCGAGTAATTAAAAACATTGTTAAAGTATGCAAATTGATGCCTGAGATATTAAAAACATTGTAAAATGGTCACAAAAAGTATGCAAATTGATGCCAGAGCAATTAAAAACACTGTAAAATGCTCAATGTTTAACCAATTTTGATTAAATAATTTGCTATTATGATTGCTTTTAATAGATTTAAAAGCAATTGATTATTTTAGCTAATTAATGTTTCCTCTACTCATCCATATACCTTTAAGAACCGTTAGACGCAGTACCAACCAACCGCTGTTTAGTCAAGACCTCAGCACCCAAGACCGAGATCACACCTTCCAAGAAAAAGACTGATACTTTGCCCTCCAAGACTGAGGCCAACCCTCCCAGACCGAGACCCACATTATCCGAGACAGAGACCCACATTATCCAAAACAAATCGAGACTTTGAGACCTTTCCTTTAAAACTGTTCCTAAGGAAAGGAATATGGGCTTGCACATGTCCCCTGCCCCAAGGAATACAGGGTTTAAAAATATTGCTTAAAGTTAAGATGAAAGACTTAAAAGAGTAAGTTTTAGAACACAAACAGAATAGTCACCTAGGGTACACAAAAAGTTTTATATATATGGACAGTATGGCATATGTCAATTTTAAATCATTTCTGAATTTCTTATCTTTAATATAATATAAACAGTGAATCTGGTTAAATGCATAATTTTCAAAAAATAACTAAGCAAAAATGAGTTTCTTCATTTCAAAGCATGTCATACAGTAATAAAATCATACCTATTACTAAAACTCAAATAATAGTGAGATATGATTTCTTAATTGTAATAATTCAAGTTACTGCCGATGTGCAGTATACTATTATAAAGATATCACTCCCCATTTTCCAACTCATAACCAGCAACATACCCATCCACAGACTATTGGAGTGTCCGCAGCTGTAATTACTGCATTTAATTTTCCTCTAAATGTGTGAGGTTTCGAGACCTTCTCATCAGAGACCTGCAAAATCGAAACCAAGCCAGATGAGGTCTGACAAAATCAGGTCTCAAGACCGAGACTACATGTAGGTCTCCAGACCTACACCTGTTTTTACCAGTCAAGGAGTAAGAAATAGTAGAAAAGAAACACAATTTTACAGACTGTACTTTGCTGATTTCTCCACTTGACAGAAAGTTCAGGACACTTTAATTTTCGAAAATATATGGAATTCCTTCTGCATAATTTTATTATATTTTACATGAAGCATCATTTTTCAAGAATCAGGTTTAACACATTAGTAAATGACACCAGCCAATGTGAAATTACCCAGGCTTTAGTTGAATAATTAGTATTCTCTTTGATCTAGAGAATTTATTTGTTTTGTAGATGAAAATGATACTGCTGTTGCACATCTCAATAAATAATTTGATGTGGGGTAAGTTACAAAGAGAAAAACTTTTCAAGTGTACTCTACTAAAATTCATCCAAAAAAGTCATTTAACGTTTTGAAAGTCATAAATCTAACATGACTTCATGTTTTGAACTGATAGTACAAATTTGATGATGGCAGTATTAAAGTATAGGTCTACCAGGGCTGTCATTTAACCACACCTCAATTTAGGACATTTTCGAGGGAGGCTTTTTGGTGGCTTGTGAAAACTTTTTTCTGCATTTTTATATATATTTAAATGAGACTGTGAGGAACATCATAGCAAAGGTTGAAAACTTTCCTTAAAATATTTTGTTCTGACCAAAGTTGCCTTTGAAAAGCTATGCCTCTAGCTCTGCAGCCTATACATGTGTTCTTAATAAGGTTTTTTGAAAAATTGAAATAACTTTTAAAATTGATATCTTGAAGTTAAAAACACAGCATGGCTGCTCCCCATACAAATGCCACAAGTGAGGAAACTTTCCCATACAGTACTTTTAAGTGTCTACCATACTTGAACCAACAATGGTAATTAAGGGATGTATGAAAGACAAGAGGACAAAGAATCACTTACTACTTTTGCATAGTCTAACTCATATGTCTCACTCCCTCACAAACATTCCATCCCTTTTCATATCAATTTTTGCAAGAATTATAGCATTCAAACTTCAATACACAAACCAATTAAATATTTTCTCTCAAATCTCCTGATTTGTTATTGTCATCTTTTATTTAACTCTAAGTTTATCAATGAAAACTATCACTTTAAGTTCATATCCCACAAAAAAAACTACATAGGCTTAGATTACTTTGTAGAATTGCAAACCAGCATTTCATCAACTACTTTACTTACTGTACTCGCGGCTGCCGTTCTTGCTCTCTTCTTACACTTTAAACAGCCATTGTGCTTGATGGTTGCCTTATGTCGTTGTTCAAGTTTCTATTAAAGAGAAATATAGAAATACCTTGAAGATTGAAAGGGAACTTAGGATGAATGAATATGCAGAATTGTTGTGATGCTCATAACCTACATATTATGGTATTGAAAATTCCGGAGCCAACAAAATGTTTTACTAAAATTTGAGAATGGAAAACCCACATAACAATACCTGCAATGTTTTACTTATTTCAAAAGGATGAATGTTTGTCATTAATTTTAATACATAAGAATAAAATTAACATCTCTGAGTTGTGAAATAAGCCACACCAACCATAGCAATGTGGTTACTAGGTGGTGGCAAACAAACCTTAAATCTGCAATCGCATTACCAATGCATTGACATTTAGATGTTTGCAAGGCTTGCCTCAAGCTTTGATCCATATGGCACTTTTCCGGATCTTTAGCATTTTTACCGAAAGGGATAAACAAAATTTACTTTGCAAAGTGTTCTGAGTAACAGCAATCAGATTTACAAACAAAGCCCGCAGAGGGCCTGTTAGCGCACATTTTGTTCAACATTTTGCCGTCACTCAGTCTGTGTGTGCAGAAATTTGTTTGGACAGTAAATTGCAATAACTACATGAGCGTGCCGCTAGCTAATTGTACTGTACCAGTACAACGTAGGATGTTTGCCCCACTTAGTTAGCAGATTTTGTTGCTAGGTAAATTCATGTGGTGAGTGGTTGATAAAAAAGCTGTCAATCATCCAACTCGGACAGATTAATTGATGATTTGCTGATTCAATAATATCACCAGCGATATCAAAGTAAAAGAATGACTGGACATTTGCTTTGTTAGTACATTTCAAGATTAGATCCCACAAAAATCTACAGGATTAACAAAATGGCAAAGTAGTTCTCTAAGATTTTTATATATAAAATTATATATTTTCTACAATGAAAAAAAGCAATAGCCTTAATAAGCATGAACAAATGTACTGCACTTTACATAACAAATCCATTTGACTTGAACTCAGCTATTGATGTGAAAAAGATTCACGTCATCTACAAACTTTCAGTGGTTCTTATGAAGCTCAGCTTTTTCCATCGAAGAGAGAAATTAACAACAAAAGAATTCAAAGATAGAAAAAATTTAGTGGGTAAACTTTGTTGCCACAGGGCTGCCAGTGCTGGGTATGTGTTGAGAAAAATGTAAAAATTAATGCTAAATTCAATATCAACGGAGATAACTTTGTTCCCTTGATAATAGTCAAAATCAACGTCTTGTATATGCCTTCATAACTTCACATCTTGATAACTGTAATTCTCTTTCTTATAGCATACCAAACTCACAAATTACAACAAAGGATCCAAAATTCAGTGTCATGACTCATCGCTACGACAAAAAAATATGATCACATCTCCATCCTAAAGGAACTTCACTAGCTCTCAAAAAATAAAAGAATAATTTACAAAATTTTGATGTTAACATATAAAAACCGTAAATGGCCAATCACCTGACAATATGATTTTTTTTTTTTAAGATTTACATTTTACAATTCCCCACATTAAATTTAATCAAGCAATCAACTATTTGTAACTCTACCCCGGTTTTCAAAATCAACAACCTCATATGCAAATCGGCCCTTCTCCGTTGCATCCCCAAAACTGGAATAGTCTACCTTTACATGTTCGTCAAGCTCAGTCATTACAATTTTTTTAATCTTTACATAAAACCCACTTTATTTTGTACTCCTGTTTAAGTTAATTATCTTGCTGTTGTTTAAGTTTTTGTTGAAGTATTTGCTCCAAGCTGTTAAATATTGAGTACTGTTAAAGTGTTTTTTTTCTCCGGATTAAGTATTTGCTAATTTTCTTTGTTTCATATCACTAATTTGTTTAGATTTTCAAGCTTGTAAAGAGCATTGAGGCCTTTTTCACTTTAAGAACCTCATATCATTATTATTATATTACTTTTCATACTTTGTACTGAAAATTTTTGCACACTATCTATCATTTACAAAATATGAAAATATGTTAAGTATCAGGAATACTGTACAGTATATGGTTTAATCCTATCTTGATCATTGCAATGGTTTATTATCACATATATCAAATACACTACTCAAATAACTATTACAGTATGTTAACAATCCTGGACTGTGCATCCAGTACTTGCTGTCAGTCACATACAGGATCCTAAAGCTAACAGAAGGCTGGATGGACATCATGGAATGTTGCAAGAACAGCAGCCAGTGACAAAGAAGGATGAATAGAAAGTATCAAAGCATTATATGCATTATGTCATGAACCAGGCCGGTAACAGGTAGGTAAAAAGTCTGTCTGATAGCCAAGTAGAAGTCCTGTTGAGTATAAACATCATGCAAAGAAATTGAAATATCTTCAAAGTGTACCTTTATTTTCTTCTCATACTGCTGTACTTGAATCAGAGCTTCCTTCAATGCTTCTCTAGTCTGGAACAGGGCTTCCTCTGTCTGACGTAGAGCTTCCCTCAGCCGTACTTCCTCAGAGGTCATATTCATAGAAACTTACACAAAAAGCTGCAAATGTACAAACACAATGTTGATTAATACATAGAATTTGCCATTAAAGTCATAGAGTCTGACTGAGACTCACCTACTCTTTTTTATAGCAATAAATTCTGTCAAATCTGCTTAAAAACTTTTGAACTTAACCAGAACCAAAAGGTTTTGTGGTTCTGAAGCTGATGGATTTGCAAAATTTGTACTTTCTGTCATGTCATTGCATATCCTGAAATATTTGTTCCAGGATATTTTTTCAAAAACCACACCCACCAAGCAGATCAATAAAAATGTTTACAACATTAGCAATTAGCACAATAATTAACAACATTATCATAGCAAGTATGATGCAAAAATGGTTCCTCATTTGTCCTATTTCAAGAATTTGTCAGTAAGCCCCACGTACTGATTTATATTCACTACCACAACATTAGAACATATGTACAGACCATGACCCATATGTGTACCTGATCATGGAGTTAAACATGGACTTTAAAAAGGACTCCATGACCTGATATAGCATAAATCTGATGTATCATTTATGGGGTATGTACGGTATAGTGTTTACATCATTTAGCACTTTCATATTAAGCCATGCCCACCATGCATATTAATGACATCTGCTGATAACATAAGTATGTACAAAATACCCAATAAAATTATCATGACCAATATGACACAAAACAGGCATACAGTTGCTCATTTATCACTTTTTTCAAAATTTTCACTTATTGGCCCTCCCACTATATGCATGATATCAACACCAAAAACAATAAGGCACATCTACAGACCATGGGCTATCTGTGTACCAAATCGTTTTTACATCATGAACATGTACTGTACACACCAGCGAACATCATAATTATCCCAAATATGAAACAAACAAAACAGACATGCAGTTGTTAAAATATGAACATTTCAAAATTTGTACTTTAAGCCCCACCTACTCATTAATATGCATGATATCAACAACAAAAATAATACGGCACATCTACAGACCATGGGCTACCTGTGTACCAATATGACATGAATCCAGTTCACCGTTCTTGAGATACCGTGTTTACAAGCTTTTTTCACCAAAATCATATTAAGCCCTGCCCACTATGCATAATAATGAAGTTCAACATTTTTACATCATGAACATGTACACAATGGCTAACATCATAATTACGTCAAGTATGAATCAAAATAGACAAGCGGTTTTTAAATATAAACATTTCAAGATGTTTACATTAAGCCCCGCCTACTCATTAATATGAATGACATCACCATGAAAAACAATTGGGAATATCTACAGACTATGGGATATCTGTGTACTACATATGACATGAATCTAGTATATCGTTCTTGAGATATCATGTTTACAAGCTGGCTGTCACAAACATACATTCATACTGTACATACATACATACATATATACATACTGTGCATACATACATACATGCACACACACATACACACACATCATCATGACCGCATAGGTTCCTGATGCTATCGCATTGGAACCAAAAAGAAGTAAATGTAGGTAGAGATGGGTGGAAGAGAATTAAATATGGTTGTAGAGGGAGGCATGATGAAGGAAAGAGATCATTATAACCAGTTTTTTTCGGGGGGAGAGCTCGGCTATGGAGTTGTGAGGGGAAAGGGAAGCTTTGGGGGAGGTTGTACAGGGGGCAGGCAAGGAGGACGTGGTGGACTTAGATGGGGCAATGGCAATTGTTGCAGAAGGGTGGGGAGCCAGTAAGGAGGGGGAGTGAGTGAGGTGGGTGTGACCTATTCTAAGGTGGGTAATGTCGACGTTGTCGATACGAGAGAGATTGTGGATGGTGGTTTTGGTCGGAATGGTGGGCTGAATGTTGTGGAGTTTGTTATTAATTTGGAAGTCCCATGCGGGGTTACGTTTATCATGAAATAATATGCTGCCATCTCTTGTCCTAATTCGTCATAATTCATAAGATATGTCTATTTTGTAATCAGAACACTGAAGAAAAACCTG